>CM053037.1:164825617-164858368 GCA_028564925.1 Lithobates sylvaticus | reverse complement strand
GCGGCGGGCGGGGTCTTTGCGTCGATCGTCGTCACGCCGCACTGTCTCCTGGGATCTGGTGTCATTGATCCCAGCAGTCAGTGCGGGCATCTTCCGAAATCTCGCGAGATTTCGGCCACATCTTCCGAAATCTCCCGAGATTTCGGCCGCATCTGCCGAAATCTCGTGAGATCTCGGCAGATGAGCCGTTACTGCGCACGCGCGAGTAACGGCAGTGCATGCTGGGCCATCTAAAGTCCCTGTGGGTGTTTCACATGCCCACAGGCAAGATGGCCCCCAGCACTAAAGAAGAAGACGAGGAACTTCATCGGACGAAAACCGGCGGCGATCGAGATGGAAGATGGAACAGGTGAGTCCCCTAATAAAGGTAAGCACACTTTATATTACATGCTAAAAAAAAAAAAATTTTTTTTTCAGAGTGCAGAACCGCTTTAATTTGTCAATCTTTGTTATATTTAAAAAATAATAAACAAATTTGACGAGCAGAGGGTAACATTTTCCGGATGCCAAGTGGTTAAAAACTGTTAAAAACTGCGTTGTGCTTTTTACTGGGCATTTGTTCCACTCATTTTGCTAATATGGCATTAAATTCATTACATACATCTAACTTTCTGTTTGCGGAAGGTGGTAGTGTTCATGGAATGCTCGCTAACCTTCTATCAGAAGTCTCAGCTACAGCAGTCTGTAGATATGACTGAGTCTGGATTCTCTGCTTGAATATGAACATTTCATATTCAAGCAGAAATTATTACTTTATTTTATTCTTAACTGTTTAATAGTTGTAATAAATCTATGTATTTCAAAATCAAACCCATGTGGGTATTTAACGTCAATTACCGTCATATAGATTATGTCCTTGGGACATTTCTGATTTATATGGAATGTAAAGCCCTATATGTCTAGCATTCTGATAAAAAAAAAAAAAAGGCGTTGATGTTCTGAAATTTAAATTACTGCAAAATTTGGATAAATGACACGCTATAATCTAACATAATATACATTCAGCTATCTTATTCATGCCATATTATTTAGCTGCTATATGTGCTACCTAAAGATAGAGTCTTACCTGGATTGTCAGACAAAGAAGGCCAAGTTTCTGGTAAACTGGAGCTGGTAAAGTGGCATGGGGTGACTCTTCTTTATATCCAACATGTTCAAGGAAATGTCCTTGATTGTCTTAGTAACACCCTTTTCTGCTGTTGCCCAAATCAAATATTTTTTGGCAAAGGTTGGAAATGTCATGAGCTACTTCCTTCTCATCTTTAAACTCATTTTATTCCAACATCCTTCCAGCAGAGCCAATAAAAATACATATCATCTTATTAAGGATCGGGAACTGAAAATAGAATATGCTATTCTTTAAAGTAATTGCATTACTTGCATTACTGAATACCGTCCTTGTGTGTGTATATATATATATATATATTTATATGAGCCTTCAAAAAGTATTCATACCCTTTGGAAATTTCCACATCCTCCTTGAAGGTTTGTTAGGCAAATTTGTTTCACTGAAGTGGTCTTGAGATGGAGAGGATTTGCGTTTCCAGTGATGGCCTTTTTAGACCATGATGATGACCCAGTCAGCCAAATGTTTGTCCACCCACACCTGGGTAAATGAGGTGGGTCTGGCCAACACTTCCTTGTCATGGACAGACATAATTCAAAATGGTTCTGGGCTTCCTATGAAGATGGAGGAGTTTTTCACTTTGCCAAGTTCATAGGGTATACTGGTATACTAGGTGCCTCTCCACGGTCTGTCAATTTCTCTCCCAGGTCTATAGTTTCTGACCTACGTTGACTTTTCTGAGAATGGATGCTTGTCCACATTTTGCCTATTACATTGTGGCCTCCAATCCTGAAGTGTTGGACCTAAACCCCCTCCAGTGACTTTTGAAATGGTGTCATCTAATTTGCTTCCAAATAGGTTTTTCCCATTCAAATAAATCTTGCACTAATATACTCTAGATAAACTATATTTATCACTGCCTCCCCAACAAATTCTCCCTGTCACATTCGCCGCTCTCGATCGGATTCATATACCCGATCGAGGCGGCGACTGGAATAAAGTACTCCTCCAGTGCGAACAGAGATGGATCCACAGACTCGGCGCCACACAGACGCCGGGCCTCAATGAATCCATCTCCTTCGCTCCCTTTCTAAAAGGTTTCGTTTCCGGCAAAACACAGTAAGGGTGCACATTCACCATTATAGTTCTCCACACCGTGACCTATTTTAGTTCACTTGATTAATGCCCTGGTCTTTGGGTTTTTTCGTCTCTGCAGCCCCTGTTTCGCCTTCCCTATCTGATTGCCCCCCTGTTTTTCTCCATGATAGTATACTGACCACCCCCTCCCTTCATGATAATATATGAATAAATATCAAAAATATTCATATCGCCTTTGAAAACAGAAATGTTGACAAATTCCCTCTCCTCTCAGGAATATATTCTGCAATCTATAATATGTTCCATCTCTTTTCTCCGTCTCCTACTTAGACGGGGACATGAACTGAGACTAGACCAAAACTAACGTACAGATAGGGTGACTTTTTTCAACTAGAGTCTCATGTATATATACGACATACATCTAATAAATGTGTCCTATATATATTTTTGTATAAATCTAAGTATGTATTTGATTAATATAATGTGTGAAACCAATTTTGTTTCATTCCATGCTTCCATACTTGAACCTGTAATGCTGCGTACACACGAAGGGACTATCCCGCGGGATTATCCGCTGGACCGAAGTCCAGCGGATAATCCCCTCGTGTGTGGGCGCCGGCGGACTTTTTTTGGCCAAAGTACGGCGGACTAAAGTTTCAAGTTTTGTTTTCAAATTATCCGCTGGACTTGGCAGTCCAGCGGATAATCCGGTCGTGTGTAGTATGGTCCGGCGGACCAAAAAGGACGCATGCTCAGTAGCAAGTATTTTTCTAGTATTTTTCGTTTTCTAGTCCCGTCGTACGTGCTGTACGTCATCGCGTGAACCGTCGGACTTTTTGCGTGATCGTGTGTGGTCAAGTCCGTTCGCTTTTTAGTCCAGCATACCTAGCGGGAAAGTCCAGCGGATTGTCCGCTGGACTTAGGTCCGCCGGGAAAAGTCCGTACGTGTGTACGAGGCATCAGAGTTATCCATCATCCACTATTGTAATCAAGCTTGCTCATTGATCTCCCTGCGGCGATGTTGATGCTGCGGTTTATCTTCATCTTTCCCTACCCTTCTTTCCTTTTTTACCCCTCGGGTTTTTTCTTTTTCACCACATCATTACTCAACAATAAAAAAATGGTTGCTCTTTTTTTTTTTTTTTTTTTTCTACATTTATTTTTATCTTTATTTCTACATTTATTTTTATTCCATTTCTATTATTTCATTTGCAGTTCACTTTTTCACCTTTTTTAACCTTTTTTAACCTTTTTTGCTTTTACTTTCACCCCAGCTCAACTGCTCTATACCGTTCTGTTGCCGCAGGTCGATCGATGCTCTCATGGGAGGGGTGTCGTTCCGCCACTGGGGACTGCCGAGGGTCCGCCATGCTGCCTGGATTTTGGGGGGGCGCCCTATCGCCTTCCCGACGAGGGTAAGGAGTGACGCTCTATTCCACCACAAGCGCCTCCTCTTTCCCCACGATCGACGCACCTGGGCTGGTCCCGTGCGATCGATCGTTGGAATACCCTCGTCGGCGGCATTCCCGGCACATTTCCGGACGACGCTCGCCACTGCGCACGCGCGGGACGCCGCTGGTGCGCATGACGAGCGTACGTCACGCCAGTTGCGTCGGAAATGACGTCAGTGACGGGCCACAAGATGGCCGCTGGGAATGCCGGGGACGCCACACGTGGCCTGCCCGTTTGGCGGCCACCCACACCTGGGAGGGGATTTGGATCTGCGCGGGGATGTATCCATTGATCGAGTCATTGGCTCACTGAGGACTTCCGGTGATCCATTTCCGGCCACCAGTACCGCCCTCACCCCCTTTAAAAGGACCAAGCAGTATCCACCACAATACAGCTACCTCTGCAGGACCAGACTAACATTGGGATCAACACACGGTATGTACAGGCACACTAGGACGGATATACTCGTGGCCCTAAACCCTACAGACCTTTAGATGGTCTTCACAAGATAACCTTGTGATTTACCTGGCTATTAGACCCCTGGTCTGACCTGATTGTTTATTATCTTGCTTTCAGATTGGGTGCCTTGTCCATCCCAGTGATTCAGCAGTCCCATCATAACATCACCATACAAGTGATACGGGGCTGAGGGTCCTTTCTATACCATAAAACATAGTATTGGTCATCATACCACAACCCCACGGTCAGCAGTTTTTGATTGATCCTTACAACCCAGGTAGGATCACAACTCCCACTCACACACACACACATGATGTCACTAGTTTGATCATTATTTGTTTCTTTGCAGTATGTTCACTACACATTTTTCCCATCACACCCACTCACTCCCCTTCATCTATTTCTCTGTCCCTTCACATTCTTTAATAACAACTCCCTCCCTTATTTTTCTCTTTCCCCGTTCCCCCCCCCCCCTTTCTCTTTCCCCCTTCCCCCCCCCCCCCCCCCCCCCTCTCTCCCCCCTTTTTCCTCATTCCCTCTCGACTTTCCCTTTTCCCTACCCTTCCCCTTTTTCCCCCCCCTTTCCCTTCCCTCCTACCATTCTTCCCCCCCCTCCCCCTCTTTCTTCCCTACCCTCCCTCACTTCGTCCCCATCTTCCTCCCTTTTCCTTGTTCTCCTCCCCAGTACCTCCTTTCCTTCCTGCACTTCACTTCACGCTACCCTTCACATACATTCCCTTCTTCTTTCACCTCTCAACGGTTCCACTTTTTCATATACCACACCTATCCACCCCAGCTCTCTCTCTTCCCCCCCCCCCCACCCCCCCACACATTGCACGCCTTCACTTCGACCTTTCTTCCTCTCCCTGTTTCCGGAGGGGAACCTCTGTGATTGCACTTGGTTTAGAGTTTTTTTTTTTTTGGTTTTGGTTGGTTTATAGACTCCCTCAGGAAAGTGCACAATCAACTTTTTTACTCACAAACTCTGACTTCCCTTCATTATACGCTGCCTAAAAACCCCAACGTGGGGGATCGTTTCTTTCCTCTGGTTACAAATTCTCCCTCTGGCCTTACATCTTCAAGTGCTGAAATTATGTTAATTTGTTATATCTCAGTGCTGCCTGCATGCCTTGAGTCTAAAAGAGGACTGACTTTGCCACTGAGGTAAGGGCAATCACTGGGTGACAAGTCTCTGCAAATGATACATAAACTTTCTTTCTGATCAGAGGTGGGAGCAATGCTGGATGCAGACTGCAACTGGTCATGTAATTGAGCAAAGTCTGTATGCAACCCTTGCACTACATGAGACTGTGTGGTAACTGTCCGGCGGAGGGTTATCAGTAGAGAGACCTCCTTTCAGACTCCATCACTGGCTGACTGGTACTGTCACATACCTGAAGGGAGACTGAAATGACGAGGTCGACCCCTCTTGTATCTCCAACCCAGGTCTCGCAGAGAGTGAAACAGAGGGAGCTGAGGGACAGGAGGTAGACGAGTCCCTGTAGTCCCAGGAACTTGCAGCAGGAGATGCGATTCTGTAAAGACAGAAGAACCATCAGATCAGGAGCAGTAGCCATGCACTGTAGTTCAGCTGAGGTTAAGGAGGAAGCACTCTGCTTGTACTGCAGGACTGGGATGTATGGCAGGGTTGAGCTTTTGGCAGGTTTGCAGCAGGAACTCACAGCAGGTTGCAGGACTGTAATCGCAGTCAGCTGGGCAGGCACTCGGATGAGATGGGAAGCCAGGGTCAGCAGGCAGGAGCGTGGTCGCAGGATAGCCAGGGTCATCAACATGTGAGCAACGAGGTACAGAATTAGGAACAGAGCCAAAGTCAGGAACGAGCCGGGTCAAGAGGAGGAGCGAGATAACAGAATCCGAGATCAGGTCAGGAGTAAGCCGAGTCAGCAACCAGGGAAACGCATTAGAAGTATACAGGACTGAGGGAACAACTGAAGACCAGTCAGCATTAAAGCACAGACAGAGTCCTCCTTAAGTAGTCTGTCTGGCAGCAAGATACCTTGTGCGAGTGCATGCGCATATCTTTTAGCCAAACATCTTTACAGGAATTCCCTGACAGTCTGTCTCGGGTCCTGGGCACCTTCATTCCGGGACAATACAGTGTCCCAGAATTAAACTGACAGAGCAAGCAAACCTCGCCATAGCGCTGGTGCTCGCTCCGCCTCCACCTCTACCTGAGACTCTGGCCACTGGTTGCTAGAGCCACATGGCATTTAGCAACCAGTAATGTCAGGGCCGTGACTCCCCGCCCACCATGCAAAGCGGAGGAGGAGTTAACTTCCTCTGAAACTAAATTTGAGAGAGCACCACTCTCCCATAAGGTGATGGGACTTTCACGGATATGTCACTGTCTCTGAGGTAAGCACATACACAATGAATAATAATAAAATATACATTTATTACAAAATATGCAGAGCATAAAAATTATGTGACAGTAACATTAGGCCATATAAAGCATTGACCAAGAATGATACTCAATCCATATAAAAAAGCTTGAAATATGCTTTACCTAACTTCTTCCTCCTCCGCGCCTAATGCTTTATACCACTCCGGACCACCTGTCAGCAGGGGCAGCACCAAAGACACTGATCCGCCAGCATTACAGTCTGGGTTACGATCTCCGGCCCCGGCTGACTCCCTGCCTCATATAGCAGAGCAGACAAAAGCCGCCTCCCCCTCCTTGGTGGTTTACATGTACACAGGAGCCGGAGGAGGGATATTGCTGGGCATTTCCTGTGCTGATCTGAGGTCTGTTCTAAGCTTATTATATTGTATGTAAATGGACATAGGAGAGGGACAGGGACAGTGACCAGGAAAAAGTAAAAAAGCCCCCCACAGCACATATCCAACCACCCCCACCTCACTACTAGCACAAGTGGACAGGGGGGGTCTGTACTTTTTTTTTTCAAAAGGATTTTTATTTTGTTTAACATTGCATACAGAAATACAAAGGATAATACAAAGAGTCGTATAAACTGTGTAAATGCGGTCGCAGCCGCAACATATGGCATCAAAAGAATGAATACAGGTAAGCATTAGTTGTATATGCAACCAGGGAAAAGTTCTGAGGTGTTGTAACAACGTAAGTAAACATGGTAAAGTCCAGTATAAAATAAACAGAACAATGAACGTCAAAGATAGTGCATTAGAGAGCATGGACGTTGTCTATTGAATGAAATGACTCGTATTGATATCCGGTGGAAGTATTCGAGTAGGAATGAGTCTGTAGGAATCGTATGAAGTACTTCAAGCGTCATGCTAGGGAACATTCTTATTTGAGTGTATGTTACCAGCCTAAAAAGACAAAAACTGATATGTCCAGTAAGAGACATCTAACTGCGAGGGAATCTAATGTGTCAAAGGGGAGAGGAGTGGGCGGTAGGGAAGGGACGGGGGTAAAAAAGTAAAAGAAATCGGGAAAGGAGGGGAGGGGAAAGGGGCATTGTCTGTCGACCAACACCGCATCCGATTATTGTATATTACATGAAACTTTGGTATTCAGTAGTCGTGAGAAAGTTATGCCAGCAGGCCCAGGTGTTGGTGAATTTGGTCTGTGTGTCTCGTGCTTGGTGGATCAGATTTTCTAGTTCCGCTGTTTTGCCTATTCTGCGAAACCAGTCAGCAATTGTAGGGGGGTCTGGGGAACGCCATTTCGTTGGGATACACATTTTCGCTGCATTAACCATGTGCATGGAAAGGGAACGAAAGTATGTCTTCCTAGAGATAGAGGGAAGGTTGAGTAGGAATTGAGTCGGTGTGAAAGCTAACTCATAGGTGGTAACGTGTTTGATCAACCTGTGGACTTCCAGCCAAAACGGTTGTAATTTGGGACATGTCCACCAAATAGGGGGGGGTCTGTACTAATGGAGAGGGGCCTGTACTGAGGGGGTCTATACTGATGGAGGGGGGTCTGTACTGAGGGGGTCTGAGTGAGGGAGTCTGTACTGATGGAGGGGGGTCTGTACTGAGGAAGGGGGGTCTGTACTGAGGGAGGGGAGTCTATACTTAGTGAAGAGGGGGTCTATACTGAGGAGGGGGGTCTGTACTGAGGGAGGGGGGATCTGTACCGAGGAGAGCTATACTTGATGAAGGGGGGTCTGTACTGAGGGAGGGGGGTCTATACTGAAGGAGAGGGGTCTGTACTAAGGGGGACTATACTGAGGAGGGGTCTATACTGAGGGAGGGGTCAATACTTAGTGGGGGGTCTGTACTGTGGGAAGGGGGTCTGTACTGAGGGGGGACTATACTTGGTGAAGGGGGGGTCTGTACTGAGGGAGGGGAGTCTATACTTAGGGTAGAGGGGGGTCTGTACTGAGGGGGGGTATATACTTAGTGGAGGGGGGTCTGTACTGAGGGGGGACTATACTTGGTGAAGGGGTGGTCTGTACTGAGGGGGTCTGTACTGAGGGAGGGGAGTCTATACTTAGTGAAGAGGGGGTCTATACTGAGGAAGGGGGGTCTATACTTAGTGGAGAGGAAGGTCTGTACTGAGGGAGGGGGGTCTATACTTTGTGGAGAGGGGGGTCTGTACTGAGGGAGGGGGGTCTGTATTAAGGGAGGGGGGTCTGTACCGAGGAGAGCTATACTTGATGAAGGGGGGTCTGTACTGAGGGAGGGGGGTCTATACTTAGTGGAGGGGGTCTGTACTGAAGGAGAGGGGTCTGTACTAAGGGGGACTATACTTGGTGGAGGGAGGGTGACACCAACCCTAGTGACACCACTGCCACCCACCTCCTATATCTTCTCCGTGCCAGCTCCAGCATGCTCTAAAGCAGGGGCCCCCAACCCCCGGGCCGCACTACCACTGGGTGGAGCCACATTGGCAGCCAGTGGCGGGAGGGCGGTTTACCTTCCTGGGGCTCCGGTGTGTTGGACTGGTGGCAGGCTGCTGGTGGCAAGTGACACTGCATCTGGTGGCAGGCTATGGGGGGCAAGGGACACTGCATCTGGCAGCAGGAGACAGTGGGAAGTGACACACTGCATCTGGTAGCATGTGACAGTGGCAAGAGACACGCTGCATCTGATGGAAGGCGACGGTGGCACGCTGCATCTGGTGGCAAGTGACAAGCTCAGGGTTCCCACTGATTCTGCATTATGGTGAGTTGAAATATTTCATCATATATTAAAATGTAGAAATAGAAATTATGTGATTTGATCATCCTGACACCATATCAAGCATGGTGTCTGGATGATTTAGGTGCTAACACCAGCCATTCACCCGACAAATTACCACTGCTGCCGAAATCCCTGACAACCCCCAGACTACATTCACCCCCCCCCCCCCCCATGGTCTTTGCCAAAATTGCTCACCCCTATATGAGTTCCACAGTAATCACAAAGGAAAAAATCCACTCTGTGATTTTACAAACCACTTGTATGGTAACGGATGGAAGAAGCACTGACACCCCCCTTCCTCTGTAGTACAGAACAGGGGGGTCTTTGTATGTTTGTCTGATTCATGAAGAAACTTCCACTATGACATTTCCGCAAAGGGCCGCTAAGCTTAGTTTGCTTTGCTTGAGGGCATTTTAAAATCTATAAATCAAATGTCTGCCAAGCAGCTCCGCATACAAAGCTCTGTGCGCTATAGACAAGTACGTCAATCTTTGACATGAACAAATAATAATATTTTACACTGTGAAATATATAAAAAAACTGTAGAATCAAAGTGGATGGCAGGGCAATATAAAGGTTAATCAACTTTTTCTGAGCAACCTAAATGAGTGGTTCATCATAGTGCGAGAATTATAAGGAGAGGCTCCGGCATTTCATAGTTAACCTCCCTGGCGGTATGATTATTTCAGATTTTAGGTGCTGAAAGCGATATAAATATTTTGCATGGAAATTTGCCGTTTTTTATATTGTAGGACTGTAATTCTTAGAAATAACACACTTAAATCTGTCCAAACCAGTCTAGTAGACATCCCGGTATGATAAAGTTTGAATATCGAAATCATAAATTATAATATAATAAATAACTATAAATAATTATACCAAATAATAATATAATGATAATAAAAATAATTCAACAATGTAATCAAATCAAAAACACTGAAATTTGCTCAGTTGCAGAATTGTCGCTGTCATTACTTTTCAGTGTTTTATGACAGATTTCCCCACAAATCACTATCACTTAATTCTGCAAGTGATTCTAATTTATTATCGCTGTTTTCTAGCCAGTCTAAAACCACTTTTGATGTAAAGGGACGGGTTTTGGTTGCTATGGACAATCTCCAGTTTCCAGGCAAAAAAAAATGTTTTTATAATATAAAAGTGCAGGCAGGGTACTGGATAAACCACTAGGGACAAAGGAGATGTGAAATAATTTAATACAGTAATGTAATCTGTAAGATTACAGTTTACTGTATGTATTGTGTGTGTTTCACTTTTTGAAATTGGCGTTGCAATGCTCGCAGGGAACGGAGCTCGGCTCCATGATGAATCGAGCGGAGGACGAGCCGCTCACACCGCGGGGAGACATCGCAGGATCCAGGGGACAAGGTAAGTAAGCTCTTCCTGGATCCTGCGATGCAATCCCGAGTCTGGCTCGGGGTTACCGCTTTTGGTTCTGAAATTCCCCCCCCCCCGAGCCAGACTCGACCCGAGAATACCGCCAGGGGGGTTAAATGATAAGAGGTCAGACTTGACTTTTTTTTTTACGTTTTGGACACAGAATGCAAAGGGACAGAAACTTCCAATGAGAAGGTTTCCCCTCAGTTAAGATGGCCATACATTATATCATTTTCTTGTTCAATTTCCTTTAGATTTACCTTGAACTATCTAGCGCAAGGGCCTGCCTGATTGCATTCAAATTGAAAGTGTTTAGGTTTTAACTCATATTATATGGTTTTGGTAAATCTGAAGGAAAATTGTACAAAAAATTGTATAATGCGTTAGACTGACCCGACCTAAAAAGTTTTTAAGATAACAATAGTGCAAAAGTACATATGATGCCTGCAAGTATTTGTGCTGGACTTCAGACTGATTCCTTTGTCATTGACAAAGAACCTTCCCTCCAGGGCTACTGGAAAGTAACTTGGGGGAAATCTTCTTATTAGAAGGTTATGTCCCTTTGTCTCTCTGTCCAAAACTTTAAAAAAATGTTTGGTTTGAGTTGGGAGTCAAGTCTGACCTTTTGTCATTCAACTATCAAATGCCAGAGCCTCTGCTGTCCGCTGCAATGTAAGAATTGAATGACAAGTTTTAGCTTAGCAATAATAGGCATGGTGCTAAATCTTGACTTGGGAAAAAAGTGGAAGACCCTATCCAGTCCTGGGCCTAGGATCCACACATGCTCCATGCAATAAAGGGTTAGACTTTATTACTTAAAAGTTCCTATGTTTAACCTATCAGATAGGTTATCGTACAACAATTTCAGTCAACTTGAGAGTATAATAATAAAAGGAGTTTACTTAGCTTGGTTTAAAAAGGTATTATAGATGATAAAAATAGATAAATACAGCATATATCTCAACAATTAAAGATTGGCCTACGAAGGTAAACAATATTTACAATATTGAAGAAACACTGGCCATGCAAAAAGAGTCCACTACCAGGTTATATAAAACTTGGAGACAATGGTTCTTATTTACTTTATCTGATGAATATGAAACAATTAATAATTAACCGCTTCCCGACCGCCCACTGCATATATACGTCAGCAGAATGGCACGGGCAGGCAAAACCACGTACCTGTACGTGGCCCTTACGGGAGCTCCGTGACCCCGGCCGCGGGACCAGCGGACCCGATCGCCGCTGGTGTCCCGCGATCGGGTTACAGAGCTGAAGAACGGGGAGAGGTAAGTGTAAACAAACCTCTCCCCGCGCTTCCTACTCTGCCTGTCATTGATTGGCTGTTCCCGGTCATCGGGAAAGCCGATCAATGACGTCAGACGTCAGCCCCGCCCCCTAATGTAAAAAAACACACACACGTCAGAGCCCATAACCCCTCCCCTCCCCCTAGTGGTTACTCTTTCACTACAACTGTCATTTATACAGGAATCAATGCATTTAAATAGCATTGATTGCTGTATAAATGACAATGGTCCCAAAAATGTGTCAAAAATGTCCGATGTGTCGCAGTCACAATAAAAATCGCTGATCGCCACCATTACTAGTAGGGTTGTCCCGATACCACTTTTTTAAGACCGAGTACAAGTACCGATACTTTTTTTCAAGTACTCGCCGATACCGATTACCGATACTTTTTTTAATGTCATGTGACAGTGACGTACTGATGGCTGGCACTAATAGATGGCACTGACTGATGGGCACTAAAAGGTGGCACTGACTGATGTCTGGGACTGATTGCTGGCAGTGGCAGTGATGGATGGGAACTGATAGGTGGCACTGACTGAGGGGCACTGATAGATGGCACCCACTGATGGCTGGCACTGACTGATGAGCACTGATAGGTGGCAGTGCACTGATAGGTGGCACTGATTATGCAGCACTGATGAGCACTTATAGATGACACTGATAGGTGGCACTGACTGATGGCTAGCAGTGGCACTGATGGATGGGCACTGACTGATGAGCATTGACGAGCACTGATTGATGGCTGGCACTGTTGGATGGGCACTTATAGATGGCACTGACAAATGGCACTGACTGATGAGCATTGACAGGTGGCTGGCACTGATGGGCAGGAACTGAAATAAACGACATGAGAGGAAAGGAAACTAAACTATTTTGCTATGCTGCCTGTGATGCCCATCTTGGTACACCCTGGACTGGGCCGCATAAAAGCAGCAGCGGACATCTTGTTACACCCAGCCCGAACTATATGGGCTGGGTGTAACAAGATGTCTGCTGCTGGCTTAATGTGGCAGAGTGCAGGGTGTACCAAGATGGGCGTCGGGATTATCAAGCACTGACGAGGACGAGATGTGTAACGGTGTAGCATGAAATCCACTATCCCGTGAAAGACGCTACCCCCTGACGCTACTGCGCATGTGCCGGTTTCAGTCAAAAGAAACCAAGCGCAGAGCTGCTCAAAACGAATACAGGTGGCTCGGATTAACCCCTCACACCCTGATCGATCGCCTCATGGACACAGGCTGTATCACATACACACACACACCATGCATATCACAGGGGGCACAGTGTATGTGATACAGCCAGTGTATGTGATACAGCCTGTGTCCGCCGCCGTGAGCCCCGATCGATCGGCGTGTGAGGGGTTAATCCGAGCCACCTGTATTAGTTTTGAGCAGCTCTGCGCTTGGTTTCTTTTGACTGAAACCGGCGCATGCGCAGTAGCGTCAGGGGATAGCGTCTTTCACAGGATAGTGGATTTCATGCTACAACGGCAACACGGAGCGTCATTGCATTACCGAATGTGACGGCTCCGGTCGCTTATCCAGATGCAGCCCTGCACTACCTGCTTGAGGACACGTAGACACGGAGGACTCACTTTCCACTCTCCGCTCCGCCCTCGCTCCGCCCTCCGCTCCGCCCGCTGACTCCGCCCGCTGACTTCCAGGTATCGGCTAAGGCATCGGGAGCATTTGCGCGAGTACAAGTACTCGTGCAAATGCTCGGTATCGGTCCCGATACCGATACTAGTATCGGTATCGGGACAACCCTAATTACTAGTAAAAAAAAAAATATTAATAAAAATGCTATAAAACTATCCCCTATTTTGTAAACGCTATAACTTTTGCGCAAACCAATCAATAATCGCTAATTACGATTTTTTTTACCAAAAATATGTAGAAGAATACGTATCGGCCTAAACTGAGGAAAAAAAAAATTTTGTTTATAGCGCAAAAAATAAAAACCGCAGGGGCGATCAAATACCACCAAAAGAAAGCTCTATTTGTGGGAAAAAAAAGGACGCCAATTTTGTTTTGGAGCCACGTTGCACGACCGCGCAATTGTCAGTTAAAGCGACGCAGTGCCGAATCGCAAAAAGGGGCCTGGTCCTTTGGCTGCCAATTGGTCCGGGGCTGAAGTGGTTAAAGGTTGCAAAGCTTTTAAGAGCATAAATACCAAAAATTTTACATATCACACCTTCTTTAATTAAAGGTACACTTGACCACAATCCTATATACGGAATTACTTCATTTTTTGTTACGGATTGTTATATATTACATATTCCTGTAGATTTATTCCTAGTGAAAACAACTTGACGTTCCTGTATTAATGTGACATCTAACCCATGTAATGAATAGGCCTTATATTTTATTTTATTTTACTACATATCTACTAATACAACTTTCTTATTATATATTTCCATGCAATGTTATCATTCATATGTACTTACAGTATATACTCGAGTATAAGCCGAGTTTTTCAGCACATTTTTTTGTGCTGAAAATGCCCCCCCCCGGGCTTATACTGGAGTCAAGCACTTTTCTGCAGCAGAGAATGACATTTTCCAAACCGAATTTGGGGCCCCGTATCTCGGAGCCACCTAGTGCTAGAAACCCAAAATTTGGTGTGAAAACCCAGTGGAACTAGTACTACAACATATCCAATATGGGGTTTCTAGCACCAAGTGGCCCTGAGATACGGGGCCCCAAAGTCGGTTTGGAAAATGTCATTCTCTACTGCAGAAAAGTGTTAGACATTTTCCGAACCGACTTTGGGGCCCCGTATCTCAGGGCCACTTGGTGCTAGGAACCCCATCTTTGGATATGTTGTAGTGCTAGTTCCACTGGGTTTGCAAACCAAGTGGACCCGAGATACAGGGCCCCAAAGTCAGTCAACTGTTTCCATCTGCAGCAATGTCATTTCTGGACCCTTTGGGACCTGAAATTTTGGCTGCAGCTAGGGGGCATCTAGGAACCCTTAACTACCAAGTTTGAAGTTCGGGGGACCCATGGCACGCAAATGGGCACAGTGAGGCATGCAAATGGGCACAGTGAGGGTGCAAATGGGCATTGTTGACCCTCTTTTCCGCTTACAGTAGCTGTGCATTTCTCACCCTAGGCTTATACTCAATACGTTTTCCCAGTTCTTTGTGGTAAAATTAGGTGCCTCGGCTTATATTTGGGTCGGCTTATACTCGAGTATATACGGTACATATGCTGTGATTATATGTACATATTACTTTCTAACTGAACAAGTTACTTATTACTCTGTTCAATTTTTGCTCTGTTCAGCTTTTAATAAAGCTTTTATTTGGTGAAAAAAAAAGAAAGAAATACAGCATGTTCAACCCAGGGGACGTCACAACTTCTGCATTTGAAGTTCCTGGAGATGATAATTTTTAAGACAATCTTCTATTCTGAATCCACATCCACTAGCCCTTGATCTTACAGTCACATACAGTATATAGCAGGCCAAAAACTAGTTAAAACTGGTTTGAGCCACACCATGGAATATAATATAAGATAATGAGACCATATGTTTCAGTATACATTAAACATCTTATACAGTATATATAGATGGAAGTTTCTTGTAATTCAATAACTATTATATAACTACACTACACTCCACAAAGCTTGACTTCATGAATAACACACAAGTACTTGCAAGCACCACAAGGACCCGGTATGTCAGCACTGTTTTATTGTAGAGATGTGTTGGGCCGAGTCAGGATTCTTCTAAAGCACCTTTCACAAGGGCAGCCCAAAGGGTGGTAAAAACAGTCAGTTGAGCCATGGTTTTAACTCCCCAGTTTCTTGCAGTATACGTAGCCAGTTGAGGCTGTTCACATGTTGCGACTTTGCCACTTTGCTTCGTGGCCACAGAGATTGGAACTCGGCTTGCAGAGTTTAACAGGTGGCAACGCCTGTCAAACGAGCTCATTAGGGTCAATGGGAATGTATTACGACAATTAATCAAAAGCGTGTGTCACAGTCATGGTACTGTATTTTAATACAAAATCCCCCCTGGGATTAAAAAAAAAAAAGAAAAGCAGACATTCAGGAAATTACAGAATTGTCTTCTGAACACCTCAGGGCCGTTATTCTATCGCCTTCGGAAAAGCAGTCCATTGCAGATCGATTTTCAGAGGGCAGTAGGCAATGTAGTGTGAAAGAGCCCTTGGAATTATCAGTATTGCCACACATCTACTTCTCAAATTTGAACATGCTGTGGAAAATAGCAGTTGGAGAATGAAAGTTTAAAGTTGAACTCTGGGCACAAAAACTTTATCAGAATAAATTCTTCAAAAGCCACAAACAATATAAATCCTCTTTGTATGCACCAAATGCCTTTGAAAATCCAGATACTACCTTAGAAAAGAAGCAGCGACATTGTCACTGTGCTGTACATAGACTGTGCTAAAAAGTGGAGCTGTGGGAGTGGCACACTACAGACTGTCTGCAGAAAACTACAGGAGGGGGCAATTACAAGACCAGCCACTTTGAACAAGGAGAAAGAGCAGCAGTGATCAGTCTTTTTTACAGAAAGTTCCTGCATAGGCGCAAAGTTTCACACTGGATTACTGCACAGATATGAAATACACAAAGCACACCAAGATTCAAGTGATAATAGGAAGTGTCCCTTGTATTTAGACAATACAAGAAAAAAAAAAACAACAAATATATTGTACTTACCTGATCTATACAATGGTTTTGCACAGAGCATCCCCGATTCTTTTCTTTTTGGGTCCCCCGCCGGCAGTTCTGGCTCCATCCAACCTGTTGAGTGCCCCCAATGGCAAGCATCTTGCTCTGGTGGTATTCAAGCAGGCTCACTTCTGAGCCGCACTCTGTGTGTCCATATACACACAGAGCACGGCTTGGCCTTGGACTCTGAAGAAGATGGTTTACCCTCGAAATGTATGAGCTATTTTTGGATCCTGGACAGCGTCCGTTTGATGCTGGAATGCTCTGGGTCAATCCTACCACTGTGCCACGAACTAATGGCTTGATGTCAGTGGCAGTGCGTTCATAAGGGCACACAGGCGCCGCCCCCTCTCTCCAGCCACCCCTCTAGCACCAATAGATAGATTCAATCGTCATGCAGGTTTCAAAAAAGGTGACCTGCGAGCGCCATGCTGGCCATGCTGGGCACTCGCAGGTCACTCAGCTGTGTTAGAAAAGCGAATGAACATTCGCTTTTTCTACTTTTTCTAACACTAAACCGCCTCTCCGCCAATCAGGTGCTCGGATCTGTTACCCGTAACCTGATTGGCTGAAACGACAGGCGCTGTACAGGAGAAGACATCGAGGAGCTGTCCCACTGCCACCGAGATAGGGTAAGTACAGACGATGGGCACAGTGGCTGCGTTTGATGGCACAGTGACTGTGTTTGATTGCACATGGCTGCGTTTGATGGCACAGTGGCTGCGTTTGATGGCACAGTGACTGCGTTTGATGGCACACTGGCTGTGTTTGATGGCACAATGGCTGCGTTTGATGGCACAGTGGCGGCAATTGATGGGCACAGTGGCTGCATTGATGGCACAATGGCTGCGATAGATGGTACAGTGAGGCTGCAATTGATGGTGTTTTTTTTTCAGAATTTTTCAGTTTGTTTGCGCTGCCCCAAACATTTTGAGCACCAGCTGCCACTGCTTGATGTGCTGTTTACTTGCATTGTATGTGAGGATATTGTTATACTACTATATAATAAAGTATCCATGGGACAATGCACTAGGCTGGTGCGCCTTCTGTTGTTCTTTATTTTGCAGCTGCTTTTTGGACTACCCCAGTCATTAGAGGGCAGCAAGGCCTTTTATAACCCCCCCCCCCCCCCCCCCCCCCCCTCCAGGTTGTACCACTAGAGGAGTATATCTGTATATCTGTCAAGCTGTGCCTTAGTCCACCACACTCATGAGCAAGGGAGGTATTAAAACATTTTATCTTGCAACCTATAACAATGTCAAAACCTCATCGTCTGAATGGAGACAAGGTTAAAAGATTGAAAAAGGGTATATATATATATATTTTTTTTTATTTATTTATTCATCCCGTACCACAATTAAAATTTTCATTATAAGCTCTGAATTTAAATGAATCACATGTTTTTCTATGATTTTAAAGACTTTTAGTAATGCGTAAGAAGTGTCATAACGTGCACAGGTAGGAGGTTTTATCACAAATAAATCCTTTTTGATTGTCACTTAAGCTGCTCCAACCATTGGCTGGCATTTTGTTGGCTGACATTTTGAGTTAATCCACAAAATTGAGGTAAGCCACAGAACTGCAGTCTGACATTATAAATAGCTGTCATTGATACCTCTGTCCCTGTGGCAGTGTACAATATCCAGGACAATGAGCCCTATCCAAACGTGTCACCTTCCAAATCCCTTCTAGATTCTTCCAGTGACATAATATTCCTCCTTCCATCAAACTGACATCATATTTCCCTTTATGAAAGGTAGCAGCACTTGCTAAACAATATCTTCAGTGTTCTGGAATTGTAGTATTCTCTTACATAAACAGAAAGTAACAGGTTCAAGTGTTCATCTACCTTTTCCCCAAACCAAAAATGGACATAAAGCATATGTGTTTATAGTAACAGGGCCAGGTTATCAAAGTGGCAGTGCAGAACCATCATGGCAGAGGAAAAAAAAAAGATGTACAAAACGCACTTCACCCCAGACTACACTAAAGTGTACCCATGCATAATAGGGGATAAAAAACAATGACGGTGTAGCTCGCTGCACTGTTTGCAGCAGTGAATTCTCAGTAGCCCATGGTGGGTTAAATGACTGTAAAAGAAATATTGAGGTGAGTGTGACACAACATTATCTTTTAAAGTATTATTTTATTATAGCATTATATTATTAATTATCTTTAAAGTATTATTTTATTATTAATATTATTTGATTGATTAATCTTTATGTATAGCAACAGTTCTTTTTTTCAGCTCCTCAGAGAGTTCTTTGCCATGAGGTGCCATGTTGAACTTCCAGTGACCAGTATGAGAGAGTGAGAGTGATAACACCAAATCGAACACACCTGCACCCCATTCACACCTGAGACCTCGTAACACTAATGAGTCACATGACATCGGGGAGGAAAAATGGCTAATTGGGCCCAATTTGGACATTTTCATTTAGAGGTTTACTCACTTTTGTTGCCAGTGGTTTAGACATACATTGTAGCAAAGTGTAATTTCTTCAGTGTTGTCACATTAAAAGATATAATAAAATATTTACAAAAATGTGAGGGGTGTACTCACTTTTGTGAGATACTGTATGAATGAATGAATATATATATATATATATATATAAATACATTTTTTTTTACTTTTTTTTTTTTACTTTTATATATATATATATATATATAATATAAATACATTTTTTTTACTTTTGCTATAATAGATCTGGTATCTAGAGATATGGCAAATATTTTTGTTTTACTCTTATTATGAAGGAACATGTGCATGACAATTCAATTTAGGAGATGGCCACTCGATAACCCTTTAATTTGCTTTGATTGAGCTGGGACTTGGAGTTACAACTTAAAAAGTAACTCCACTTTTGTTGAGGAAAAAATGAAACACGCCCCTCTGGGTGACCAATGTACATTGCAAGGTTTTTAACAAACTCTGTTGCAGACTCCTACCTTTTGTTATTCTGAAGAAATACCGTATTTATCGGCGTATAACATGCACATTTTTACCATGAAAATAGAGGGTAAATTGCGCCTGCGTGTTATACGCCGATATCTGTATTTTTACAAAAGGGGGCAGGGATCGGGTGGTCCTCCCCGGGTGCCACCTATTGGGAGGGTTTCAGGCCGACCGCCCCGCCTCTCCTGGCCGCGGAACAGCGCTGCCATTAAAGATTCCACTGCAGCGTCAGCCCTCTGTGACACAGCGGTCCCCCTACGTAACCCCATGCAAGCTAACCTTCTGAATCCCCTCGCTGTGACTGCTCTCCTCCTCCCGCTCCGCCTCCTCGTGTGTAGCTTTTGATTGGAGGAGGAGAGCGGTCATGTGACCGTCAATGAAGGAGAGGAGAGCAGTCACATGACCGGGTCCACGAGAGAGAGCGGCTCAGCTGCATTAATGGAGGTATGTGAGTGACACATGAGAAGGGGCTGACAGTGTGAAGTTCAACTCTACAGTATGCCCGCAGCGCTGTCCCTGTCCCAGCGCTCGGAGTGCCGGGGGGGGGGGGCTTTATACTGAAAGGGGGCTATTTGTATTGTACATGGGCTGTTGCATGTGCAGGGGCTGTTTGTATTTTGCAGGGGCTGTTTGTATTTTGCAGGGGCTGTTTGTATTTTGCAGGGGCTGTTTGTATTGTGCAGGGGCTGTTTGTATTGTGCAGGGGCTGTTTGTATTGTACAGGGGTCCATGTAATATGCAGGGGGTCTGTGTAAAGTTTTTTTCCTGAAACTTCCCTCTTAAAGTTAAGGTGCGTGTTATACGCCGGCGCATGTTATACGCCGATAAATACGGTAGATGTTTGTTTGTTTGTGTCCATGTGGATCTGAATCTGAGTGAATCTGTATGGTGATTTTGTATTTATTAATCAGCTGGGTTCTAATGAAAAAAAAAACATCAGGGTATGAGTCCCATTACACCTGACTTCCCTATGGGAGTATCTCACCAAAAATTACATTTTTATTGCAGGGGATGCCCAAAATCTTACTTGCATCTTAATACAGACTTCTGTGAAAATCAGTAAGCCAACAACACAAGCAGGAAATTAAATTTTTGGGGGGCATTCTGTATATCATCTGATTACAGCACACCTCCAAGTAGCCATGTTGCTTTGCATTTTAAAGAAAATTATAGAGCTGCAGATTAAAAAGGAAATTACATTTTTTAATAACATTCAATTACAATATCACCTATGTAGCAATTGTAAATACTATAATATTTTAGAAAAAAATATTTATGTAAGGGGAAAGACCCAGTTGCGGCTGGTGCTCAAAATTTTTGGGGGGGTGCAAATAAACTGAAAAATTCTGAAAAAAAAAAGCCCATCAAACGCAGCCACTGTACCAAACGCAGCCACTGTGCCCATCAAAACGCAGCCACTGTGCCCATCAAAACGCAGCCACTGTGCCCATCAAAACGCAGCCACTGTGCCCATCAAAACGCAGCCACTTTGCCCCTTTAAAACACAGCCACATTGCCCCTTTAAAACACAGCCACATTGCCCCTTTAAAACACAGCCACATTGCCCATCTAAAACACAGCCACATTGCCCCTTTAAAACACAGCCACATTGCCCCTTTAAAACACAGCCACATTGCCCCTTTAAAACACAGCCACATTGCCCATCTAAAACACAGCCACATTGCCCATCTAAAACACAGCCACATTGCCCATCTAAAACACAGCCACATTGCCCATCTAAAACAGTCCCTGCAAAGAAGCTGCCACTGTGCCTCCCCCCCCCCGCCCTGCACTTACCTTGTCTCGGCGGCATCGTGTCCTCCATTCCCTCTCCTGCCCGCTCCTCCTCTCATCCTCTGCTATGATTGGACGCCTGATAGGCGCCCAATCACAGCGCCTGTCGTTTCAGCCAATCAGGGCACAGGTAACACAGACCTGTGCTCCTGATTGGCTAAGGGGCCGTACAATGTTAGCAAACCGAATTCCTTCGGTTTGCTAACATACTGCTGCTGAGTGACAAGGAACGCACAGCGTTGCGCCCGCTTGTCACCTTTTTGGACGCCTATTAGCGCCTACGGCGCTAATCAGGTGTTTCCAAAAAACACCCCCACCGCTGTAATTCAGGCGCGGTGACCGAAAAGGGGCCGGACACCTGAATAGGGGGTGTCAGCAGCGACCATAGATAGATTCATGCAATGCATGAATCTATCTATGGAGTATCGAGAGTGACAGGAGAGGGGGGCGGCGCTCCTGCGCCCTTTATGGACGCACCGCCCCTGGAAAGACCCCTACAAAAGGAGGTACCAAAGCAATTCAAGTGGTTTGACAAAGAAAAAACTTTATTGATATTCAATTAATAGTTTCATGAAAATTACATCACATATGAAAAAATAGTACCTCCACCCATCACCATATAAAAATGACAACGTTGTCAAATGATTAAAAACATGGCGTCTGGACTCAAAATAGGAAAATATGATAGAAATTAAATCTCATATATTGTGCTCAGCAACATTTCCCTCTGCTTAAGTCAAGCAGTTATTAATTAATTCTGAGTAAAGAGGGATATATACAGAGCACAGCACAGAAGATGTATGCTGGTAGGAAAGTAGCTACTTGAAGTCATGAATTCAGACAGTTGGAATGGGAAGAATGCCAAAGTAGTTCCAATCTGGATTGTAAGATGAATAAATATCATATGTCTTGCCAATTGAGCATACTTGCAGGACCAGGCTAATAGGCAGAATTGTGTTTTGGTAGTGGTGACTACACAAAAATGTGTCACCTTAGGTAGACTCAAAGTAACTTGGTGGCAGTTAATGACAATTTAGCCAAGCTGTATGTTACGTCAAGAGGGTCATGACTGGCTGATAGCCTTTGGGAATGCAGGAAGATTAAAACACCTATTGGTGGCTGCCATTAATCCCAAGTTAATACTTGTTACAGTTTCACCTAATGAAAGGCAAAGCGAGTTTCATCAATGAGGCGGAAAGTTTTCAAATGTGGGATTAGAGGTTTCACGGCTAACAACCAGCACAGCGACTCAAACGCGGGACACAAACACCTGCACCTGAAGCAAAAGGTCACTCTCCATGATCTCCCATACACTTATCTGGCTGCTGGAGTGGACAGATGCATTCCTCCATCTAGGCTCATCCTGCGCAGAAACAGGTTCGTCAAGGTAAGTCAGCACTTGCTGCATCTGCCGTAAGAGCTCCGCTTCCATAGCTGTGGTTGGAGGTGGGCAAAGCACATTGTTACTCTGCCCCATTGCCGACACTTCAGCCAGGATTTCAGAGCTGTCAGCTGGTACTTCCCGATAGTCCCAGGCAAAGGGAGCCCAGCCCTGCTCCTGAGCATAATCTAATCTGTAGGCGATCTCCAGCTCCCATTCCTGAATAGCTAGAAATCCCCAAATCTTCCTGTGCCCAGAGCACTTCCAGTTGCTGGGCAGAGAGAGTGGGAAGAGTTTGATTAGCCTACCAGGATAGGGAGGTTGGGTCAGAAATCTTCTGAGGTTCAGAAGCCCAGAGCACTTCCAAGATGTTTAGCATCTGTTCTCTGTATTCCAATGTTTCCTGTAAATGCCACTCCAGATCTCTCCCAAAATCAGGGTCCTTGGACACCCTCCGGTTACAACAGCCCCAGGCCGCCATAGCCAAAGCCTTTTGTCGGGCTGTCATCCGCTGTCCACAGACACACTTGGGCTACATACCAGAGGAGGGCTCTGTAGCTCTTGTCCAACCGCATCTCTGCTTGGGACAGCCTGCTTAAAGTGGTTGTTAACCCACTTCTACTAAATACTCCCATCCTCTCTTTACCATTATAATAATTGTCTCTGTGCCTGTGTTCTGTAAAAAAAATCTTCCTGATTGTACCTATATGAGCTCTGCTCCAGCGCTCAGCTGACTGACGGCTCTCTCTTCTCTCTCTGGCTTACAGCTACATTGGGCGGGGCCGAGCCCTCCCGCTGACGTCAGCTGGGGAGGAGGGGGAGAGAGGAGAGAGAGCCGACAATCAGCTGAGTGCTGGGAACCACGCTCATATAGGTACAATCAGGCAGATTTTTTACAGAACACAGGCACAGGGATCATTTTTTTAATGGTAGGAGGGGATGGGAGTATTTAATAGCAGATAGCATGAGAGCATCAGAAGTGGGGGATGGGCACTGGTACGAGCAGAGACACAGGAGACAGATAGCAGATCTGTGGATGATGGAATCATGCAAACTGACCACGGTGTCAGGGCTCAGCAGCCATAATTATCGTGGTCAGTTTGCAGAGGGGAGGGTATAGCCAGGCAGGATCAGCCAGGTATTTCAGGTGATACGGGGGTCCAAATGACACAGCACAACCACTGCGCTGTATAACATGCTTTAAGGGAACAGGATCTTTATTTTTATTTTTTTGCGGTTAACAAACGCTTTAACTCAGCTGTCCACTCCTTGTGCGATTGTTTCCCCAATAACAGCATTCGCAGTTTGTACTGCGACCAGTACCTTTCCTGGATAGAGGGGACATTTTATTTATGGCGGCATTGCTAATGGGCTAGCTCTTCCTTCCAGAGTTCCCAGCGGACATAGTCCTACCATCCCAGCAGGACCTGCACTGACACTGTTCCCCTATGCTGTATCCGCATCTTTTGCAGTCTCCTTCCGAATTCCTCTTCCATGGTGGCTGGTATTTGTACCTCTCCTCTTCTGCTATCTGGACCTTGGATCCAGGTGGAGATTTGGATGTCCCAGTCTGCAGGAAGCATCCCACTGCTGCGGGTAAAGGTGATAGACTGGCTGCCATCAAATGTGAATTCAAAGAAACATTACTCCAAGGGTCCCCCAGGCATACACCTTATAAAGAGTAGTGTTCCCTTAAAAGCAAGGGCCCATAGTCAGTAGGCAAGCAGCTAACCTGCAGTGCCCTCCAAAAGCCTCTGTCCAGGGTGAGTCTGTCACAATTCTCCCCTTTCGGCAGGAGACTAACACAGAAGGAGATCCCAGATGGGTTGACGTCGAAGTTAGTCTGTAGTTACAGTCCCCCAATGCCAGTACCCAAAACAAATTGTCCCGAACAGAGCATTACTCACCCAGCCAACCTCTGCCTCTCTTGTAGAACATACCCGCCACTGGGGAGAAGTGTGGACTGGTCTTTCTCCCTGGAGTCCTTTCAGCCACTGAAGAGAAGACAAGGTGGCTGGGCTCACACCGTCATGCTGTTGGGGATCTGGGCTGACTGTCCAGCATCCCTGGGGTATACAGGTGGAGACCATAGTCCTATCCACTACTGCTATATGAAAATCTCTCAGTTCTTGCAGAGCACGGCTGATATGTTCCACTGGGGTTGTGTCAGTGGAGATCAAAGTCCTGTCAATTTTCACAGGAAATCCATCTTTTGTTAGTTGAAGGCAGAGGCCAGCGGTGTTCTGCCCTGTTAATGCTTCAGCTGGGGGCCTCACATCATCCGCTCCAGCTAACTGTTGGGGAGGAAGGCCGGCTTCCTCCACTCCCAGACTGCTGCTGCTGGGGAGGGAAGACAGTTTCGATATTTGACCCTGATGCCAGCTCTTCTGCTGGAGGCTCCCCAGGTTGTTTTTCCTCAGCCGAAAAGTCTATTAAATCCTCAGCCTCTGGAATTGCTGAAAGTCCAGGGCACGGGCTGGTGGCCCTTGGGCCCAGTGCCAACACTTTGGGAGGTGACTCATCATCCATAACATCCTCTGATGAAAAGCCAATTAAATCCATGCTTTCTGTGATCCGTTTCTGGGGAATGAGGATGGTTTCCTCTTCTCCCAAGCCCTTGAACTTCAGCTGGGAAGATGAGCCGGCTGATCCATCTCCCGTACATTTACCCAACTGCTGGACAGACACATTCCTCTATTGAAACTCGTCCTGTGCAGAAACAAGTTTGTCAAGGTCAATCAACAATTGCTGCATCCGCCATAAGAGCTCCGCTTCCATAGCTGCAGGTGGAGGTGGGCAAAATACATTGTTTCTCTGCCCCATTGCGGACACTTCAGCCAGGTTTTCAGAACTGTAAGCTGGTATTTTTGTATAGCCCCAGGCAAGGGGAACCCAGCCTTGCTGCTGAGCAGAGCCCAGAAGCTGTCTGTAGGTAATCTCCAGCTCCCATTCCTGAATGGCCAGAAACTCCATATCTTCCAGTGCCCAGAGAACTTCCGAGATGTTAAGTATCTCTTCTCTGAAATCCATGATTTCCTCTAACCGCCTCTCCAGATCGCTCACAAAGTTAGGGTTCCCTGACAGCTTCCGGTACAACAATCCAAGGCCGCCGTAGCCAAAGCTTTCTGTTGGGCTGTCATTTGCTATCCAAGGGCATGCTTGGGATATACAGTGGTGTGAAAAAGTGTTTGCCCCCTTCCTCATTTCCTGTTCCTTTGCATGTTTGTCACACTTAAGTGTTTCGGAACATCAAACCAATTTAAACAATAGTCAAGGACAACACAAGTAAACACAAAATGCAATTTGTAAATGAAGGTGTTTATTATTAAAGGTGAAAAAAAATCCAAACCATCATGGCCCTGTGTGAAAAAGTGATTGCCCCCCTTGTTAAAACATACCATAACTGTGGTTGTCCACACCTGAGTTCAATTTCTCTAGCCACACCCAGGCCTGATTATTGCCACACCTGTTCACAATCAAGGCATCACTTAAATAGGAGCTGCTTGACACAGTAAGGTCCACCAGAAGATCCTTAAAAGCTACACATCATGCCGAGACCCAAAGAAATTCAGGAACAATTGAGAAAGAAATTAATTGAGATCTATCAGTCTGGAAAGGGTTATAAAGCCATTTCCAAAGCTTTGGGAATCCAGCGAACCACAGTGAGAGCCATTATCCACAAATGGCGAAGACATGGAACAGTGGTGAACCTTCCCAGGAGTGGCCGGCCGCCCAAAATTACCCCAAGAGCGCAGCGACGACTCATCCAAGAGGTCACAAAAGACCCCACAACAACGTCCAAGGAACTGCAGGCCTCACTTGCCTCAGTTAAGGTCAGCGTTCATGCCTCCACCATCAGGAAAAGACTGGGCAAAAATGGCCTGCATGGCAGAGTTCCAAGGAGAAAACCACTGCTGAGCAAAAAGAACATCAAAGCTCGTCTCAATTTCTCCACAACACATCTTGATGATCCCCAAGACTTTTGGGACAACATTCTGTGGACCGATGAGACAAAAGTGGAACTCTTTGGAAGGTGTGTGTCCAAGTATATCTGGCGTAGAAGGAACACTGCATTTCAGAAAAAGAACATTATACCAACAGTAAAATATGGTGGTGGTAGTGTGATGGTCTGGGGCTGTTTTGCTGCTTCAGGACCTGGAAGACTTGCCGTGATAAAAGGAACTATGAATTCTGCTGTCTACCAAGAGATCCTGAAGGAGAATGTCCGACCATCTGTTCGTGTACTCAAGCTGAAACGAACTTGGGTTCTGCAGCAGGACAATGATCCTAAACACACCAGCAAGTCCACCACCGAATGGCTGAAGAAAAACAAAATGAAGACTTTGGAGTGGCCTAGCCAAAGTCCTGACCTGAATCCTATTGAGATGTTGTGGTATGACCTTAAAAAGGACGTTCATGCTCGAAAACCCTCTAATGTAACTGAATTAGGACAATTCTGCAAAGATGAGTGGGCCAAAATTCCTCCAGGACGCTGTAAAAGCCTCATTGCACGTTATCGCAAACGCTTGGTTGCAGTTGTTGCTGCTAAGGGTGGCCCAACCAGTTATTAGGTTTAGGGGGCAATCACTTTTTCACTTAGGGCCATGATGGTTTGGATTTTTTTTCACCTTTAATAATAAACACCTTCATTTACAAATTGCATTTTGTGTTTACTTGTGTTGTCCTTGACTATTGTTTAAATTGGTTTGATGTTCCGAAACACTTAAGTGTGACAAACATGCAAAGGAACAGGAAATGAGGAAGGGGGCAAACACTTTTTCACACCACTGTATGCCACAGGGGGCTCTGTAGCTTTCGTCCAGCTACATCTCTGCCTGGACCAGCATGATTAATTCAGCTGTCTGCACCTTGCGCAGTTTTTCTCCCAAAAACAGCACCCGCAATCCATACTGCGACCAGTACCTTTCCTGGATGGAGGGGAGGATTATTTCCTGGTGGCACTGCCCACGGCTAGCATTTCCTTCCAGAGTTCCCAGCGGATAGAATCATACCATCCCAGCAGGACCTGCATTGACACTGTTCCCCTGTACTGTATCAGCATCTCTTGCAACCTCCTTCCGAATTCTTCTTCCATGGTGGCTGGTATTTGTACCTTTCCTCTTATGCTATGCGGACCTTGGATCCAGGTGGAGATTTGGATGTCCCAGACTGCAGGAAGCATCCCACTGCTGCGGGTAAAAGTGATAGACTGGCCAAGCATGTCTCCAGATCTAAACCATATTGAGCATCTGTGGGGCATCCTCAAACGGAAGATGCGGGAGCACAAGGTCTCTAACATCCACCAGCTCCGTGATGTCATCATGGAGGAGTGAAAGAGAACTCCAATGGCAACCTGTGAAGCTCTGGTGAACTCCATGCCCAAGAGGGAGCAGGCAGTGCTGGAAAATAATGGTGGCCACACAAAATATTAACACTTTGTGTGTTGAGTTATTTTGAGGGGACAGCAAATTTACTGTTATACAAGCTGTACACTCACTACTTTATATTGTAGCAACGTGTAATTTCTTCAGTGTTGTCACATGAAAAGATATAATAAAATCTTTACAAAAATGTGAGGGGTGTACTCACTTTTGTGAGATACTGTATGTTGCATTACTCTTGTTATCAGACTATTACAATGTCAAACATTGCTGCCACAAAATAAAAATTCCCCATAATTGAAGCCACAGATGGAGCTAAGAGCTAACCGGAGCCTTTATAAAAAAGAAAGCCAGGAGTCTCTTCATGTAGGCAGGCTGAACTTTGTTTAGTTGTAGTGTAGTGTAGTCAGCATCTGGTTTAGGCTGGGGGAAAGGATAAATAATGTTGCAAGCATAGTTCCCGGGCTTTTGGTCCTAGACAGTCCACCTTTGCTATAAAAAGGAGGGCGGCTGAGGTCCAAGGTTTTGGTGAGTTACAGCCTTACCTGTGAGTGAGTGGCACTGCTGAAGGAGCCGGGGTTTTTGGGAGACATCCAAGCCAAGGACAATGCCATTATGAACTCTCACCTCCCTGAGGTATGCCTGGGCCACTACACTACTATAGTTAGGGTTAGGAGAAGGAAGTTGTTTATATTGAAATGTTCTGCAACATTTCTTCAGTTACATTAACCATTATGAGCCCAGGTCTGAAGTTATTCAAAGGGGTGCATATTGGTTCTGGTTGATTCTATCAAAAGAACTTGCATCTGTAAATGCACTACAGGGTATGAAGTGACATCATTAACTTGACAAGACTAGAAGAGGAGTGTAGTTGCTATGGGTTACCAAGTGAAGGAACAAGCTACAAGCAAACAGTTTTAGGCATGGTGCCTGATAAGATGACAGGTTGTCCAGTAGCGAGGGGGTTGTCATCTGGCTCCCTCCTTAGTGGTCGGTTTCCAGTAACAACCGGAGCCAAACTCGCGTTACAGAGATCTACGGCCTGGTCATGACGTATGGAAGGAGTTAATGAGCATACATGAGGTCCGTGGTATGTGCTCGGCCCAGACCACATTCTGTTACTGGGAGTGAGTTAACAGGGCTACGCTGGACTGGTGGAGTGGGCTCAGCACCTCCCTCCTAATGCAACATATAAGTTACCGTGTGTAGTGACATGGGACAAGTTGCTTTTCAGAGGAACTCTGCACGTTATTATTACACATAGTGACACGTAGGTTTACCACCTCATCCCTTTAAACCAGAACACCTATGAATTACACAGGTTCTGAGACTAATTTAATGCAGATAAGGCGCCAAGTGAGTTTAATTACCACCTAATCAGCCACAGAACCTGTGTAATTAATCTGTGTTCGGTTTTAAAGGGATGAGGTGGCAACCCTAGTGACACGGCTCATCTCTAAGTCAGGGAACTGCCTTAATATTTGACTTTTCACATGACCGCAGTCTCTGCCTTGTCCCAGGCACTGATGAGCGCACTTTGCACAAAAGGTACCCACGTGTGCACGGGCGCAGATGACCCCAGCCACTCTCACCTCTAACACTCACCAGTGTTAGAGGTGAGGGCTACACCTCTAACACATGCTAGTTGACAGGAACCTCTCTATGGAATCACACATACATAGATTCTCGCTGGCTATGAGAGTGCGATGTCCTTCCACTGGGCCCAGTTAATCCTCCTGAGGGAACTCATGACAGAATAATTCAGCAGAGAACATGTTTTATGGGAGCAGCATATAACCAAAAGTTGTTGGGATCACAAATAACAAGAACAACACTTTGATAATTTTATTAGGCAATAGGCAATAGCACCGACTAAAGGTGAATATATAGGAGTTGATTTACTAAAAGCAAATAGACTGTTCACTTTGCAAAGAAATTTACCCAGAGCTTTGTGAATGCAGTGAAGGTCTTCTGGTGTCCATTATCTCATCACGTGTAAGCAAAAATGCTGTTTTTTTTTTCATTTTCTTTAAACACGATTGGCTATTATTTGCAAGGTGACATTTTAATACACTAAGCTTGAGGGCAAATTCCCTTGCAAAGTGCAACTTCCCTTCTAAACTGAACAGTCCATTTATCTTTAGTAAAACAACCCCCATTGTGTTCAATATGTACCCTGGAAAGCAAAAGCACTGATTATTGTTGGATATATTGTTTATCAGGAAACACATTTTATAGTGAGCATAGGAAATTCCATTCTGTTTGTTCTTTTTACCTGGATATTTCATTATAATTAGGGGTATCAATTGTGAAGCTTGAAGCAGCTACTGTTATCATTGTATTTTATAAAAATAGATTTTCTACTCTAAGCTACTTTATACTATATTTACCATACATGCCTCCTAAAATTAAAAATAAAAAGTGACAAATACAAATCTTTATACGCAAGCCTAAACTTAGAATTTAAGATTGAATATATGTGTAGTTCTGGATATCCAAAATTGCTACTGTCCAAAGTCAAGCTTAAGAATAGGAAATAGGAAAATGCAAAAACGACTTAAAGACTGTGAAATTCTTTATTGGAAGGAGTCTGAGACAGTCACTGATTTCTTTCTTTAAACAGGTTTTCACAATCTTGCATTAGTGTCACTTGATTTTGCAGGTTTTCTCAATTGAGTCCATTATCCCTGGATGATGCTGTCCATAGATAATAATTCAGATGATTTGCAATACATTTGTGGTCTGTAATGGGTGTAAGGTAACATGTTTGCCTAGGAGTGGGAAGAATTAGAAACACCTCTGTACACTGATTGTTATTAAGAATACATTTTATGCAATCTTAAAGCAGAACTCTAGTCAAAAGAAAAACAAATGCATAGCCCGATAAAAGATCAATTAAACCAGCTTTGGCTGCAATAATAATTTTCAATCCAGAGATTTTCCCCTGCAATACCCTTTTTCTTCCACTAAATGTCCTCAGTCTAATGGCCAACATTGTTTGAGAAACCTGCTCTGAGCCCAGGTTGTTTTGGACCCACTCCAACCTGTAACTGGACAGTGAAAGGAGCAGAAGCAGCAAAGTAATTAAATCATCTCTGTCTTTCTGTCTGTCTCCCTGTTTTCTTGTCTGCATGTAAAATAATTGTCCCCTTGTGCTTTTTCCACACCCTCACCAGCCCTGCTGTACAGGGACTGTAAAAGTTTGATACCAGTTCAAAGTCAGGGACACTGTTTGCATTAGAAAAATACATTTAGGCCGGGTTCACACCTATGCGAATTGGATGCAGGTTTCCCTGCATCCAATTTGCATAGCAGGAGAATGTGACTGTCTCCCTATGAAGCCGATTCACATACCTCCGTTGTGGCTGCGGAGCACACTGCACAGAAACGCTGTGCATCTTTGGCTCTGTTTCAGGGCCGAATTCAGGCATAGATTTGGCCCTGATTCATCCCTGAAACGGGGAACAGGGAAGCACAGCGCTCCTGTGTGATCCGCAGCTGGTTCCAGTGTGAACCAAGCCTTAATGTTATATTATTGATTATGGAGCTACATTAGTTTGTGTCTTAATGTCAAACTCCAGCTTTAAATAGTTCATTTGGGTCAAGCTGACCCCCAAAAAACTATTTTGTTTACTAATACATGTACCCCCCCTGTCAGCGCTATATAAACGGCTTATAGAATCAACTACATACGGTATACACCACTGTTTCAACAGAGGTACAGGGATTTTCAATCACATTCCCAGAACAAAATCAAGTCAGACTGAGCACTGCTCAGCCATTCACAGAAAGCCTTGTATTTTTATCAATGAATACAAGGCTTCCCATAAATGGCGGTGGGATTTGTGACATCATCTATGATCTAGAAAGTAACAAGGGGAACTCTGGACAGCCGCACACCAGACGAAGATGAAAAATCAAATGGATTTATTTAAAAACAGGAATCACATCAAAGTCCAAAAACACAGCAAAACAGGGAAGGGGGGCACACAGCTGACGCGTTTCACGCTAAATACAGTGCTTACTCATAGCTAGCTATGAGTAAGCGCTGTATTTAGCGTGAAAGGCGTCAGCTGTGTGCCCCCCTTCCCTGTTTTGCTGTGTTTTTGGACTTTGATGTGATTCCTGTTTTTAAATAAATCCATTTGATTTTTCATCTTCGTCTGGTGTGCGGCTGTCCAGAGTTCTCCTTGTTACTTTCTAACTACCTTGTTATTAGCCTGCACCTGGAGCTCCACACTAGGAGTAGAAGCATTCGCCTTGAAGGATCCCTCTGGAGCGGTGGTCATCTCTCTCATCATCTATGATCTCTCCACCTTAGCCATTCATAGGAAGTCTTGTATTCATTGATAAAATACAAGGCTTCCTGTGAATGGCTGAATCACTCAGCCAGACTTGATTTTGTTTAATTGGGACAAGGAGTCCCTCTATCCATTGCTGACGGCACTGTATATTGTATGTAGCTTATGCTATATACAGTTAAAGTGGAAGTAAAGTCCACTTTTATCTTGTACCTACAGATAAGCCTATAATAAGGCTTACCTGTAGGTACAATGAATATCTCATAAGCTTGCACTGTTTGTGGCGATTTACTACCGCTTTAATACAGTGCTGACAGCAGTGCA
>CM053037.1:164770090-164825145 GCA_028564925.1 Lithobates sylvaticus | reverse complement strand
AGGTCCACAAACCTCAGCCCTCCTTTTTTAGGCTTGTAGACCGTACTAAAACCACGGCTCAGGTGAGACGCTTCTGAAGCAAGGAACTGGACTGAAGAATTGTCAAGGTAACTGTTGACATTTTGACCTAGTAATGTTACTTCCTTTACTCCCTGGAAAAAAATAAAAAAATTAAAAAAGCAAAATATTGTTGGCGATGCTCAAGCTAAAATGTGTTCAGATACACCAATCAAGTGTACATTGCACTTTAAAATCTGCATTTGCTGGGTAGTAAGAGGGAAAAAAAAGGATTTAGTCAGCCACCAATTGTGCAAGTTCTCCCACTTAAAAAGATGAGAGAGGCCTGTAATTGTCATCATCGGTATACCTCAACTACGAGAGACAAAATGTGGAAACAAATCCAATCACATTGTCTGATTTGGAAAGAATTTATTTGCAAATTATGGTGGAAAATAAGTATTTTGTCAATATCAAAAGTTCATCTCAATACTTTGTTATATATCCTTTGTTGGCAATGACAGAGGTCAAAGTTTTCTGTAATGCCGCGTACAGGCGGCCGGAATTTCCGATGGGAGCTTTTCAATCGGATTTTCCGACCGTGTTCGCCCATCGGTCTTTTTCTGTCGGCATTTCCGACAGACTTTAGATTGAGAGCCTGTTCTTAATTTTTCCGACGGAAAAAAACGATGGAAATTCCGATCGTCTGTATGCACTTCCAACACGCAAAATTCCGACGCATGCTCGGAAACATTAAACTTCTCTTTTATAGTGCCGTCGAACGTGTTGTATGTCGCGGTGTTATTGACCGTCAGAATTTGGTGTGACCGTGTGTAGGCAAGACAATTTGAGCGTAATTCCCTAGGAATTCCGACGGGAAAACCATCAGAGCTTTTTCCGATGAGAATTCCGATTGTGTGTACGCGGCATTAGTCTTCACAAGGTTGTCACACACTGTTGCTGGTATGTTGGCCCATTTCTCCATGCAGATCTCCTCTAGAGCAGTGATTTTTTGGAGCGGTCGCTGGGCAACACAGACTTTCAACTCCCTCCAAAGGTTTTCTATGGGGTTGAGATCTGGAGACTGGCTAGGCAACTCCAGGACCTTGAAATGCTTCTTACGAAGCCACTCCTTCGTTGCCCGGGTGGTGCGTTTGGGATCATTGTCATGCTGAAAGACCCAGCCACGTTTCATCTTCAATGCCCTTGCTGATAGGAGGTGGTTTGCACTCAAAATCTCACGATACATGGCCCCATTCATTCTTTCATGTACACGGATCAGTCGTCCTGTTCCCTTTGCAGAGAAACAGCCCCAAAGCATGATGTTGCCACCCCCATGCTTCACAGTAGGTATGGTGTTCTTTGGTTGCAACTCAGCATTCTCTCTCCTCCAAACACGACAAGTTGTGTTTCTACCAAACAGTTCTACTTTGGTTTCATCTGACCATATGACATTCTCCCAATCCTCTTCTGGATCATCCAAATGCTCTCCAGCAAACCTCAGATGGGCCCGGACATGTACTGGCTTAAGCAGGGGGACACGTCTGGCACTGCAGGATCCGAGTCCCTGTAGGCGTAGTGTGTTACTGATGGTAGCCTTTGTTACATTGGTCCCAGCTCTCTGCAGGTCATTCACTAGGTCCCACCGTGTGGTTCTGGGATTTTTGCTCAACGTTCTTGTGATCATTTTGACCCCAGGGGGTGAGACCTTGCGTGGTGCCCCAGATCGAGGGAGATTATCAGTGTTCTTGTAGGTCTTCCATTTTCTAATTATTGCTCCCACAGTTGATTTCTTCACACCAAACTGCTTGCCTATTGCAGATTCAGTCTTCCCAGCCTGGTGCAGGACTGCAATTTTGTTTCTGGTGTCCTTCGACAGCTCTTTGGTCTTCACCATAGTGGATTTTGGAGTGTGACTGTTTTAGGCTGTGGACAGGTGTCTTTTATACTAATAAGTTCAAACAGGTGCCATTAATACAGGTAATGAGTGGAGGACAGAGGAGCCTCTTAGCCACTTAAGCCCCGGACCAATTTGCAGCCAAAGGACCAGGCCCCTTTTTGCGATTCAGCACTGCCTCACTTTAACTGACAATTGCACGTGCGACGTGGCTCCCAAACAAAATTGCCATCCTTTTTTTCCCACAAATAGAGCTTTTTTTTTGTGGTATTTGATCACCTCTGCGGTTTTTATTTTTTGCGCTATAGACAAAATAGAGTGACAATTTTGAAAAAAGATTCAATATTTTTAACTTTTTGCTATAATAAATATCCCGAAAAAATTTATAAAAAAACATTTTTTTTTCATCAGTTTAGGCCGATCCGTATTCTTCTACATATTTTTGGTAAATAAAAAAAAATCGCGATTATTGATTGGTTTGCGCAAAAGTTATAGCGTTTACAAAATAGGGGATAGTTTTATAGCATTTTTATGAATAATTTTTTTTTACTAGTAATGGCGGCGATCAGCGATTTTAATTGTGACTGCAACATTATGGCGGACACATCGGACACATTTTTGGGGCCATTGTCATTTAAACCGCAATCATTGCTATTTAAATGCACTGATTCCTGTGTAAATGACACTGGCAGTGAAGGGGTTAACATGTGTGTTTTTTTTACTGTAGGGGGCGTGGCTTGGCGTTCGGCATCACTGATCGTCTTTCCCGAAGACAGGGAACAGATGATCAGTGACAGTCTCACGGGGAGAGGTTTGTTTACACATACCTCTCCCCGTTCTTCAGCTCTGTGACCCATTCGCGGGACACCAGTGGCCATCAGGTCCCGGGGCCACGGAGCTCAGGACCGGGTCGCGAGTGCTGTGCCCAGCCGTGCCATTCTGCCAACGTAAATGTGCAGGAGACGGTCCTTAAGCAGTTAAAGAAGAAGATACAGATCTGTGAGAGCCAGAAATCTTGCTTGTTTGTAGGTGACCAAATACTTAATTTTCCACTACTTTAATTTGCAAATACATTCTTTCAAAAATCAGACAATGTGATCTCATAGTTGAGGTACCTATGATGACAATTACAGGCCTCTCCCATCTTTTTAAGTGGGAGAACTTGCACAATTGGTGGCTGACTAAATACTTGTTTGCCCCACTGTATATTTATGTAAACAATGCATATCTACTTACCTGATCAGACAACATTCTAATTTCTTCCAGGATGGAGTGGACTGGACGGCTTCGTTCTCGGCCACGAGTGAAGGGAACTATACAGTAAGTGCACATGTTAGACTTACCGGTAACTCCTTTTCTGAGAGTCTTCCAGGACAGCCCATGAGACCTAGGGCTCCTCCTACCAGTACAGGAAACACATTCCCCCCACCAGATAAAAGGGCGGTCCTCCAGGCCCCATGTCAGTCTACTCAAGAACCGTAGGACGTCCCTGAAAAACATATGCATAATACACATAACTTTAGACAAAACCGGGTGGGAATCCGGCTGTCCTGGAAGACTCTCAGAAAAGGAGTTACCGGTAAGTCTAACTCAGCTTTTCTCAAAACGTCTTCCAGGACAGCCCATGAGACGATGAGCCAGAACTTACCAGTCTAGGGAGGGACAACTGCCTGCAGGACCTTACGACCAAACGCCTGCTCCTACGCTGATAGGAGATCCAGGCGATAATGTTTAATGAAGGTCGAGTAACTGGACCATGTGGCAGCCCTGCAAATTTGCTCTGGTGAGGCACCAGCCCTCTCAGCCCAAGACGTAGATAAGGCTCTAGTTGAGTGTGCTGTGACAAAAGGTGGAGAAACCTCCCTAATTTTGTAAGCTTCAGAGATAGCTTGCTTTATCCACCTGGCTAGTGTGGCTTTAGATGCACTGTTTCCCTTGTGTGCCCCCGAAAAGAGGACAAACAAAGCATCAGTTTTCCTAAAGGTCTTAGTGACCTCAAGATAGGCAAGGAGGATCCTTCTTACGTCTAAGCAACTAAACTTTCTTTCCTGTTCGCCGTGCGGTGAACTACAAAAGGATGGCAGTACAATATCCTGAGTTCGGTGGAATGTACTAGCCACCTTAGGCAAAAAACCTGGATCAGTCTTTAAAACGACTCGATCATCAAAAATCGTGAGAAAAGGCTCCCTAACTGACAGGGCCTGCAGCTCACTTACCCTACGTGCTGAGGTAATAGCTACCAGAAAAACTACTTTTAATGTAAGTAGTTTAACTGAGATTTCCTCGAGAGGCTCAAAAGGAAATTCCACCAAAGCCTGAAGTACTTGGGACAGGTTCCAAGATGGACAACTTTTCACCACTACTGGTCTGGCCCTTGAAATTGATTTGAAAAATCTGGCTACAATGGGATTTTCCAGGAGAGAAAACTGGAGGAAAACACTAATAGCTGCCGCTTGTACTTTTAGGGTACTAACGGAAAGACCCTTGTCAACCCCCTCTTGAAAAAATTCCAGAATTGCCGGAATATCGTGGGTTAGTCTCTGATTCTCCGATAACCAAGAATTAAACTTTTTCCAAACCTTGGAATAAATGGCTCTGGTTACTGGTTTTCTACAGTCTACCAGAGTCCTGACTACTTTGTCGGAGAACCCCTGGGCGCTTAGCATCTTCTCTTCAGATACCAAGCCGACAATCTTAGGGAAATCACCTGGGGGTGAGACACTGGACCCTGCAACAATAAGTCTTCCCTCTTTGGAAGACTCAGTGGAGGCTCTGAAACTAGAGTCTGTAGCAGGGAAAACCATGGCCTCTTGGGCCAAAACGGGGCAATTAGAATGAGGTCTGTTTCTTCTAGAAGAAACTTCCGGAGGACTTCTGGAATAAGTCTGATCGGCGGAAAGGCATAACATAGGCCGCAAGGCCATGGGTTTGCCAGCGCATCGATCCCCAAGGATTGGTCTGCTGGGTTCATGGAAAAGAACATTTCCGTCTTGCGGTTGTTCCTGTTTGCGAACAGATCCGCTACTGGGTATCCCCATCTGCTGGTGAGGTCTGCAAAGACTTCGGGATGAAGGGACCAGTTGTCTCGATCTACCCGGTGACGGCTGAGGTAGTCTGCTAAACTATTTTGTGTGCCCTTCAAGTGCACAGCTGAAATTGAAGCCAGATTCCCCTCTGCCCATACTAGGATCTCCTGGGCAATTGACTGGAGTATCCGGCTTCTCGTGCCCCCCTGCTTGTTGAGGTATGCGACTGTCGCAACGTTGCCTGACAGAATTTGAAGATTGTGGCCCCTGATCTCTATCTGAAAGGACTGCAGGGCTCTGTGAACCGCTAGAAGCTCTCTTTGATTGGATGAAGCCCTTGCCTCCCTCGAGGACCACTCTCCCTGTGCCACTGCATTGTTGAGATGGGCCCCCCATCCCCAGGAACTCGCATCCGTAGTAATGCTTTGGGAAATGGGAATGGACCATGGGAGACCTCCAGCTAGGTGCTGGCTTGCTCTCCACCACCACAGGCTTCTCTTTACCCTGGTGGGAAGCCGGACCCTTGACTCCAAGGACCTTGCATCCCCGTTCCAGTTTCTTAAGAGGAACAGTTGTAGTGGACGTTGATGAAGTCTTGCCCATGGGACTGCAGGAAAGCATGAGGTCATCAGACCCACTGCCCTCGAAACCTGTCTTAGGGAGACCGACTGGTTTGTCTGCAATGCTGACATAGATTGGATCATTTTGGTAATCTTTTCCTGAGGAAGAAAGACCCTTTGATCCACTGAGCAAAAGTCGTAACCCAGGTAAGTCACCTTCTGGGCCGGAGTTAAGGACGACTTTTCTACGTTTATTAACCAGCCTAAAGGACTGTAGGAAGTCCCGTACAGCCTGGAGATCCTCCAACAGCTTCTGGTATGACGCTGCTACCACCAGGAGGTCGTCTAAGTAAGGGATAATAGTTATCGCTTTTAGCCTGAGTGGAGCTAGGGCTTCCCCCAACACTTTTGTGAAAATGCGTGGGGCTGAGGAAAGACCAAAGGGGAGGGCCTAAAACTGGAAGTGTCGGGTCCCTGTCCTCATCTTCACTGCTAATCTTAAATATCTCTGGAAGGCTGAGTGGATAGGGATGTGAAGATAAGCATCCCTCAAGTCCAACGTGGCCATGTAGCAGTTTGGGTAGAGTAGGCTTTTGATAGTGAAAACCGTCTCCATCCGGAAATGTTTGTATCTGATTGATTTGTTTAAAGCTCGGAGATTCAGGATAAGTCGAAACTTCCCTGACGGCTTTTTGACAACAAATACATGGGAATAGAATCCCTTGCCCTGATCTGACTGGGGAACAGGAATCAGGACCTTCTGATCCAACAGGTCTCTGATCTGGAGACCCAGGGCCTGCGCTTTCTCCCGATCCTGGGGAGGAAAGGTGACCAAAAACCGCTCTGGTGGTTGGTGGGCGAATTCCAGCCTGTACCCGTTGGTCACAAGGTCCAGAATAAAGGGGCTTGAAGTAACTGCTGCCCACTGTGGGAAGAAGGCCCTCAATCTTCCTCCCACTGGGGAACGCAAGTCACTGCGGTTTGGTGGGCTGTTGAGGAGGGTTAAACAGGACCCCCCCTTTGCCTCTGCCCTTGTGCCCTGTCCAGTGTTTTTTTTCGGCCTGCTGTCCTTTCCTTTAGGACCCTGCTGCCTGCCTTGGCCACGAAAAAAAAAAACTTCCTGGCTGCTGGGATTCTCTTTTTCTCTGGGAAAGCCTTCTTCCTGTCGGCAGTGCGTTCCAGTGCCTCCTGCAGCCCTGGGCCAAATAAGTGATCGCCTGTTAAGGGGAGCCCACAAAGGCGTAACTTGGAGGCTGAGTCCCCTGACCAGGTCTTAAGCCAAAGGCTTCTCCTGGCCGAGTTCACTAAAGCCGAGGTCCTGGCCGACATTCTCACCGACTCTGCGGAAGAATCTGCCAAAAAACCTACTGCCTGAAAGAGGAGAGGAAAAGACTTCAAAATCTGCTCTCTGGAGGTACCTGCCAACAGATGAGTCTGAATTTGGGTTAACCACACCTCCAGATTTCTGGCCACACAAGTGGAGGCCAGAGCAGGTTTGAGGTTCCCAACCGCAGAGTCCCAGGCTCTGTGGAGAAGGATATCCCCCCTCTTGTCCATCGGATCCTTAAGCGTACCCATATCATCGAACGCTAGGTCCGAGTTCTTTGAAACCTTTGAAAGGGGTGCGTCTAGCTTGGGATTTTTATTCCACGGCTGCGTAGTGTCCTCATCAAAAGGAAACCTCCTTTTAAGGTTACTAGAGAAGAAAGGTTTTCTCTCAGGATTATCCCATTCCAGTTTGATAGTATCAATCAATGAGCTATGGACTGGAAAAACTCTAGATTTTTTCTTGTGCAATCCCTTATACATGAGATCATGTTTGGATAGCTGGAACTCCTCTTCTTTCAATTCAAGGGTAGTATAGATGGCCTTCAATAAGTCATCCACATCTTCTACGGATAACTTAAATCTCGAGCTCCGAGTGGATTCTCTATCCCCGGGCTCTATCTCTGACCCTGATTCCTCTGGAGAGGAACGGGTAGATCTGACCTCAGCCTCAGAGTCTTCACTGTCCGCCTGCTGCGGAGTGCTGACTGTCGTCTTCTGTGACGACGGACCCTCTGCTGGAGTCTGGAGCTTGTCAATAAGCGTTCTAAAGGAACTAAAGGTGGACGCAAGCTCATCTCTGACAGAAGCTAGCATCTTTTGGCAAGAGGTAACCGGGTCATCTTTTACAAGGCCCTCTATACAGCTGCGACAAACTGCTTTGCTCCAAGAGGAGCTCAATTTGTTTGCGCACACCGCACATTTCCTTTTAGGTGGCTGTGCCTGAGCTTTCTCCTGGGTCTTGGTCTGTAAGACAAAAAAAAAAAAAAAACGACCCCAAATGAGACTCACAGCCACCCTGACACTCCGAAACACCATGTGCAGGAGGGAAGAAATGTGTCCCCATAACCCACTACTACAGAGAGGGGAGGGGGAGGGAACACTCACAGGGATAGCAAGATAGTGACAAAACACTTCAGGCTTACCTGCGAGGTGCTGGTGTTGGGCACTGCTTCCACTGCCTGTGCAGGAACTGCAGACTGGTCCATCCTGCCCTGTTTAGCTTTCCACAGCCTGGCTGCTTTCCACCAAAACACACCAGTAGCCAGCGTCTCCCATCCGCACCGCTTAAAAAGACTGGAACCAGTGTCTCCGGCGCCCGATGATGATGTCATATGCCCCGGAAGTGACCTATCACTCGGCACTTCCTGTGGGCCAGCTTGGAGTGCAGAAGCTCCGCCCCCTCAAGTGCTGCTGCTTCCTGTTTCTCCTCACACCTTTCAGCCATGCTGTGGGTGAGGAGAGGAAACTGCTGCTCACATAGAGACTACAGGCGCTTGGGAGCAGACATCACCACGGTCATGGCCCTCTCCAGGCACAGAGAGACCGGAGACAGCAGCACAACCAACCTCCCCAGCGGTGTGCTGCTTCTGGCAGAAGAGAAGGTTAGTGATATGCCCCCAAATAGCCTTACAGAGCCCCTGCTCATGAGACCTAGGGGACCAGGTTCCTGGAACATGTTACCCCCCGTCCGGAGGAAACACTAATAACTGACATGGGGCCTGGAGGACCGCCCTTTTATCTGGTGGGGGGAATGTGTTTCCTGTCCTGGTAGGAGGAGCCCTAGGTCTCATGGGCTGTCCTGGAAGACCCTTTGGGTCCAGAGACCCCAAATTTTGGCTGCAGATAGGGGGCATCTAGGAACCAAGTTTGAAGTTTGGGGGACCTATGGCTGCAAATGGGCACAGTGAGGCTGCAAATGGGCATTGTTGACCCTCTTCCCTTGGGCATTGTTGACCCTTACAGTAGCTGCGCATTTCTCACCCTAGGCTTATACTGGAGTCAATACGTTTTCCCAGTTTTTTGTGGTAAAATTAGGTGCCTCGGCTTATATTCGGGTCGGCCTATACTTGAGTATATACGGTAATATTTTAACTTGATTTAATAAAATGCTTTGATCTTAATATATGTTTACCTGGGTTCGTTGAGTCTATTGGGTGTATGGTATTTTTTAAATATTTTGATTTAATGTTATATTAAAGATGTGGTACCCCTTTTTTATCCTTTATGCCACCCCCACACACACACACACACACACACACACACACACACACACACACACCACACACTTCACTAAACAATCTCCTTTAGATTAAAAAACAACAATCCATTAATTTGATATAAAATCGGACAGGCCTTTGTACCACAATTTTTATTGAATATCTAAACGATATCGTAATAAAATGTCATAACTGTCAATTACTATATTTATTTTAACCCCTTGCTGCACCGTTCTCTTTTATCGCACCGTCAAGACTAGTTTGCCACAGATTGATCCCCCCCCCATTTGTGCCAGAATAGCTTTAACTGGCTATCTCAGATCAGAAGCAATAGTTTACACCTGTGCACCATGATAGTGATGTACCCCACCTCATCCAGACAACAATACAATGGTGGCTGACCACCAATGGAAAGGTCGGACCCTCAGAAATTATTTAATTTTCAGATAAAGAAAAAAAAAAAGCTAAAATTAGTTTCTCTGGTGATGGCTCTATTGGCGTATTAATGAACGTTAAAAGGCACTTACACAAAAGAAGAAATATTGTTTGCAGAAGTCTGCACAGGCATGATGTCAGCATAGGTCTCATCTAAGGAAAGGAGAACATTGGCAGCTTGCTGGCCCGTTTCTGCCACACCAAGAAGTCGAGGCAAATCACGGTAGGCATCAGGACCAGCTAGTACATCCACCAGCTTCTCTCTTTGAAGGATTTCCTCTTTTAGACGTTCTGCCATACATCCTTCACCAAGACAAGAAAAGCACACAACATAATGATTAGCAAAAAGCCTTGTCAAGTAATTTTTTTCCCCAATCACCTCTGCTGAGCCATTTTACCGTGTTTTGAATAATAGGTTGTAATTTGAACTGCTATTTAGTCAAGGATGTGTCCTCCCTCTCCATTTCATGGCCTTGCATGAAGGTTCAATTAGACAGAGACAGTCAGGAAGCTGGCAGCAACTGCCAAGCTTTCTTATTAGAAAGTCCACTATGATCAGCAAATTCTGTAGGATTTCATAAATATGAAAAACATAAAAGGACGGTTTGTTAACTTGTAAGACCACTTTCACATTGGAGGCATCATTTCAGGCGCTTTAGCGGTAAAACTAGCACCTATAAAGCGCCCGAGGGCTTTCACACTGGGGCGGGGCGCTGCGCTGGCAGGACGCTAAAAAAAAAAGTCCTGCAAGCAGCATCTTTGAGGCGCTTTAGGAGCCGTATATACACGGCTCCTAAGGCGCCCCTGCCCATTGAAATCAATGGGCAGCGCCGCCAAAGCACCTGCAAAGTGCCATCGGCCATTAGCCGGGTTAAAAGTGCCCCGCTAGCAGACAAAAAGCACCTCAAAAACTATGGTAAAGCGCCACGTTCTCGGTGTGGAAGGGCTCTAAATGTTAACAAAAAATAACCAAGCACTATGATAATATCCCCTTTATTCCAGACCTAAGGGCACCTGGTAGGGATGAGCTCCGGCTTGTTCGCATTCTCCATGTGCAGAGCCTGCCAGGAAGTCGGCACAGCGCTGCGCTAATCACAGGCAGTGAGACATTGCAGCCGTGCATCGGGGCAGTGTCTCACTGCCTGTGATTAGCGCAGCGCTGCGCCGACTTCCTGGCGGGCTCTGCACATGGAGCATGCGAACACGTCGGAGCTCATCCCTAGTAGCTGGCATAGATTTTGTGCACATACCTAACATTCCTATCCTCAAAGGACCTTGGGATTTATTTCGAGTTTTCTTAAGATGGGCAAGTTGCTTTAGACGGTTCCAAATGGTCTGTTCTGCTTTTTCTCTGCCAACAAATAAACAGAATTTTGTTTAACAAATAAGGCTCATATTATCCTGACACGGATGACAAAAAAAATAAAAAATAAAAAACAGCAAAAAAGGTAATACATCCCGGATCTATCAATATTGTTTATTTTTGTGATCATATCTATCTACATTGTCACTGTACACTAGTAATTTAAAGTTCACCTAGGTATACACCTATACTATATATTAGTAATAGATACGATAATGTAAGTTTTTCCAACAATGAAGGTTTTAGCAAATTTAAGAAGTACCCACCTTGAATCTTGGGGGGTATAGAGGCATAGACATCCTACTCCTGGGTAAGCCCTGACACCATCTGACAAGGTGCTTACTCGGGGTGGACTCCTGCAGTGGGAAGGTGGTGAGGTAGTGGGGATCAGCGGGTACTTTGCTGGGGAGGGAAGGCAGGTATAGTGGGCTACCAGGAGCCAACTGACTCCCAATCAATCAGAGCTCTCAGCCAATGGCAGAGAGCGCTGATCGGAGGGCTCTGGTGGGGGGGGGGGGCGTCCCTCTGTCAGAACACAACAGCTCAGTGGGGGAGATTGCTGGACTAACCTCACATGGTTAGTACAGCGGCTCCCGACTAGAGCCGTCAGTTTTTTTTTTTGGTTGCACGAAAAAAATAAAATAAATGTAGTGTACCTGGCTTTAAGAACAGACAGTGTTGACATCTAGTTTACAGATAATGAGATTTTTGCCAGCACAGTACAGACAAAAATAATTATACCTCCCCCACCCCTTCTTAAAATTACATAGAAGAACACTGAGTTTGTTTTTTAAGCCAGTAAAAAGATAAGCAGCAATTTCGTTCTGCTAGATTAATAGGAACATGTAACAGATATAAATTATGTGTTATCCCAATTTGGCTGCAAAAGTGGAAATACTCTAAAGCCCCATACACACGCGCGGACAATCCGTGGACCAGGTCCGTCGGACCATGTCCGTCATACTTTGTCTGATGTTGGTTTTGCGTACACACGATCGGACAAAGTTGTCGGAAAATCCGATCATTCTGAACGTGGTGACGTTTGTTGCCTACGACGGGACTACGTAGAGGCTAGTAGCCAATAGCTTTGGTCTTGTAATGTGATCTGAGCATGCGTAGCACTTTGTCCGGTCGGACAACCGTACACACGATCGGATTTGGTGTGATCGGACCGGGTTGACGGGAAATCTTTCCAGCAGGAGATAAGACTTTGTCCGACGGACAAACCGACGAACACTGTCCGATGGTGCATACACACGGTCTGATTTTTCAACAACCTTGTCCGATCGGACCAAATTGATGAAAAAGTCCGACCGTGTGTATGGGGCTTTAGGCTTGGTTCACACCTATGAGTTCGGTGCAGCCTGCGTTTGCGTGCGCACAGCAGCCTATTCACTTGAATAGGCTGCTTTGGCTGTGGAAATTGTCCCTGCACCTTTTTAAAAATGTAGCCGCAGGGAAATCGCATTGTCCTTTTGCAGCATGCAATTTCCTAAACCGCAAACGTGCTACATGTTTAGATACATGGGGGTGCGATTAAGAATGAATGGCAACTCCGCACTTCTGTAAAAGAGTAGTGCACTTTGGCTGCGGGTGGTTGCAGGTGCGATTCTGGCATCCACAAACAACCTGCACAAGTGTGAACCTAGTCTAAAGCCTCGTGCACACAATCGGATTGTTGGCCAACAAAACCGTGGACTTTTGTCCGAAGGGCATTGGCCCAAATTTGTCTTGCATACACACGGCCACACAATTGTTGGCCAACAATCACGAACGTAGTGACGTACTAGATGTACTACGTGGTTTTTCAGCTCTTAAGCGCCACCCTTTGTGCTCCTTCTGCTTATTTCGTGTTAGCAGAAGTTTGGTGAGCGCTGATTCGCGCTTTTCATTTCGCATTTTTCAGTTTGTTTTGTCATCCAGACATGTTGCGGAATCGGAGGAGATAACGTGTTATTTATTATTGGCCTTGGAGTTATTGCTTTTACATTATTTTTTTGGTTGAATAATGATTTGATATGGTATATTTTTATATAATGCACTTTTTGGTTAAGTTCTATTGGCAGATAGCATGTCTAATTTTATTTGTTTTCTTTTTTTAATGCACAATAAAAAAAAATTGTGTAGAATAATACTTGGCTATGTGTTTTACTTCAAATGACAGTTTGGGAGTCGGCAGTTATATTTAAAAAAAATACAATGTATTTTGAATTTTTGTTCCAAATAGAAGTTTATTAAAGAGGAGGGCCGGGCAAAAAAAAAAAAATTAAAAGTCAGCAGCTACAAATACTGCAGCTGCTGACTTTTAATAATTGGACACTTACCTGTCCCGGGGTCCAGCGATGCGGGGGAACGAGACCCCCCCCTCGTTCCCCGCTCCGCTCACGACGCCGGCATTCTTAATGTGGGAACCCGGCTGGGCTTCACAGCCGGGCACCCACTGCGCATGCGCGAGCGGCGCCGTGCGCCGTGATTCGACGCTCACTCATCTGGGACACATGACATGTCCCAGATGACTGTGCGTTGCCTACAGGAAGTGACTTTTAGCCCGGGCAATGAAGGTGGCAGACTTCGAGGGACCCCTAGCAACAGGCATTTAGAGGTGAGTAAAAAATTTTTTTTTTTCCAATTATTTTTTTTTAATTTTTTTTATGATTTTTAAGCCCCTTTTTGTTTTTTGGTTGCAACCCCACTTTAATACTATTAAAATAAGCATTCCTCGTGTGCTTATGCACAATTTGTATACCACAGCTTCATCTGATTCTGAAGACATACTCCATGGAACCTACATGCTTCATCTACATGTACACCATATATAGCAATGACTGTGGTTTGTAAGTTGTAACAATTTCAATAAATAATATTCTGTAAAAAAATACAATGTAAAATTGACAAGGGACACCAACATAGTTGTATCTTTGATCTTGAAAACTACAGGATAATTGTGGTAACTTGCCCAAATAATAAAAAAAAAAAAAAAATCATAATAATATTTTTCTATATATCACTAGAAAAAAAAAAAGCCTTAGAAAATGTGTTTGCAATAACTCCATCAGTATCACCAGCAAAGCAGCTTCATTATTATCCCATTAAAGAAGAAGAGAATTGTGCGCTGCGTTTCGAGATTTTATAATTTGCCGCGTCACAAAGGTTAATTCTCCATTACGAACGCTAGTTTACAAGACCGCCCAATTCTGGCTCATCCTTGCTTCCGAGCATGCGTGTTTGAATTTTGAGCTTTTGTCCGATAGACTTGTGTACACACGCTCGGAAAATCTGACAACAGACATTTGTCCGTGGAAAATTTTAAAACATGCTAGCCAACATTTGTCCACAGAAAATCCGACAACAATTGTCCAAAAAAAAAAAAGACTTAGTTAGACTTACCGGTGACGGTATTTCTAAGAGCCTTTCAGGACAACCCTGGAGAGAGCGCAGCTCCGCCCACTTTTCAGGAAACACATGCTTGACCTTTAAAACCCCTCCTCTTCCACCATGGCTTCAGTTATTGGGGACCTCCGGCATACTGGAAAACAAAGCACAGAGAACCACACAAAAAAACCATGACAGATACTTGTATCCTTTTTATGCATTCAGAAACACAAGGGAGGGAACTAGGGGTTGTCCTGAAAGGCTCTTAGAAATACCGTCACCGGTAAGTCTAACTAAGTCTTTCTCAAATCGCCTTTCAGGACAACCCTGGAGAGGATAACCGAGAAGCTTACCTAGGGTGGGACTACTGCCTGCAGTACCTTCCTGCCAAAGGCCTGATCTGCAGCTGACAGCAAGTCCAGTCTGTAGTGCCGAAGGAAGGTCGAGTAGCTTGACCACGTGGCCGCCTTACAGATCTGATCAGGCGTAGCACCGGCCCTTTCAGCCCAAGAAACTGCTGTTGCCCTTGTGGAGTGGGCAGCAATCCCCGCTGGGGGCACTTCCCCTTTGGCCTTGTAGGCCTCTGCAATAGCCCCCCTAAGCCACCTGCCCAAGGTGCTCTTCGAAGCTTTTTCCCCTTTGCGGGGTCCTGAGAAGATCACAAAGAGGGCATTAGACTTCCTGAACTCCCTAGTGACCACAAGGAACTGCAGAAGACATCTCCTTACATCTAGCGTGTGAAACGCCTCCTCACCTGCGTTGGCAGGAGCTGTAGAGAAGGTAGGCAAAACAATTTGCTGGGAGCGATGAAACTTCGAGGAGACCTTGGGCAGGAACGCTGGGTCTGTTTGAAGAACCACTCTGTCTGGGAAGATTCTAAGGAAAGGTTCCGTAACTGCTAGAGCTTGCAGCTCACTAATACGTCTTGCTGACGTAATAGCCACCAAAAAAATAGTTTTCAAGACTAAATCTTTTAAACAAGACCCCTGTAGGGGTTCAAAAGGTGCCTCCATAAGCCCCTGAAGGACAATGGATAAATCCCAACTAGGAAAAAAGGTAGGAGCCACTGGCCTATTTCGAGCCAGAGCTCTAAAAAATCTGGAAATTAAAGTCTCCCTGGACAGGGTTTTTTCAAAATAAACAGATAAAGCTGCTACCTGTGTTTTCAGGGTGCTAGCTGCTAATCCTTTTTCCATCCCCTCTTGGAGAAATTCCAGAACGGACACTACACTTTTGACCTGGAATCCCCTAGAGGTACAGTACGAATTAAATTTTTTCCAAACTTTAAAGTATATTGCCCTAGTCACCTCCTTTCTACTGGACAGGAGAGTCCTGACTACTCTATCGGACAGGCCTCTAGCTTTTAGGAGGTCTTTTTCAGAAGCCAGGCCGTTAGCTGAAGTCTGCCTACTTCTGGGTGAACCACCGTTCCCTGCAACAGCAGGTCCTCCCTGACTGGCAGCCTCCACGGAGGCTCCACTGCTAAGCCTAGGAGAGCCGAAAACCAGGGCCTTTTGGGCCAGTAGGGTGTGATCAGGATCATACCGATCCCCTCTTCCCTGAACTTCCTCAGTACCAACGGAATTAAAGGGAAGGGGGGAAAGGCATAGCACAGGTGGTAGTGCCATGGGTGAGCCAGGGCATCCAGACCCACGGCTCCGTCCTCCCTGTGCAGGGAAAAGAACCTGCGGACCTTGCAGTTCTGCCGATTGGCAAAAAGGTCTATTTGAGGAGACCCCCACACTTTGGTGATCATAAGAAAGACGTCTTGATTCAGAGCCCATTCTGCCTCCAACAGCCTTTTCCTGCTGAGCATGTCCGCGAAAAGGTTTAAGGAACCCTTCAGGTGGACTGCCGAGAGGGAGGCTACCCATGGTTCCGCCCAACTGAAAAGTTGCTCGGCTAGGACCATAAGAGCACTGCTCCTGGTTCCTCCCTGTCGCTGTACATAAGCCACCGCGGTCGTATTGTCCGAGAGGATCTGGACATGATGACCCCTCACTTCCTCTCGAAAAACTCGAAGGGCTAAGAGAATGGCCCTGAGCTCCCGCCAGTTTGACGATCTTCGCGACTCTGTTTTGGTCCAGGTCCCTTGTGTCGTCAAACCGTCCAGATGAGCCCCCCAACCCCAAGCACTCGCGTCTGTTGTGAGGCGCTTGTCCAACGGGAAGACCCACGGGAGACCTCTGGAAAGGTTGGTCGGACACCTCCACCACCATAGAGCCCTTTTTACTCTTACCGTGAGCCTGATTTGTTTCTCTAGAGAAACCTGATGCGACCAGGATTTCAGGATATTTGCCTGAAGAGGCCTGGCGTGAAACCGAACCCAAGGTACTGCCGGTATTGCGGCTGTGAGAAGCCCCAGAACCTTCATGGCAGAACGAACTGAGATTGCACAGTTCGTTTGGACCTGCTTCACTGCCGCCTGGACCTTTTCCCGCTTTGCCTGCGGGAGAAAAACTCTCTGGAGGACTGAGTTGATTACATAACCCAGGAAAGTTATTTCCTGACTTGGTACCAGGCTTGACTTCTCTAAGTTGAGGAGCCAACCCAGGCTTCTGAGGTGGATTTGAGCAACCTGCAAATTCACAGCTACCTGCTCCTTGGAGTCTGCAAAAAATAGAAGGTCGTCTAGATAGGGTACTACGGGGATACCCTTCAGCCTCAGGGGCTCCAGAGCTTCCGCCAAAATCTTCGTGAAGATCCTGGGGGAGGATGAGAGTCCGAAGGGCAGAGCCCTGAATTGCAGGTGCCAAACGGACTCCCCCAGATTGACTGCCAGCCGCAAAAATTGCTGGGAGGTCTGGGCAATTGGAATGTGTAGGTAAGCATCCCTTAGATCTAGGGATGCCAGGAAACAATTCGGCATTAACAATTTCGTTATCGAGTGGATGGTGTCCATACGAAAATGTTTGTACCGGATCGATCGGTTTAGGATCTTTAGATTCAAGATCAACCGAAATTTTCCTGAGGGTTTTCTGACTAGGAAAATGTGGGAGTAAAACCCCTGCCCTTGTTGATGTTTTGGGACCTCGACAACCACCTCTTGCTGTATCAGATCCTGCAGCAGGTTCGTCATGGCAGAGGCCTTGTCTTGATCCCTTGGGAGGGTCGTGACATAGAACCTGTTTGGAGGAGGTTCTAGAAACTCTAGGTTGTAGCCCTGGGCGACAATACTCCTCACGAATGGGCTCGGAGTCATCCTGTTCCATTGCGGAAGGAAAGCTGACAGCCTTCCTCCTACTGGAACCAGACCGTCATTTGCTTTTGGGTGTATGGTCTGAGGGAGCTCTAAACAGGACTCCTCCCCTACCTCTACCCCTCTGGGGAGCCCAACGGCTTCTGTTATCTTCCATACTTTTTTGGGGCTGCTGAACAGCACGAAAAATTTTCTTCGGTGCCTGTTTCTTCTTAGTAGGGAAGGCCTTCTTTTTATCAGCAGTTCTGTCCAAGATGGTTTCCAGATCTGGCCCAAAAAGTAGGTCCCCAGAAAAGGGAAGGCCACATAGCCTAATCTTTGAGGCCGTGTCACCCGACCATGTCTTTAGCCAGACAGCACGACGGGCTGAATTAACTAAAGCAGAAGACCTAGCTGCCAACTTGATAGACTCGGCAGAGGCGTCGGCCATGTATTTTACTGCCTTCAGGATCAAAGGGAAAGATTCCAAAAGGTCTTTCCGAGATGTCCCTGCCTCAATATGACTCTTAAGTTTCTCCACCCAGCATTCTAGGTTCCTCGCTACTACCGTGGAAGCCATGGCTGGTTTGAGGCTAGCTGCCGCAGAATCCCATGCCTTTTTAAGGAGGCCATCAGCCCTCTTATCCATCGTGTCTTTGAGGACCCCCATGTCCTCAAATGCCAAATCAGTGCGGCGTGAGACCTGGGAGAAAGCGGCATCCACCCGCGGCTTTTTATTCCAAACCTCCGACTCTTTGTCGTCGAATGGGAAGCGCCGTTTGAGGGTTTTGGAGAGAAAAGGACCTCTCTCAGGGTCCTTCCACTCCCTTTTGACTGTGTCTAATAGTACCCGATGGACCGGAAAAACCCTGGTTTTGGTGTCATCCAGGCCCTGATACATTCTGTCATGGACTGACAGTTGGACCTTTTCTTCCTGAATGTCTAAGGTAGTATATATACCTTTAAGTAGGTCATCTACTTCTTCTAGGGAAAGTTTGTACCTAGACCTACGGTCCTCATCCTCCTCTTCCCCCTCATCCTCTGAATCCCTGAGGGAAGGAAGAGTGCTTGTCCCCTCGTCCTCGGAATCCAGGATCTCCAGCTGTCTGGAGGTGGATTGTCTAGGACTTAGTGGTGGCTGCTGGCTAGTGCTCTGACCTGCTGGGTTCTGAGCCAACATGGTTTTTACAGAACTCAGGGAACTAGCAATCTCCTTAACAGAGGAGAAGAGGTCCCTGTACTGCTGGGAGGACTCTTCCTCCACCAGCTCCCTAATGCAAGCTTTGCAAAGGGCTTTTTGCCAAGATTCCCGCAATGGTACTTTGCACGAAGGGCATTTCTTCTGGCCTGGAGGGTTAGATCGTTTAGTTTTCCCCAAGACAGTCTCCTAAAAGAAACCAAAAAAGGAATGTCTTACTGCTACTGCAGAGGGCCCACTAAAACAAACAGTGCTCACACCGACCACCAACAGGGAGAAGGACAACACCCCACTGTGACAAACAAAGGGGAAAAGACACAGCCACCATAAACCCACAGGTCTGAGTGACAGTAACCTCAGAAACCTGAAGGGGCAGGCTCCCCTGAGGGAGGGAAATACAGACACAAGGAAAAAACATAAGCCCATAAGGGTAAGAATCAAGAGCACCGTTGTGCCCCTCTTACCTGGGCCTGACCGGTGCTCGTGGTGCCTGCCTCCACCGACGCTGACGATCTCTCTTCCATCATGCAGAGAGCGCAGCGGGGACTGAATCTGACACAGCTGATTTTAAAACTCCCGGGCGTTGCGTCATTACGCTGGCCGGAAGCTTGCACACGGTCTATGGACCCGCCCCCTAGCCCCTGCGTTGTCAGGCGACCGGAACCACTCGTCGCCCCGCCCAAACAGGAAGCCGCGTCACTGGCCGCCGCGTCATCCGCCCTCCAGAGGGGACCCGGAAGCCAACTCAGCGCTAGCGCGCGAGATTCAAACTCGGGCTCCCGGGTCCAAGACGCCTCGACCCCCTGCTCGGCCATGCTCCCCTAAGCTGGACAAGGCTGGGGACTCCGGAACACCCTCCGAACGTACCAGGAAGGTGCTGGGATGGTCGTTTTGCCGCGAATCGCACCTCACCGAGGTAAGGCCTTTCAGCTCCCCCTGGAGAGATCGCAGCCCTGCTGGTTCCCACAAGTGCTTCCACATGGCGGAGGAAACACAAATAACTGAAGCCATGGTGGAAGAGGAGGGGTTTTAAAGGTCAAGCATGTGTTTCCTGAAAAGTGGGCGGAGCTGCGCTCTCTCCAGGGTTGTCCTGAAAGGCGATTTGAGAAAAAAAAGACCGAAGCGGCCCCGGAAAAGGCCGAGCCGACTGTTCAGCTCCGATCGCGGTCCCGCCTCCCTGCTGTTTCCGGAGCGAGCGCAGGGAGGCGGGACTCCGAGCAGAGCCGAACAGTCTGCTCGGTCTATTCCGGCGCGGCTTCGGGTTTTTTCGGCCACGCCTCGGTCTTTTTCGGCGGAGCTCGCTATTTTTGAATTTTTTTTGGGGGGTATCGGCGTATAACATGCACCCACGATTTTCCCCCGATTTTTAGGGGGAAAAAGTGCGTGTTATACGCCGATAAATACGGTAGTTGATTATAACCTACATAGATTTGCTTATACTAACCATATACAGAGTAATCGTTTTTCTATTCACCACTTATATAATTTGTGCCATTTTCCCCTCTGGTTAGCACATCTCATCACATAAATTTTAAGTCAGTGCAGCGCTTATTGTATTTATGATATTTTATGGTAAAGCAAACAATAGCAACCACATGTACACGACATTCAGTTTAAAATGGAGGCTTTACCTGATTGAACATGTAACCAGAAGGATCACATCAGCCTAGAATAAAAGGAGAGAATCAATACCTGAAAGGATGCATGAAAGGTGCTAATGATAATTCTAAAGCCTCATACACACGATCGGACCGTGGACCAACTTTCCTGTGGATTTTTTTCCAAAGGGCGTTGGCCCCAAGTTGGTATTGCATACACACGGCAGGACTTTTTCAGCCAACTTTCACCAAATCACTTGGTTTTTCTGCTCTTTACCGCCACCTTTGGTCAACGTCTGTATTGTTGTCTGATCTTTTGCATTGGTTCTGCATTGGTTTGTACAAAAGTCCGTTGGTTTTGTGTACACACGGTCCGACTTTGGTTCATCTGACTTTTGTTGGCAGAAAGTTGGTCCGTTTGCACAGCCAACAAAAGTCAGATGAAACCTGGAAAAAGTTGGTCCAATGGAGCGTACACACGGTCGGATGTTGGTCCAAAACAGCTAATTTGCATGTTGGTTGTCAAAAAGTCCGATCGTGTGTATGGGCCTTAAGATCACCACAACCTAAGGCTTAACTCCAGACAAACAGCAAATACACAGATTAAATACACAGATAGGAGCGGTTTTACCTGCCAAAGGATTTTCTATTTCTGTCAATTTACTTTTGCAATTTACATTGTCTACTTGGCAGGGGACCAGATTTGTCTCTCTACTGCAGTAAAGAACACTTTCAGGTCTCCTTCCCACCTTTGCCCTGTGACTGGACAGTGAAGGAGAAGCCAGCAACTGATGAGCTTATGACCCTCTCACTCTGCTCTCTCCTCCTCTCAGCATGTGAACTGACTGCCTCCTAATATTGTGTCTTCCTTTTCCAGACTGAGCTCACTGTAATTCTGTATTATTTTACAGAGCTGTATTATTTATATAAATAAAAAAAATGGAAAACAAGGCCTCCTTCCACTCTCTCAGTGCTCCAGAGCTAAAATGTTATTACCAACACACTAATACATAAAATTCACCTATATTTCAGTAATCAGAAGCTGCTTAAACATAAGCATAAAACAAACATTAAACATAAAACTTTATATCAGCAAATAGTATATGTATATCCAAGTATATACAGTTGAAAAAAAAAAGTATGTGAACCCTTTTGGAATGATGTGGATTTCTGCACAAACTGATCATAAAATGTGATCTGATCTTCATCTAAGTCACAACAATAGACAATCACAGTCTGCTTAAACTAATAACACACAAAGAATTAAATGTTACCATGTTTTTATTAAACACACCATGTAAACATTCACAGTGCAGGTGGAAAAAGTATGTGAACCCCCTAGACCAAGGGTCTTCAAACTATGGCCCTCCAGTTGTTCAAGAACTACAATTCCCATCATGCCTAGTCATGCCTGTGAATGTCAGAGTTTTACAATGCCTTATAGGATGTGTAGTTCCGCAACAGCTGGAGGGCCGTAGTTTGAGGATCCCTGCCCTAGACTAATCAGATTTCCAAGAGCTAATTGGAGTGAGGTGTCAGCCAACTGGAGTCCAATCAATGAGATGAGATTGGAGGTGTTGGTTACAGCTGCCCTGCCCTATAAAAAACACACACCAGTTCTGGGTTTGCTTTTCACAAGAAGCATTGCCTGATGTACAAAAGAGCTCTCAGAAGACCGACGATTAAGAATTGTTGACTTTCATAAAGCTGGAAAGGGTTATAAAAGTATCTCCAAAAGCCTTGCTGTTCATCAGTCCACGGTAAGACAAATTGTTTATAAATGGAGAAAGTTCAGCACTGCTGCTACTCTCCCTAGGAGTGGGCGTCCTGTAAAGATGACTGCAAGAGCACAGCGCAGACTGCTCAATGAGGTGAAGAAGAATCCTAGAGCGTCAGCTAAAGACTTACAAAAGTCTTTGGCATATGCTAACATCCCTGTTAGCGAATCTACGATACGTAAAACACTAAACAAGAATGGATTTCATGGGAGGATACCACAGAGGAAGCCACTGCTGTCCAAAAAAAAAAAACATTGCTGCACGTTTAGTTTGCACAAGAGCACCTGGATGTTCCACAGCAGTACTGGCAAAATATTCTGCGGACAGATGAAACCAAAGTTGAGTTGTTTGAAAGAAACACACAACACTATGTGTGGAGAAAAAGAGGCACAGCACACCAAGATCCTCCAAAACGTGCGTCACACTCCCCTTAGGGGTTCCCACTCACCAGATGTCAGCATAAAAACAGCCTTTAATATGCCAAGAAGTACACCCTCCACATCTTAAGTTGGATCAGAACCGCCAATCTCCTCCGAAAGGTACACGGATAGATAGGAAAAAAACTCCACATAGAGTGATTGCGTTTTCCTTTTATTGTCACCAACTTCAAAGAATAACAGTTTCCAAAATCTTCCAATAGATAAAAACATACAAGAGTGTACTGAATGGCGTTACTAACAGCTCTTAATAGCAGTGGGACGTTCACCATGAAAGCACAGCGGCTGCTAGTTACATTCCGGTTTGTCCCTTCCTAGCTGTGGAACCCAAAACGTCACTTCCGGTCGCCGTAAGGTCACAGCGTGACGCCTTTCGTCATCACAACTTTGTGAAAGGGCCCTTTGACAAGGTCGTGATGACGAAACAATAGATCTACATGAACCAGTGCAGTGTTTCTATAGTGGTTTCATTACCTCAGCTGCTGTATTAATCCTGACGTATCCAGTTTTCTGTAAGATAGACCAAGCGATTTCTGTATCATTCACATTCATCTGACATCCATATGTTTCAAAATATACTAAGAAAATAAAGACATAATATATTAATCTCACTCAACATACAGATTGCACTCTATAGCATCACACCTTTAAAAATAGACCTAATGCCCCTGTTCCGTCAGAATAGGTAACGGAAGTGACGTTCCGTCAGCTGCACATGCGTGCAGTGCTAACAGGTTTACCAATCTGACAGAACACCTGCAGTCAGAAGAAGGCAGCGGACATATTACTACACCCAGTTATGTCTTGAATTTAACAGTAATTTTAGCAATAGTGACGTGAAGTGAGCGTATATAAAAATAAAATATAGTATATTGACATCTGCGATGCTGTTTGCATGTTTAATTTTGAAAGCCTAAAAGGTTTAGCGCTGAGCAGTGCGGGGTGTACCAACATGGCCTCCGCCACCTTCCTGCTGCTAGCGTCCAGCTTCTTTCAGAATGTAACATCAAAACAGCATCGCACATGTCAACATACTCTATTTATATACGCTCACTTACATATAGTTTTATCGTGACTGTGACATTATGGCAGACACATCGGACACTTTTGACACCATTTTGGGACCATTGTCATTTATACAGCGATCAGTGCTATAAAAATGCATTGATTACTGTGTAAATGACACTGGCAGGGAAGGGGTTAAACACTAGGGGGCGATAAAGGGGTTAAAGAGGGAGTAAACCCTAATGGGTTTACTTCCTCTTTGTTTCCCTGCAAAGGTAAAGCATAATGGGCTACTATGCAGCGCACTATGCATCGCATAGTAGCCCATTATGTGTCACTTATCTGACACAGGAGCCAGCGATGTCACCACTGTCCCCTGGTGCACTGAGCCTCCATCTTCTTTGCGGGTATCGCGCCTCCGGCGCTGTTACTGGCCGGAGCCGCGATGACGTCACTCCCGCGAATGCGCACGAGAGCCACCACTAGCAGCACATCGCCGTTAGCAGCGGCGTGCTCAGTGCACCGCTGTCTACGGCACATGCCTGTCTTTTTGCAAATATCTCCTAAACCGTGGACCTACAGGTAAGCCTTAACTTTAAGTGTGTCCTAGGGAGTGATTCTAACTGTGGGGGTGGGGGTGGGCTACGTAGGACATGACAGCCATCACTGCTCCCGATGAAAGAGAGCAGAAGATCAATGTTATGTCACTAGGCAGAATGGGGAAATGCCTTGTTTACATAGACATCTCCCCGTTCTACCTCTCCACACCGCAATCACGGACCGCCGGCGAACATCGAGTTCCCGGGACCCGCGCGCACGTTCCCGCTCTATTTGTCCTGTTTACTATTATCAATAAAAGTAAAAGAAAATCACAAATTTTGGGTTGTCCCTGGAAAGGTAATAGAGGGGAAATCTTCCAATGAGGACAGTTCTGGTGAGCTGGGGGTCCCCTTAATTCGCAGGGATTTCCTCTCACTTCCTGTTTGGCTATGGGATGGGAAGTGAAAATAAATCTCCACAATGGGACACAAAAAAAAAAAAATGTGACAGGGGTTATAATCCTCCCTTACTGTATCCAAAAAAAATAAAAAAAAGTTCTGACTATAGTTCAATTTGAAAAAAATAGATAAAACGTTCCCAAAGCCAGGTTACCAAAAAGCACTGCGTAAGAGAGACTTATTCTTTCTCTCGGTCACTAGACAAACCTTTATTATTCACTGGTGGTGAAGAACAGTCCGTGATATAATGAGGTGCATCTTCTTCTATAGGTGGAGGCACAGCCGCTGCTGGAGTAGTGCTAGCAATAAACTCTTTAAGATTTGGGCCTGTACCCAGCCTGGAACTGAACGCTTCCTTCCTTGTCGCAGTTTTCTGAGAGCCGGAGACACCGGTAGATAAAAGTCTCCAGGACAGCAAGATTTTGGCTCGGAAAAGAAGACGGGATAACTTTAAGGGTTCCATTGGTGGCACCTAATACCTGCAGTACATAAATCTAAAAAGAGAAAAAAGGTCATTTACAACAACAGAGAACGAAAACTAACATTCCAGCAAACTGAACAATTGTGATAAATATAAAATCACTACAATTTGCGTTTAAAGCAGAACTCCAGAAGTATATTAACTGATTGCTGTCCGCCGGATATATATATATATATATCTTCCGGGCATAGACTCCATGCCTCTTCCTGTCCCGCCGCGCTGTCTGCTGGGACACACACGGGTCCCAGAGACAGCACGGAGCATTCTCATTGCGCTGTGCGACTCGTGCATGCGCAGTAGGGAACCGGGAAGTGAAGCCGCAACGCTTCACTTCCTGATTCCCTCAACGAGAATGGCGCATGCAGCAGCCAAGAACCGAGCGATTTCTCGGCTTCGGCATCACTGGACCCTGGGACAGGTAAGTGTCCATTTATTAAAAGTCAGCAGCTGCAGTATTTGTAGGTGCTGGCTTTTAATATTTTTTTTTTTTTTAGGTGCAATCCCTCTTTAAAGTAACGCAGTGCTGTAGCCTAAAAAAATGGCCTGGTCATGAAGGGGGTAAATCTTCCGGAGGTTAAGTGATTAAAACAAACCTATTAAGGTAAAGGCATAGGCGTAGGCGTCTCCACTGATTTGTTTTTGAAGGTACCTGTTCCTTCCTTCATTGCTTGGTAAACCACTGATCCAGATCAGGATCAGAAATAGGGCAACGCTGGAACCATGGAGCACACTGGTCTGCATTTCCACAGGCTTAGATAAGTGCCACTCAATGGATAATATAATAATATAAGGATTTAGATAGATGAACCTATAGAATCCTAGCCTATTAAAGTGGGGTTGCACACACAAAAAAAAAAAAAATGGGAATATTTATTATACCAAAAACTACAAAATAGTGTTTTTTTTTCAAAATTGTCGCTCGTTTTTTTGTTTATAGCACAAAAAATAAAACCCGCAGAGGTGATCAAATATCACCAAATGAAAGCTGTATTTGTGGGAAAATATTTTTAATTTTATTTGGATACGTCGCACAACCGCGCAATTGTCAGTTAAAGCGTCGCAGTGCCTAATCGCAAAAAATGGCCCGGTCATTAAAGGGGTTGTAAAGTTTCATTTTTTTTTTTTTTTTTTTTAAAATAACAAACATATCATACTTACCTCCACTGTGCAGCTCGTTTTGCACAGAGTGGCCCCGATCCTTCTCTTCTGGGGTCCCCTGGCGGTTCTCTCAGCTCCTCCCCGCAATAGCTAACCCCCTCTGGGAAGCTCTCTCCCAAGGGGGTTACCTTGCGGGCGTGCTCTCGTCTCATACACTCTGCGTCCATAGACACAGAGTGCATGTCTTGGTCCCTTCCCCCCCCCCCCCGACGGCCACGTCATTGGATTTGATTGACAGCAGCGGGAGCCAATGGCTGCGCTGCTATCAATCTATCCAACAAACGCTGAGACTCCGTGGAGGAGAGGACGCCGGGGACGAGCTGAGCAGGTGAACAGTCTTAGGTAAGTAAAATGGGGGGGGGGGCTGGGGGGCACATCATTGGCAGGTGTTTTTTCACCTTAATGAACCACTTGCCAACTGGCTCCTTTACATATACGTCGGCACTATGCAATTCGTTTCGGTTTTTTTTCGTTATTTTCGTTCGTACGTTTTCGTACAAATGAACGAACGATTCGCTAAAAATTTTAACGACTAACGAATCGAACGAATCCGAAAATAACGAAAATCCGAAAAAAACTAATTAGAAACAACGAATGTACGAATGAAGAAAATCCGAAAAACGAAAACAGGAACAACAAAAATGAAAATGAACGAAAAAATTCGTACATTCGTAACTTTTTTTTTTTGTTGAATTGGTAATTTTCCGTGTCTCTTACAATGGCGCTGCTTAACGTGCTTCGAATGGATTGAACGAAAAAATTCGTACATTCGTAACTTTTTTTTTCGATTCGTAATTTTCCGCGTCTCTTAAAATGTAATAATAGCATACACATTACATAACATTATGAATTATGCTCCGATTACGAATCTACGAATGTTACGAATGTTACGAAAGTACGAATAAATACGAATGCGTCCGAATTTCAAAAAAACCAAAATGAAACTAACGGAAAAACTAATCAACGAAAAAATAACTCTTACGAATGTACGAATCGTTACGAATCAACGGAAACGAAAAAAACTAAACGAAAATAAACAAATTTTTTTGTTGTGCACATGTCTAGTCAGCACAAGGATATCTTGGTAACGGCAGGAGCCGCTGCCACAAGCGAGGTATCCATCTCTTCAGGAGTCGGTCGTGTTTACGATAATGGTGGTCTCTGCAGTGGATTAGACGCAACCACTGTTATCGGCGGCGGGAGAGGTGCCACCCCCCCTCCCCGCTGCTTTCCACTAAGGATGAGCTCAGGCGTGTTCGCATGGTCCACGTGCATCGGGGTAATGTCTCACTGCCTGTGATTAGCGCAGCGCTGCGCCGACTTCCTGGCGGGCTCTGCACGTGGACCATGCGAACAAGCCTGAGCTCTTCCTTACTCTCCACCGTTACCGGAGCCGTTGGCAATGGCGGAGGCGATCGGGACCTTTCCGTGGCCGGGTATGGAGACAAGTGAGGGGAAGATGGCCCCCACCCGTCTCCTTACTATAGCAGGGCGGAAGCGACGTCAAAACTTCACTTCCGCCCATACGTCTTAAAGGGACATTTTTTCAATGTCATTTAAAAAAAAAAAAAAAAATTTATTTTTTTATTGCATAAGTCCAAATATGAGATCTGAGGTCTTTTTGACCCCCAGATCTCATATTTAAGAGGTCCTGTCATGCTTTTTTTTCTATTACAAGGGATGTTTACATTCCTTGTAATAGGAATAAGAGTGACCCAATTTTTTTTTTAAAAACAGTGAAAAAATAAATCAAATCAAGTAAAGTAAATAAAAAAAACATTTTTTTTTAAAGCGCCCCCGTCCCGACAAGCTCGCGCGCAGAAGTAAACGCATATGTGAGTAGCGCCCGCCTATGAAAACGGTGGTCAAACCACACATGTGATGTGTCGCCGCAATCGTTAGAACGAGAGCAATAATTATAGCCCTAGACCTCCTCTGTAATGCAAAACATGCAACCTGTAGGATTTTTTAAACGTCGCCCATTAGGATCTTTACGGGTAAAAGTTTGATGCCATTCCACGAGCGGGTGCAATTTTGAAGCGTGACATGTTGGGTATCAATTTACATGGCGTAACATTATCTTTCACACTATAAAAAACAATTGGGCTAACTTTACTGTCGTCTTATTTTTTTTATTCCAAAAAGTGAATTTTTTTCTAAAAAAAGTGCGCTTGTAAGACCGCTGCGCAAAGACTGTGTGAAAAAAAAGTATTGCAATGACCGCCATTTTATTCTCTAGGGTGTTGGAAAGAAAAACAATATATAATGTTTGGGGGGTTCTAAGTAATTTTCGAGCAAAAAAAAATGGTTTTAAACACCTAAATCTCAAAACGAGGCTAGTCCGTAAGTGGTTAAGGTGAAAAAAACACGAAACTTTACAACCCCTTTAAGGGGGTAAATCCTTCCAGGGCCGAAATGGTTAACAGGAGACCTAAAGAGGTACGGAGCCTGACAATGCCAACCTCTCTTTTCTGGAAATGCCAGCTGCCTGGCTCTCCTACTGAATCGGTATTCTCCAAGTCACTGACACACATAGGCAGACCTAGGAGTTCTGATGCCCCCAGACTTCACTGGCTGCATACTTGTGCCAGGAGCCAGAAAGATAGCATTATCAGAAGAGCAGCAGCCCTGTATCTCTCTCAGTAGATGGCACCATTTATTAAGTAGCCATGCTCCTCCATGGACCTCCTAGCAGGTTCAGCTGCCCCTTGCCCTGTGAGCAAACATTCCTCCAACACACAAGTCTCCAAGTACTTTGTAGTTAGTATTACACACATACATACATACATACATACATACATACATACATACATACATACATACATATACTCACGTTTGCATATCCCTATAAAACAGAAGACAAGTAGGTGATCCGGGCACACAGCACAGCGATCACACATGGGCACCTCCACTGACAGAGGACAGGAGACAACACTGCGACGTCATCAGCCTGAGACGCTCTCTGCACTACCACAGCGACATCTAGTGGCAGAATGTGTAATGGCGAAATTACACTACTTGTGTGTTGTTAGTCATATTGTAAATGCAGAAGCTACTGACTGTACCTAATTACCAGGGCTTGTCCCAGCTTTCAGGGGTTAACCACTTAAAGTGGGGTTGCACACAAAAAAAAATCCTTAATATTTAAAAAAAAAAAAAAATAAATAAACATTTAGAATTTTTTTTTAACTCAACTCTAAATTAAGGTGACCAGATTTTTAAAATGAAATCCGGGGACATATTTTTTTTTTACTAGTAATGGCAGCAATCAGCGACTCTGTATTGCGGTGGACAAATCGGACACTAATGCCGTGTACACACGACCGTTTTTCCCATCGGAATAAACTCTGAAGGTTTTTCCGACGGAGTTCCGCTGAAACTGTCTTGCCTACACACGATCACACCAAAGTCTGACCGTCTAGAATGCGGTGACGTACAACACGTACAACGGGACTAGAAAAAGAAAGTTCAATAGCCAGTAGCCAATAGCTTCCGTCTCGTACTTGCTTCAGAGCATGCGTTGTTTTTGGTTGTTCGGAACAGCATACAGACGAGAGGTTTTCCCGATAGGAATTGGTTCCGTCGGAAATATTTAGAACATGTTCTATTTCTAGGTCTGTCAGAATTTTCAGGAAAAAAAAGTCCGATAAGGCCCACACACGATCGAAATATGCGAGATACAAGATTCCATCTGACTTTTTCTGTCGGACACTCGTGCGTATGTGGCATTATTGACACTTTTGACACTTTGTGGAAACCAGTGACACTAATAAAGTGATCAGTGCTAAAAATATGTACTGTCACTGTACTAATGACACTGGCAGGGAAGGGGATAACATCTAGGGCAATCAATGGGTTAAATGTGTGCCTAACAAGTGTTTTCTCACTGTGGGGCAGGTGATTTTACTAAGGGAAGACATATATCCCTGTACCTGCTTTGCAGGAACACAGGATCAATGTTTTCCATACTGACAGAATGGTGAACTGCCTTGTTTACATAGGCAGACCACTAGGCGAGTATGCCGGATCCACTGATTGGCTCTGATACCCAGAAATGCAGGATCGTGTATATAAGTTATCCTGCGCAGTGCGACCACCCTGTAGCAGTAAATCTGCTATCAGGCGATCGGCAACTGGTTAAGATCATCAGCATTATGATAACTCACAGGCAGCAGGCACTCTATCATGGCTCTGTCACAGTGTGTCACATGACATGGCTGCTGGGTGCTGATTTTGTTAACTTATGACCAATAAGTGCCTGTGAGTTCTGATACCATCCATTATGCCAGAGAGACAAGCACAGTGCAATATAGTATATTCACAGACACCCCCAAAGCACACCGGTGTTGAAGCCTTGACGGCACCGGCAGCCCCACGATTGGATCTGCTTCCCCTATATTCCTGCTGCTGGACATCTTCAGCTGAGCTCAGCTGCCTCTCTCTGCCCATCGCCGCCACCGCCACCTGCCTCATAGCCTCTCAGGTCTCACTCTCCGGGCCCCGGCTACTACTGGGTGGGGAGCGGAGAAAAATGACTCTGCCGGGGAAGGCAAGGAGATAAGCAGGCAGGCGGCTGGCCGGGATTTGAGCCAAGGCAGAAGAACGTGTGAGCGGAGCTGATTGGGCATGTGCCAGAAACTGAAGAATAGTCCATCCGCTCTGACCAGGACATCATCATCAGAAAGGGACACAGATAATGGAAAAAATACACCCCCTAAGCGAGCAGGAGCGAGGGGGGGGGGGGTTGGGGTGTAATTCAGGATTTTTGTCTTTGATAATTGCCCCAGCTCCTGTTGAAGTCAAATCCAGGGATAAAACTGGGGACAGACTTGGTCCGGGGACAGTGTCCTCAATCCGGGGACTGTCCCCTGAAATCAGGGACATCTGGTCACCCTACTCTAAATGGCTGTTGCTAGGGGGTCCCTCGTAGTCTGCCTCCTTCAGTGCCTGGGCTGGTGATATCACTTCCTCTCAGCGCAGGAAGGGCTCAGCTCTGCCCCCTCCCTCTTGTCAATCATCTGGGACACGTGACAGGCCCCAGATGACTGCACGGCCAATCACGGCACGTGGCGGCGCTCGCACATGCGCAGTGGGTGCCCACAGTTACAATGCCGGCGCCGCCGAGCGGAGGGGGGGACGAGCGGGGCTTTGATCTCCCGCATCGCTGGACCTTGGGACAGGTAAGTGTCCGATTATTAAAAGTCAGCAGCTGCAGTATTTGTAGCTGCTGACTCTTAATTTTTTTTTTTTTTGAATGGTTACTCCTCTTTAAGGACCAGAAGGATTTTCCCCCTTAATGACCAGGCCATTTTTTTGCGATACGGCACTGCGTTGCTTTAACTGACAATTGTGCAGTCGTGCGACGTTGTACCCAAATAAAAAAACAGAGGTAAAATACCAGCAAAAGAAAGCACGATTTGTAGACAGAAAAGAACGTAAATTTTATTTGGCTACTACGTCGCACGACCTTGCAATTGTCAGTTAATCACTTCAGCTCCAGAAGATTTGGCTGCTCAATGACCAGAGCACTTTAACCACTTTCAGACCGGACCATTTTGCTGGCTTAAGACCAGACCACTTTTTGCGATTCAGCACTGTGTCGCTTTAACTGACAATTGCGGGGTCGTGCGACGTGGCTCCCAAATAAAACTGACGTCCTTTTTTTCCCACAAATGGAGCTTTCTTTTGGTGGTATTTGATCGCCCCTGCAGTTTTTATTTTTGGCGCTATATACCAAAAAAAGCGACAATTTTGAAAAAAACACATTTTTTACTTTTTGCTATAATAAATATCCCCCAAAAATATATAAAAAAACATTTTTTTTCCTCAGTTTAGGCCAATACTTATTCTTCTACATATTTTTGGTTAAAAAAATCGTGATAAGCCATTATTGATTGGTTTGCGCAAAAGTTATAGCGTTTACAAAATAGGGAATAGTTTTATGGCATTTTTATTAATTTTTTTTTTTACTAGTAATGGCGGCGATCAGTGATTTTTATTGTGACTGCGACATTATGACAGACACATCGGACATTTTTGACACATTTTTGGGACCATTGTCATTTATACAGCACGATACCTGTGTAAATGGCACTGGCAGTGAAGGGGTTAACCAGGGGGTGGCAGTGTAGGGGTTAAGTGTTCCTAGGGGCGTGTTACTAACTGTGGGGTTGCGTGGCTGTGTGTTAGTGAACACTGATCTCTGCTCCAATCACAGGGAGCAGAGATCAGTGTCACTTGTTGCTAGGCAGAATGGGGAGATGCTGTTTACTTCAGCATCTCCCCGTTCTTCCTCCCCGTGAGACGATCTTGGGTATCCCCGCGGCGATCGAGTCCGCGGGACCCGCGACCGGACTCGCAGGGGTCTCCGACTGGCGAGCGCGCCACCAGCAGCGCACACGCGATGGCACGGCGGCATTCTTAAAGGGACGTACCTGTACGCCCCTTATGCCTGTCCGTGCAATTCTGCTGACGTACATCGTCGTGCGCCGGTCGGGAACCGGTTAACTGGTAATTCCGCGGTCATGCAATGTTGTACCCAAACAAAATTTACGTTCTTTTTTTCCCCACAAATTTTGTAGGGGAAAAGAGGTTTTATTTGGTGGTATTTAATCATCTCTTCGGTTTTTATTTTTTGCACTATAAACAAATAAAGAGCGACAATTTTGAAAAAAAAAAAAACTATATTTTTTACTTTTTGATATAATAGATATCCAAAAAAAAAGTCTTCATAAATTTAGGCCAATATATATTCTTCTACATATTTTTGGTAACATTTTTTTGCAATAAGCGCATATTGATTGGTTTGAGCAAAAGTTATCTCATCTACAAACTAAAGTGGAACCTTGGATTACGAGCATAATCCGTTCCAGGAGAATGCTTGTAATCCAAAGAACTCGCAAGTGATTCTGAGTATTTCCGAACCCGGTGACCCCTGCCCCCCTCTGACGTCATGGGGAAAGCCATAGGGAAGTCCCCATCAAGTCCCCATGGGTCAGAGGGGGGCGGGGTCACCAGGTCAGAAGAAGCGAAGCGTCACACAGCGGGAGCCTCCCATTACGCGGAGCGGCCCGACAAAGAAGAAGAGACGCTGTGGAAGAAGATGCCGGGCGAGAAGACCAGAGCAAGAAGAACCGGATCGGAGGAAGAAGGAGATGGAAGAAGAAGATGAAGAAACCGAAGGATGAAGAAAGGAAGAAGACCAGAAGAAAGAAGATGAAAGAAGACTTTAATAAAGGAATTGTCAAAGACCGTCTCCTGTCATTTTTAACATTTTTGTCACTTTTTTGGTGAAATGGTAGGGGTACTTTTGTACCCCCTTACCATTTCACACAGGGGAGGCCCGGGATCTGGTGGTCCCCTTGTTAAAGGGGGCTTCCAGATTCTGATAAGCCCCCCGCCCGCAGACCCCCGCAACCACCGGCCAGGGTTGTGGGGATGAGGCCCTTGTCCCATCAACATGGGGACATGGTGCTTTGAGGGGTCTTAGACCCCCAAAGCATCCTCCCAATGTTGAGGGCATGTGGCCTGGTACGGTTCAGGAGGGGGGGCGCTCTCGTCCCCCCTCTTTTCCTGCGGCCTGCCAGGTTGCGTGCTCGGATAAGGGTCTGGTATGGATTTTGAGGGGGGCCCCACACCATTTTTTTTTGGTGCGAGGTTACCCTTAAAATCCATCCCAGACCTGAAGGGTCTGGTATGGATATTTAGGGGGAACCCCACGTCATTTAAAAAAAAAAATTGTCTGGTATGGATTTTGAGGGGGGCCCCAGACCATTTTTTTTTTTGGTGCGGGGTTTCCCTTAATATCCATAGCAGACCTGAAGGGCCTGGTAATTGAATTTGGGGGAACCGCCACGTTTTTTTTTTTTATCAATGACTTTCAATGAATGACTGTCCTCTGTATTACGGGAGCCGACAATTCATTATAGCCGCGAGTGATTTTAAATAGCTTTTTTTCCTGCAAAAATTACACTTTGTGCAGGGACAGTTCTACGCTCAGGAAACATGCACTCTTTTACATGCATACTATACACACCCCCCAGGTACGAAATTTAAAGGAATATTACACTTTTATTTTTTCACTTTAAGCATTAATAAATTACTGCTCCCGAAAAAACGGCTGTTTTTAAAAGTTTTTTTTGCATTGATACATGTCCCCTGGGGCAGGACCCGGGTCCCCAAACACTTTTTATGACAATAACTTTTTAAAAATCAATGACTTTCAATGACTGTTCTCTGTATTACGGGGAGCCGACAATTCAAAATGACTTTTTAAAAAGCACCATTACATCGCCGAACACCGGACCCGAACCCGAACATAGTCAGTTGTTCCCGAACCCGAACATACAGTCAATTGTTCGGGTCCGGGACCCGAACACCCAAAAGTCCGGTACAGACCCGAACTGTTTTGCTCAACCCTAGTTAATAGACATTTCCTGTCATATCACTAGGAACTAGCCCACTTCCTATTACAACTCTTTCATCTTTTCCGTGAGGACAGAATGCATGGAGCCAGCTAAGCCGGTGTTCTGACACCAACAGTCCGGCTATCACCAAGTGTCCGCTATGTACTGCGCATGCGCAGCGCATGCGCAGTACGGAGCATAAGAATTTTCGGAAAATCTCCGAAGATGAACGGCGCATGCGCCGTGAGTCGGGGTGTAAGCCCCACCATCCAAGTGGACATAGGGCTACACAAACTTAGAGGGCCCTTCGCTCGCCGCGCTTCGGGCTCGGCCTCACTGCGCTCGGCTCTTTTATATTCTGACTCTATGTCCACTTGGATGGTGGGGCTTGAAAGTGGACTCACGGCGCAGGCGCCGTTCACCTTTGGCAATTTTCGGAATCTGGGTGTCCTGTGTACTGCGCATGCGCAGTACACAGCGGACACTTTGTGATGGGGGGACATAAAATGATAGTACACCGGCACTACATGTTCAGAGTAAATCCCAATCCTTTTATCTCCTTTCAATGCTAGCTCCATTTCTTTCTCCTGGGGTGGCTGCAACCTACTTATATCCCACCTAAGCGCGGCATATTATATATATTCTCCCAATCCTTTTAAGGCAGCATTGCTGGTATGCTAAAGACTGTTTGTTTGTATACCTAGTAGACATTTGTTATGTTCATGTAATTCTTATATATATTCATTTGTCTGTTTATTTCTAGTTTCACCATATCATACATGTGTGTGTACATCCTATTCTTATATGGCCACCACCTGTTCATTGTAATAAAGATCCAAAGTTACAAACAATCTGGTTATTGCAGGATTCAAGGTTTAAACTGTATGTTGAGCTAAATACACGCCAGGGGCAAATGTGTAGCGAGAACAGAACATAACTCATGGGCTCTCAGTGGCAACAACAGACAGTTATGGGAGCAATGTGGTCCTGGACTCCCAGCAGCAACAGCAGATAGACCCACAGTATCTCTCTCCTCTCCCAGGCACCATGGGGCAACACTATCCTCCCGAGCCCTGGCTCTCCTGCACTCAGAATTTCCCATCCCTCCTTATCCCTGTCCTTGGGCTCATTGCCTTCTCTGCTCAGGTGGTGGGGACTCATCCAACTGTGGCCGGTAACAATCCCCTGGCCCTACTGGGCAATCTGGCCCCGCCCTTTACCCTGTTACTAGAGGTAGACTGAGGTCATTGACAAGATTTGCCACCCTTAACTTCAATGGGATTCCCCTCTAAGTCTGGACTCACCAAATTTTGAACAAGATTCGCTCAGCTGTTGGTGAATTAAACCCAGGCAGATTCAACCACACTGTCTGTTCACATTAAACGACTGGCTGACTTCCAGGTCTCTGCTACCAGATAAAATAAGCGAAGGGGAGCAGCGATTTCAGTGCTGCTGCTGTTAATTGTTAGGCCTCAATCATTAGAGCAGCAGAGGAGAGGTAAAAAATGGAGGCGGTGCTTTGTCTCCGTCTGTCAACTAGATCTGAGAAAAAATCCACCGCGGATCACTGTCCATAGCCTGGGCCCAGTTTCTCTAAGAATCTCCACCTATTAGTCCCTCTTTTTTTTCCCCCTTTTTTGTATATATTTATTTATATCATCGCCTGGCAATAAAGCAGAAACCTTATTCTTTGACGGACTGATCGGCGCATACACTATACACAACAGACAGAACTCGCATACCTCCCAACATTTTGAGATGGGAATGAGGGACACCTACTAGAAAATGTATGTAGGCATAGGACACGCCCCCTGCCACACCCCCTTAAAGGAGCATTAACCCCAAAAAAATGGTTAATTAAATCCACAAGTGCTTTTTTTACCACTACTATTCCTTTATATTGGATTTTAGCACTTAGTTTAGCACTGGGAAACACTTTTTGAAAGATAAAAAGTGCATTTTATATACAACTATAGAGATCAGACCAAAATGAGGGACAAATGAGGAGGAATGAGGGACAGAGGGACATTGCTCCAAATCAGGGACAGTTGGGAGGTATGCAGAACTGTATTCTGTATCTTTTTTTATTACACTATTTCCTATCTACTCCCATGCACTGTAGAAACTGCTGCACATCCTTTCTAAGGGCAGGTTTCCTGATGGTAAACACAATGGAACATACCTGTATAATGAGTGTTGGCTAGTTGTCCACATTGGGAGAGCATGACATGGCAACAACGAAGGAGCACAGTTGAGAGACCCGATCAAAATTTTATCACCCTATAAAATGTGCCTAAACAAGAACCTTACTTGTAGAATCACCAAGTTTTTTTTTAATGAAAGCCGCAGAATCAAAAATACAAACATTGATGTTTAAAATGACATTAACATATTAAAGATTATATTCAAGTGTTAATAAACTCACAACAGTAAAATTAGTCTGTATATGCAGTAAAGCATGCTTGTTATACTCACTGTGGAACCTAAAGGGTCAATCCTCTGCATTGTGTAAAAAGGCTGTTTGATCCTGTCTTCTCTGTTCCTCCCCTTTTTTCACTGTCCTCAAAACATGATACGACAGACATCGTGGAGTCAGGCTGCACATGCTCAGTTTTGTGTGTATTGCTAGAGAGTTTTTTTTTCCTGGGTGAGTGCATGTGATCAGCACAGGGCCAATCAGCACTGTCCAGACAGAGGGTCAGGGGTCGTTGATCCTGATAGGACAGCTCAGTGTAGTATAAAAACTCCTCTTACAAGCTTTAACCAGGCACTGATAGAAGTCACAAGACTGCTATATACTGCTAATGAAAAAAGTATTTAGCCGTTTATATTTACTAAAATAATTGCATCTCCATGTTCTTTGTACTATGGGAGACCAGGCAGATATAGTGAATGCAGGGTCCTGAGTTTAGCAACATTTTAAATATAACATATAAAGTTAAATATACATATAATGTTTTTACTGTATACTTTTATAAAACCACTTTTTTTTTTAACAGAAAAAATTATAAAATCACTTTAATAAAATGTCACATAAGTGGGAAATAATAATACATTTCTAGAAATGCAACTTAGAAGACAGTGGAGTTTATAAAATAAACATTTATTTCACGAGACTGAAGGTAGTGTAATATAAAAAAACAAAAAAACAACATTTATGCTTATGTAATACCACAATGCTATATAAAAGCACATGGCAAAAATGAATAATATATTAGAAAACTGAATGTTACAATACTTATACAAGTGTTCTACAATGGAGACTGGAGAAGGATTTCTAATAAAATATAACCAACAGAGTTTTTGACAGTATTGGACAGAGTGAAGATGGATTGGAACTGTTATAATCCTCCCTTACTCTATCGAAAATGAAAAAAAAAATAGTTTTGCCTTTAGCTCTTCTTTAACCTACTATAGGCATTTCAACTGTTTACTTGCAATGATAATGTGAAACACCAACAAAGCACCTGTTAGCCAGCCAGAGGCCAGGAGACCTAAGCAGCTTTTATACATTCATAAACACGAGGGAGCTCAGAAGCCATCGGTCTTTATTTATACACAAGCAGAAAGAAGTAGTTTGTTACCCCCAAAAACTTGTGACTTGATAATGTTGAAGAAAGAATCGTTCAGAGGAAGTGACCGGTCGCTACCTTGATGTGTCAATGGCATGCTTCCATCCCTGGTTATTTGTTATTTTGTAAAAAAAATTAGAGAACGGAAATGGGACTTTAAATGAAACATGTCATTGGGGGTATGGATAATAAATGTAAATAAATTAGATTAATTTTGATTTAATTTGATGTCATTAACCCCTAGGGGTGGTCTGTGATTTTTAAAGCATAAACAAAATAAAATAGGATACAGGTATAATCATAAAAGATTATCTAATTATTATGATAATCATAAATTTATGCAAACAAATCAATGGACATCAATTGATGCAATTCTTACAAACAAATACATGAATCATAAATTTACCAATCAAAATTACATAAATCACATGATATGGATACAGATTCGGAAAAATTATATAAATTGAAATCATGATTAATGAATATTAATATATGTAAAACCTTCTGAATAGAGAGAACATTTCAGAAACAACCGCTTATTTAATAAAAATTTTAATAACCCCAGTTTGTTCCAGAAACCCCCGGGTGGGATAGTTTGTTCCAGACCACTAGAAACCCCATTGCTGGAGTTTTGCCCAATTTATGGGCTAATCTGTAAGTAAAATATTATTAAATAAGCGGTTATTTCCGAAAATTTTCTCTCTATTCAGAAGGTTTTACATATCTTAATATTCATTCTATTCTATTGATTTTTTTGTAACTACTTGTATCCCACCCCTGATGACTGGCAGGAAGCCAAGAAACGTGTCAGATTATAAACTAAGGGTGCCGAGCTAAGCCTATTTTAATCATGATTTCAATTAATATTATTTTTCCGAGTCTGTATCCATATCATGTGATTTATGTAATTTTGATTGGTAAATTTATGATTCATGTATTTCTTTGTAAGAATTGCATCAATTTATGTCCATTGATTTGTTTGCATACATTTATGATTATCATTATGAATATATTAATCTTTTATGATTATACCTGTATCCTATTTTATTTTATTTCGTTTAAGCTTTAAAAATCATGGACCACCCCTATGGGGTTAATGACGCAAAATGAAATCAAAATTAATCTAATTTATTTACATTTATTATCCATACCCACTCTCCAATCCATACTCACAATGACATGTTTAATTTAAAGTCCCATTTCCATTGAAGAAAGAATGTTAGCTGCATTCCACTTAGCTCCTCTTGCAATATTTTTCAATAATCAATGGATTCCCCTATCCTTGTGAGCAAACCAGAAGTGGTGAAACGCGTCAAGAAGGTTGGTTTTTGGGTGGAGACATTACTATATGCAGTCAATTTATCAATTACTAAAAAAAAAAATACAGCAAGAGGAGTGCGACTGACATGTTTTCATATTTTTAATGGAGAGTGGAGACAGATTACAATGGCCACCACCCAGGATGTCTATGTGTAAAAGAGGCAAGTCTTAAGCGGAGCTATGGATCTGCGTATGTTTCTGTTTTATAATGTTGATAACATTGATACATGATATATTCATCAAGTATGCACTTTGATGATAAATCCAATTTAAATGTTTGTACTACAGGAGTCTTGATTAATACGAAGAGTACCTGTTATACGTTATAGCGTTATAAGTTATCACAAGGGGACTTGTTCACCCCTTTGTAGTAACAATAAAGTGAAATAAAAGTGAAAAAAAAAAGTAAAATTAAAGTGGTAGTAAAGTCTGCTTTGTTATTTTTACCTACAGGTACGGCTACAATAAGGCTTACCTGTCGGTAAAATGAATATCTCCTAAACGTGCATCGATTCCGAGATATTCACCCTGCATGTAGCCAGAGTTTTCACACTGTTATAGCAGGTGCTTATTCATAGCTAAGTTTTAAAATAATGACAAAGACATACAGCATCTCACAAAAGTGAGTACACCCCTCACATTTTTGTAAATATTTTATTATATCTTTTCATGTGACAACACTGAAGAAATGACACTTTGCTACAATGTAAAGTAGTGAGTTGTACAGCTTGTATAACAGTGTAAATTTGCTGTTTCCTCAAAATAACTCAACACACAGCCATTAATGTCTAAACCACTGGCAACAAAAGTGAGTACACCCCTAAGTGAAAATTTTCAAATTGGGCCCAATTAGCCATTTTCCCTACCTGGTGTCATGTGACTCATTAGTGTTACAAGGTCTCGTGTGTGAATGGGGGGAAGGTGTGTTAAATTTGGTGTTATCGCTCTCACTCTCTCACTGGAAGCTCAACATGGCACCTCATGGCAAAGAACTCTGAGGATCTGAAAAAAAAGAATTGTTGCTCTACATAAAGATGGCCTAGGCTATAAGAAGATTGCCAAGACCCTGAAACTGAGCTGCAGCACAGTGGCCAAGACCATACAGCGGTTTAACACGGCAGGTTCCACTCAGAACAGGCCTCGCCATGGTCAACCGAAGAAGTTGAGTGCACGTTGTGTGCAGATTGTCTTTGGTTAATAGACATATAAGTGCTGCCAGCAATACTACAGAGGTTGAAGGTATGGGGGGTCAGCCTATTAGTGCTCGGACCATACGCTGGACACTGCATCAAATTTGTTTGCATGGCTGTCATCCCAGAAGGAAGCCTCTTCTAAAGATGATGCACAAGAAAGCCCGCAAACAGTTTGCTGAAGACAAGCAGACTAAGGACATGGATTACTGGAACCATGTCCTGTGGTCTGAGGAGACCAAGATACTTATTTGGTTCAGATGGTGTCAAGCGTGTGTGGCGGTAACCAGGTGAGGAGTACAAAGACAAGTGTGTGTTGCCTACAGTCAAGCATGGTGGTGGGGGTGTCATGGTCTGGGGCTGCATGAGTGCTGCCGGGACTGGGGAGCTACAGGTTATGAGAGAACCATGACGGAGATTCGCTGTCCAAGGACCACGGCTATGGAACGCTCTACTGAACGATATCCGCATGGAAGAAAACCACCAGGCCTTCAGGAAAAAACTCAAGACCTACCTCTTCTAAGAAGCTTGACAACAAAGCACAAATACAGCGCCTTGAGGCGATTCAGTTTGCATTGTAGCGCTATACAAATCATTCATTCATTCATTCATTCATGAATGCCAACATGTACTGTGACATACTGAAGCCGAGCATGATCCCCTCCCTTCAGAGACTGGGCCGCATGTATTCCAACACGATAATGATCCCAAACATACCTCCAAGACGACCACTGCCTTGCTAAAGAAGCTGAGGGTAAAGGTGATGGACTGGCCAAGCATGTCTCCAGACCTAAACCCTATTGAGCATCTGTGGGGCATCCTCAAACGGAAGGTGGAGGAGCGCAAGGTCTCTAACATCCACCAGCTCTGTGATGTCGTCATGGAGGAGTGGAAGAGTGTGAAGCTCTGGTAAACTCCATGCCCAAGAGGGTTAAGGCAGTGCTGGAAAATAATGGTGGCCACTCAAAATATTGACACTTTGGGCCTAATTTGGACATTTTCACTTAGGGGTGTACTCAGTTTTGTTGCCAGCGGTTTAGACATTAATGGCTGTGTGTTGAGTTATTTTGAGGTGACAGCAAATTTACACTGTTATACAAGCTGTATACTCACTACTTTACATTGTAGCAAAGTGTAATTTCTTGTTGTCACATGAAAAGATATAATAAAATATTTACAAAAATGTGAGGGTTGTACTCACTTTTGTGAGATACTGTATATACCCAAGCAGGCAAAACCACAAATTGGTGTAATTAGGCATCGTGTACGCCCACTATAGAGCCCTGAGAGCATTGTGTCACCTGTAGTTGGCGTACGCGATGCCTAAGTACACCAATTTACAGTTTTGCCTGCTTACATATATATGTCTTTGTTATTATTTAAAAACTTAGCTATGAATAAGCACCTGCTATAACAGTGTGAAACGCGTCAGTGGTTTTATCCTTGCTGCATGGATTTATTATAACAATAAAGAAATAGTTTTCATTGGAGTGCGGCCATCCCGACCTTTTTGTTTCATTTTTAAACACTTTATAGATTATTATTTGCCTACAGATTTATTTGATCTTTTGAAACTTGATGAATGTGACCACTTTTGGAATACAGAGTTAATTATTAGACCTTTGGCTTTACTACCCACTAGCACAAACAATACTGGATTCAAACAGCTGTTTAAGTTCGCTATCACAAACAGAATACTCCGTATACCACGCATGTATTTCAGAAATGATATATCCATATCGTAAACGGCTTTCAAATAAATCATTTTAGCTACAGCATATGGTGTTTTGGTTAGCACAAAAGCCCCGATGAGTAAAACCATACATTTATATAGTTTTCTGGAATTTATACAATGGGATTTTCTTACTTGTAGGACAATAATGAAGTTGGTGAAGATCATGACACAAAGGGGTATGAAATATCCAATGACTATTATTGGAATAAAAGACACATTACTAAAATCCTGTCCTGTTTTATACAATGCTACTGAAATGTCATCAGCACAGCACATGCTGCCTTTACATTCGTTGCGTTGTTGCGGAAATCTCACAAAGTCAGCCGGCTCCCACATGTCATTAATCTGGCTTGTTAGCTTTATGGCCTCTAAAGCAAAAGTTATATACAGTATTTTTTCCGGAGTGCTATCGTTCTTGGAAGTATCATAGAGAAAAGGGATGAACGCACATTTTGTCTGGTTTTCAACCATGTCTACGTCATTATAGTATATGGCTGGTGTTCCCAGAAGCAATACCGCCACCCAGATCGCCGTGCAGACACAGAAACAAATGCGCTGGGAGAAGACCTTATGGTGCCACAAGGTTTTGGCCACTGACAAGACACGATCAATAGATAAAGCTGTTATAAGGAAAGCGCTGCAGTATATGTTACACACATAGGCGAAATGGCTCAGCTTACACATATATAATCCCAAGGTCCAGTTCTTTGACAGTAAAATCATCAGTCTCATAGGAGTGGTCATCAGAAATAAGATGTCTGCCACTGCCAAGTTCAGGAACCAGAGTCTTGACTTTTGCTTCTTCATCTTAAAGCCGGTGATGTAGATGACAACGGAGTTGGTGAATAATCCAATCACGCAGGTAATACCCGCGAGCACCATGACCACATGGCTGATATCTGTTGATAAGTATTTGAACTTGCTTGTGGCAGTTTGATTTCTTGAGTCCCAAAAGTCGTAACATATATTTTCAGAAAGAATCTCTTTCTCCATTCTTGAGACCTGTAAGGGGATATATAGTATTTTTAAATATAGTATTAGCTATACTTGTAAAATAGAACAGAATGATATGCAGCATACATGTTGTCAATATACTGTAACATAATGTGATCATTTTTATAAAACATTAGTTGGATGTTTTTTTTTTTTTTTCAATTAACTTTTTATTGTTTTTCAAAATAACAAATGAATGGAAATAATAGTACAGCGTTATAGTATCTTCCATACAGCAACGTTTGTGCCCGATCGGGTTCGGTAATACAGATAAGTTACATTTTTCTTTTTTTATCAACAAACTTAGTGTCGTTATTCAGTAGTATATGTCAACTTTCAAAAAGGCATATGTTTATAACTCGGTTCTCTTCCCAGTCTAAGTGGGGGCAGAGAGGGTGTGAGAAGACACAGCTGGTGGGGGAGAAGAAGAAGAAAAAGGTAAGGGAGGGGAGGGGGAAGGGGGTAGTGGTGTGGCTCGATCATCGGCTCCGGGCGGACTCTCAAATTTGCGCCAGTCCTCCCAGATCCTGTCATGTATTTCAAGTCTATCTTGTATCCTGGCTGTCATCTTTTCCATCAGTTCTACATCCTTTATTCTAGCGTATAGTTCTGATTGGGAGGGTGGGTTTTGCCGTTTCCAGCAGAGAGCGACCAGGCACCGTGCAGCTGTTAGGATGTGGTTGAGCAGTTTTTTGGTGTGTTTGGGAATGTGTGGGGGCATTAGTCCCAGTAGGAAAGATTTCGGGGAGTTGGGGATCTGTGTTCCCGCTAAGTTTGAGAGTAGCTGTTGTATTTCCCCCCAGAAAGCTGTTATCTTGGGGCATGTCCAGTAGATGTGGTACAGTGTGCCTTTTTCCGACCGACAGCGCCAACATCTGTCCGAGCTGGAGGGATATATAGCGTGCAATTTATCTGGTGTTAGATACCAGAAGTATAGTATTTTATAGGCGTTTTCTTTGTAGAGTGTGCAGAGGGAGCTTTTTGCCGCCTGCGACCAAATCGTTTGCCAAGTGGCCTCTGGTAATTCCTCGCCTATGGCCTTCTCCCAGCGAAGCATGTATGCATGCTTCCCTCGGTCAGAGAAGGAGTACTCATTTAGTACCTTATAAATATCTGATATGAGACCTCGTCTCGCAGCTCCCTCCAGTATTATGGTCTCGAACACCGTTGGCGCTGAAAACTGAAGGGTCGGGGTGATGGACTGGGCATAGTGTCTGATCTGTAAGTATCCGTAAAATACTTGGCGGGGTAGGTCAAATTTCTTTTGGAGGTCGGAAAACGAGTGGAGCCTCCGCGTGCAGGGATGTACTAGGTGACCGAAGTGGAACAGGTTACGCGATGCCCATGGTGAGGACATCTGGTGCGTGAGACCTGCAGGCATTTGGGGGTTAAACAGGAAGGAGGTCAGTAGTGACCTCTCAGAGCATAGGTTATGTGTTTTGGCTAACTTGCGCCAGAGTTTTTTCAGGTGTAGCATGGGGCCTAAGAGCCTATTTGGTTCTACCTCCACGTTTGCATTCCAGAGCAGACTGTTCGGGTGCGTGGGGGCAAGCCACAGTTTTTCAATTTCGGCCCATCTGTTATAGGTTTTTTGGGGGAACCAGGAGGTCAGCGCGCGCAGTTGGGCAGCCTGGTAGTATCTGGTTAGGTCTGGGAATGCCAGTCCTCCGGCTGTACGAGCTGCTGTCAGGACCGAACGTGGGACCCTATGTCTCTTATAGTTCCATACGAACCTGAGGAGGTCGGCTTGTAACCTCCCCAGGTCCGCACGGGGGATCGGTACAGGTACAGTTTGAAAGAGATACAATAGTTTGGGGAGGATGGTCATCTTAATGGACGCCACCCTCCCCAAAAGGGAGATATGGTGGGGCTTCCACTTCTGTAGGAGGTCTCTTATAGATCGGTATAGAGGCAGGAAGTTAGTTCGGTATAGGGTGGTATAGGACTGAGTTATCTGGACCCCCAGGTACTTAATTGCGGCTGTTCTCCAGTGGTATGGGAAGCAGCTCTGTAGCTGTTGTACTTCTGCGCTCGGGATGTTAATGGGGAGAGCTTCTGATTTGGTTGCGTTAATCTTATATCCGGAGAGGGACTTATACAGGTCTAATTCAGCATGTAGGTTGGGGAGTGAGATTCGGGGTTGTGTTAGTGTGAGTATGATGTCGTCCGCGAAAAGTGCAATTTTGAATTCCCGGTCGCGCACTGGTATGCCATGGATGTCAGGGTTTCTGCGGATGGATGCCGCCAGGGGCTCGACACATAGTGCGAAAAGAAGCGGCGAGAGCGGGCATCCCTGTCGGGTCCCGTTTGTTATAGGGAAGGAAGGGGACAGTGCAAACGGGGTCTTGACCTGGGATGTTGGATTAGTGTATAGGTGTTGGATGGCCCGTAGAAAGGGTCCCCTGAATCCCATGTGTTTTAGTGTGGCGAACAGGAAGGGCCAGCTGAGGCGGTCGAATGCTTTTTCGGCGTCTAGTCCCAAGACCAGGGATTGCAGGCCCTCCCTGTTCGCCACATCAATGAGGTCGATGATCCGTCTTGTGTTGTCCCCTGCTTGGCGCATGGGAACAAACCCCACTTGATCTTTGTGGACTAGTGAGGGTAGTATCTGGTTCAGTCGCATTGAGAGTAGTTTGGTGAAGATTTTTAAGTCTGCGTTCAGCAGCGCTATTGGTCTGTAGCTAGCACATAGGGAGGGATCTTTTTCGGGTTTGGGGATCAGGGTAAGGAATGACCTCTGCATGTCTGTTGGGATAGCCGTCTGTTGGAGGAAGGCGTTATACAGTTTGCACATGTGTGGGAGAAGGATGGGTAGGAATGATTTATAGTATTCGTAAGGGAGACCGTCGGGGCCGGGGGATTTACGCGAGGGTAGGGTTTTAATAGTGGCCATAAGTTCCTCTTCTGTGATGGGCATGTTAAGGGAAAGTAAGTCCGAGGACTGAAGCTTCGGTATGCCGCTCTGCTCCAGATAGTTATGTAGTCGGTCGCTGGTGTCAGGGGGGAGCGGTGCGTGCGGGATCTCTGGATCACCGTAGAGGGCTGTGTAAAATTCTTCGAAGGTCTTGGCTATGTCTTGGGGGTGGGAGAGGAGGTTGCCTGTTCTGTCTTTGATTTGTTGAGGTGTGGACGTGTGGGAGCGTTCGGATAGTTTGCGGGCTAGTAAGGAGTGGGCTTTGTTCCCTTTGTCATAATAGGTTTGCCTCATTCTAAGAAGTGCTTTCTCCACCTGGCCCATGGCTATGTCACGGAGTGTTGACCGTAGGGAGACAATTTTTTTGAGGAGGGGCAGTGTCGGTGATGTTGAGAGTTTGCGTTCCAGGATCCTAAGATCCTTCTCAGCCTGTTTCTTGGTGGCCGCTGCATTTTTTTTGAGGGCAGACGAGATCGCTATGCAGCGTCCTCTGATTACCGCTTTGTGCGCCTCCCACAGAGTGGGGAGGGAGGTCTCTGGGGTGTTGTTTTCCCGAAAGTATTGTTGGAGGGAGGTTTCCAGTTCAGTCTTAGATGGGAGGTGTTGAAGAAGGAAGTTGTTCAGCTGCCAGTGGTACGGTTTGTGTAGGGGTGTGCCTAACTCCAATGTTATGACTACTGGGGCATGATCGGACCAGGAGATCGGTAGGATCTGGGCTGACTTTGTGGCCCGGAGGGTGGCATTATTGGTAAAAAAGTAATCGATGCGGGAGTGCATCTTGTGAGGTGCCGAAAAAAACGTATATTGTCTGTCCCCGGGGTGTAGAGTGCGCCATGTGTCGAAGAGGGCATACCGTCTAATGATGTTACGGAACAACTTCGATTCCCTATTGGCTCGCGTTTGTGGGTCCGTTGGGTTTAGCCCGTGGCGATCCATCCCAGTGGAGTAGGATAGGTTAAAGTCCCCTCCCATTATTAAGATTTCGTTCGGGGTCCTGAACAGTTTGGTCAGTACTCTGGATAGGAAATTGATTTGATTGGTGTTGGGGGCATAGACAGTGCAGAAAGTTACTGCTTGTTCCTGCCACTGACCCCGGAGGATTATGTAATGTCCCCTCGGGTCTATGTATGTTTCGGAGCATACGAAGGGGGAGCCGTTCTTGAATAGAATGGCTACCCCTGCCCGTTTACGTGGGCTGAACGCCTGGTAGATCTGGGTATACTGTCTGGATGCAAACGTGAAGGAGTCCCCTTTGTTGAAATGTGTTTCTTGGAGCATGACTACATCTGCCCCGGATTGTCTAAGTTCCCTTAGTGCCAGGTGTCTTTTCTTGTTTGAATTCAGCCCGTGGACATTTAGGGTCAGGACTTTAGCCATTGTCATGTATGTGTGCGTGCAGGGTGATACTTATCTGGTCCTGCCGAAAGGTCATTTCAGTGTCCATGGACAGTGGGTGGTCGCCCTTCGAGCCGGATTGGTTGTCCGCCAGGAGCCCATGGCGAGCCGTGGGGGTGGGGGGGGGAAAAGAGAGGTAGGAAAGTAGAGAAAGGGGGAGAGAAAACAATTGTTAGACATACATTTTCACGTAAGTGATCCAACATTAAACATAACTGTAGAGTCCTGGGTGTTAGAATTTGCCCAGGGCTCAGTGAGTTCCAGTAGGTCCTCCCGGTCAGGTCCCAGAAGGGGGGCTCGGGCCAGGAGGACATAGTGAACATCGAGATTTTGTAAGGTGTCTTCATAACAGGGTATCAACGGAACTCTTGTGAATGTGTTTCCACAGGGGGGTCTAGTAACCAGGTAGGTAGCTGTCCGGGGTCTCCATCATAGGGCCCAATTTGGAATCTATTAACTGTTAGGCTAGGGGCCTAGGGGGTTGCAGACTTTGGTCAAGGGTGGGAGTAGCATAAGGAGAGGGGGGTTTTGGTGTCTCCTATGCAGTGAGTGTTGTAGAGAGAAAGTATGGTGATGACGGGCGTCTATCAGCCGTTCCTGGGTTTGGTTTGTCCGCGGGGAGAGTCCTGGGCTCTCGGGCGTCTTGTCGGTGTGGTCTTCTGCCAAACCGTGGGTGGTGGCGGTGGTGGGGCTATGAGGTCCCATTCCTGAAGGCGGGGGACTGGGATTTCCATTGCATCGCAAAAATTGTCCAAGTCCTCAGGGTAGCGCATTACCGCCGATCTCCCTTGTTGGCGGGCTGTCAGGCTGAAAGGAAATCCCCATCGGTAGTTGATATCTTTCTCTTGTAGTGTGTGCAGCAGAGGTTGGAGGAGTCTTCGCTTCTGAAGGGTAATCCATGATAGATCGGGGTAGAGCTGGACTTGGGTGTTGCGGTACACTACTTTGCGAGCAGTGCGTGCTGCCCGCATTATGTCTTCCTTCAGGGGGTAGGAGTTGACCCGGCAGATGACGTCTCGGGGTTTAGAAGCTGGACCTTTGGGGCGGAGTGCCCGGTGTGCCCGGTCCATCTCGATGGGTCTGTCAGGTGGGTCTCCTAGCAGGTCATTAAAGAGGTTTTGCAGTACTATTTGCAGGTCTTCTGGGCCGTCGGACTCGGGCAGGCCTCTCACGCGGATATTGTTCCTGCGCCCCCTATTGTCCAAATCCTCAACGTGGCGCTGCATGTCTCTGAGCATTCTCTGATGGTCGGCACCCTGTAGTTGGGTGCGATGCAGTCCTATCTTGGTCTCCTGTATCTCCTCCTCCGCCATTTCTACCCTGTCTGACAGGTGCTTGAGGTTAGCGTGCAGGACTTGTATTTCACTGCGGCAGGCTGTTTTAACCTCTTCAATTAACATTTTAAAGTCCTCCTTGGTTGGCATGGCCTGAAGGTAAACTTGCCAGGGGGGGCCTTGGCTATAGTGGTGTTCTGTTTCCCACGTCTGTTGCAGCGGGTGTGATGGGGCAGAGTCCTCCCGTGCCCAAGAGCAGGATGCTGCGGGGGGTCTTACCCCGGGGGATTGCTGGTGGTTGTGGTGCGCCATCCGCACTGCGTGCGGGGAGTGTGCGCCCCCATCTTCTTGGCCATTCGGGGGGGTTGTTGCTGGGGGGCTTGCAGCTTGGGCATAGCAGGTGGTCTGTCCCTCAGTTATCCCATCTTGCTGTCTGGGGGTGCTGGATCGGGATCGTCTCTGGGGCTGGGGGGAAGCTGGGCTGGGGCCGTGCTGCTGCTGATGGAGCTTGTTTGCCTCGTGCGGTCCCAGCTGGGGTGGGCCCGGAAAAAGTGCCAGCTCTGGTGGAGGTAGGGGGGGGAAGTCCTCATCCTGCAGATAGGGAGATGCCTCCGGGGTCTCTACCATGAGACCCGGGTCAGATTGTGTGCGGAGGAGGCGTGGGAAGGCCTCTGAGCACTGAGTTATGGCGGCTGTGTTTGGGCCTAGTGAGGCGCCCTGCGTCTCGTGTTCCGGCCTGTCCCAGGATGTGTGGGGGGGGGGGGAGACTCACCACCTCCGTGGGCGAACGTCCCTGGGTGCTTCCGCTCCATCCTGGGTCCGGTGGGCTGGAGGGGTCTGGTGTGGAGGAGCGCTGTGTGGTCCGTGCGGGCCGCGTGTCTGCGGTGGATGCAGAGGAGGCCGGCGCCATCTTGTCCCCTCCGGTCCCGGACGCTGTTGGGGCTGTGAAGAAGCTCCGGAGGTAGGTGGATGGTCCGGGAGGGGGTTGTGATGTGCCCCGTGCTCTGGAGGATCGGGTGTTCTTTCTCCCACCCATAAATTATGGATTTTAACCCCTTTTTCGGCCGTTTAAGCTGTGGGCATGTGGAGAGCAAGGAGCTTAAGCGTCCATCCCAGGCAGCTTCCGGTCACGCCCCCGAGTGTACGCAATTTTAAAGCGTGACATGTTGGGTATCTATTTACTCAGCGTAACATCATCTTTCACATTAAACAAAAAAATAGGGTAACTTTCCTGTTTTGTTATTTTTTTAGTTTCTTTTTTTTTTTTTTTTAAAACACGTTTGAAAAATTGTTGCGCAAATACCATGCAACATAAAAAGTTGCAACGGCCGCCATTTTATTCCCTAGGGTGTCTGCTAAAAAAAAGATATAATGTTTGGGGGTTCTGAGTAATTTTCTAGCAAAAAAATTATGATTTTTACATGTGGGAGTGGAGTGACAGAATTGGCCCGGTATGGAAGTGGTTAAACAAAAATGATTTGAAACTACGGTTCACGGGCCATTTGGATAGCAAGTCTATTCCTTTTCTTGATGTCACTTTGTTTAGTGAGACAGACCATATTGGCTCTAAGCTTTATAAGAAACTAATATCAGGGAACAATCTTCTTCGTGCAGACTCTGGGCGTATGGCCATATGACTCGTGGGATACTAGTTGGCCAAATATTGAGGTTGCGCAGAGTCTGCAGTGAGAAGAGTGATTTCCAGAGAGAAAAGGGGGAAATGTGTAATAGGTTTCGTGATCGAGGTTATCGTTTGTCTGTGTTAAATAGAGCTTAAAACATACAATATTTTTTTTATATTTATGGAACGTGATTGATCACTCTACAGTATATTGTTTTTTGTTCTTGCTTTTTTGTGAGTTTAGCTTTTACGCCATCATTTTTTTTTGGACGGGACATATGCTCGCATTTTAGCACATAACAGTTGGTGTGTGTGCTTTGGTTTTCATTTTCTATTTTCTTTTATATATTTTATATTTTTATATATTTTTTGTTTTGCTTAGTTTTGTTTTCTGCTGTATCTATTTTTGTTTCTCCAATTTTTGGTTCTCATTTTTTGTTTTCATTTGCTTCCTTTTGGACACTCACATGTATATTTAAATTTACGTATCTTTTTTTCTTTATAGATATATTTTTTATTCATGTTTTGATTCATGTTCCTCTGATCCACTTTGAACCATGTGTAATCATTTGTATGTGAGAACAAAAAGTTGGAAACAGCAAAAGTTCAATCACCTAATTGAATAATTGACTACATGTGAAGTTTGTCTTGTGCAAGGTTCTGACAAAGCACGCTAGTCCTGGGAAATGCGTCACCTGCTTTCCCCTGCTGTACACCATTGTATGCTGTTGATTTTACATTTTGGAAATAAATCGTTATTGCATCATGTATGGGAGTGCTGCTATTCCTTGTTCTTTCCTACATGCATCTGTTACCCCTACCTACAAGCTTGTTTATTTCAACTTGGTTTGCCTAAACCAACCTAGAGCAGCTGAACTTCTCTGGTTTACATAAGGGTAATCCCTTTTATCATCAGCTCCATCTAGAGGCTAAAATGCATTGTAAATGTCTGAAATAACTCAATGAGAAAATATACCACATTTTGGCCACTAGATGGTGCTAACAATCATAGGGATTACTCTATTAGAGAACACAGCTGAACACAGATAATGGTAAATGGACAATCACAGTGGCCCTTTACCATGTGATCAGCTGTGTCCAATCACAGTTGATCACATGTAAACAGACTTGCTGAATATTTGCAGTCCTTTCCTCACACACTGTGTCTGATCACAGGCAAGGCTGTAAGTACATTGCTTACACTAATAATCAGGGCACTGATTATCAGTGCAGCCCCATCATTGCAGCTTATCAGTGCCCATCAGTGCTGCCTATCAGTGCCCATTAGTGCCACCTCATCAGTGCCCATCAATACAGCCTCATCGGTGCAGCTTATCAGTGCCCATCGGTGCAACCTCAACAGCGCACCTAGGTGAAGAAAAAAAATCACTTTTTTTGCAAAATTTTATAATAGAAACTAAGAAAAAACGTTTTTTTCAAAGTTTTCGGTCTTTTTTTCGTTTGTTTAGCAAAAATAAAAAGCCAGTGGTGATTAAATACCACAAAAAATAAAGCTGTTTCTGTCTCAAAAAAAGGATGAAAATTTCATATGGGTACAGTGTTGCATGACTGCGTTTCAGTCAAAGTTTGACAGCACTGACAAGCTGAAAATTGGCCTGGGCAAGAAGGGGGTAAAAGTGTCCAGTTTTGAAGTGGTTAAATACTTTCATTTTGTGTCTAATTTGTTATTACTCAGTCACAGTGGAGGCCCACTCACAAGGGGCGCTGCCCCCCTAATTTTCATGCGCTGACCCCTAATCTACATGCAGATTTTTTTTTTGAAGCACAAGATTAGAGCCTGAGGCTCTAATTAGCTTCAAAAAGGGTGGGCTCGCACCCACTTGTGTGACATTAGCAAAATTTATATTCTCTAATGTCTTCCTGCTTCTCTGCCTGGCCAATAAGGAAGCGGGTACTGAGATCTGATTGGCAGGGAGTTCTAAGACCTGATTGGCCGGGAGTGCTAAGACCAGATTGCCTGGGAGGAGAAGCGACCGCTGCCAAACTCGGGAGGAGATGCAAGGGGGAAGCTGCCAAAGCCACGACTTGGATGGGGTAAGTGTGGGGCTAATGGGCGAGCAGGCAAAAAAATTAAGTATCAGCTGCCACTGCTCAGTCCTATTGTTTTGTTTTTTATCCACACATTGCTGTACTGCCCAAGTCCAGCCCATATCCTTCCATCTGTATTCTGGTAAAAAATTCATTTTTTTAAGGAATTGCACCGGAAAAAAAAAAATTAAAAGCCCACAGCTACAAATACTGCAGCTGCTGACTTTTAATAAATGGACATTCACCTATTCCAGGGTCCAGCGATGTTGACAGTCGAAGTCGAGAAATTGTTCGTCATTCTCGTTGATGGAATCAGGAAGTGAAGCGTTGCGGCTTCACTTCCCAGTTCCCTACTGCGCATGTGCGAGTCGCGCAGTGCAATGGGAATCGTCCGCACTGTCTGCTGGGACCCGTGTGTGTCCCAGCAGACAGCGCGGCGGGACAGGAAGAGGCATAGACTCCTGTGGGAGTCTATGCCCAGAAGTGGGTGCAAATACCTGTCTTAGACAGGTATCTGCACCCCCTCCTCCCTGAAAGGTGCCAACTGTGGCACCGGAGTGGGGAGTTCCGATGAGTGGAAGTTCCACTTTAGGGTGGAACTCCGCTTTAAGTAAAGACTGTTTGCAACAGCTACTGTGGGGCAGCAAGTCCCAGCATGTCTATACATTAAGTTGACTTTCATTGTCCCCTCCTGATTGGATTAGACCGGATACCAAGGAAAGTTGAGTGTTGAAGAGAATAATCATTGGAGTATGTAGTTCCATCAGATCTTGGTGGGACTGCTCTCTGATGGGAAAGTGACTACAACTCCCAGGGGCCTCTGCAACAAAAGAGGGGGCGAGATGGTAGGACTTTTACACAGCCGCCCGGGGAAATCTAGAGGCACTCGGCACCAGATTGGGGATAGGAATGAAGGTGGAAAGCAGAGTGTGGCATCCGCAGCACCTGTTTCCCACACGGCCAGTCCCTCGCCTGCCCAGTAATACAAGGGGACATTGCCCATTCATTTGCAGTTGCATCCGAAGTGCACAGCAGAGATCACCTACAGTGTCCTAAAATTGTACAGCAGAACCGCTGGTCTGTCCCCTTGTAGAGATAGGGACACCAATTGGGTCATGAAGTCCTCCGGAGTGTACAGAAGAATCAAGCAAGTCCTTCCAAGTTCAGTGCATCTGGCCTTCCAACCACAGGACATACTGCTGAAGCCCAGGAGCTGGTGAGAAGAATGCTAACCCATCCTTTTCCATTGTTTAACAGACACTGACAGCTTCATTTACCACAATTTGCTTCTACCATCCCTTCAGGAACCCAACCAGCCAATCAGACCAATTGTAGATAATTGCCTTGACTTCATAGTCCACCACCTCAACCGTCTTATCATTACACAGATGTTCTCCCTTTCTCTTCCCACCTGTTTTCCTTTTACATTGAACTTGCATTCCTACTAAAATGGACTTCAGTAATCTGCATAAGCACCAGATAGTTTAATCTGTTTAAAGGACTGCTGATTTTAACTAGAAAGAACCAGTGAATTTTATCAGATGTGCACCACCGTAAGGGCCCCAACCAATCCGGCAAAATTATAACTGTTGTCCTCTGCCACAATAGTTTTTTTTTCTTTTTTCCTTGTTATATTTAAGGAGATTATTAAATTCCAATATCCTTACATGGGGAATATGTTATCAATCACATTGCAAAGACTTGCAGGCAGACTTGGACTTATCTGGGTCCCGTTAGGGGGACTTGGTGTGGGGGCGTAGTCTTCAGTTTCCCTCTTACAGTTTAAGCTGAGTCAATAATTAGTATCATTAAAAGGAACAATATCGCGCTAAACTTTAGTGAATGACTAAAACAACGGGTGTGACCCCTAAGCAGCTACATAAAAATGTGACGAAAATTTCTATCAATGGTGGGAATGGAAATGTAGCGCTAAACCTGAAACAGTGCACTAAAAAGTGCCAAAAAATTTGTACCTCAAACAAACAAAAATAAAAATAAATGACAGAGTGACTGTCTAGTGTGCAAAGCCGAAACACATCTAACATAAATGCATATACACAATGAACCATTAATGCATATGATGGGTGCCTATAGAAATAAATAAATGAGAATGTCCACCATACAAAAAACACTTCAAATGAATGAATGTCCCAATGTGATGAACAAGTGTAAATCTCAATGGTGAGTGAGCACCAACAAAGAATGACTTGGACTGGATCCTCTTTAGTTTTCAGATTGATAAGAAAAAATGGATGTATGCTTACCAAAGCAAGTGGACTCCCTGTCAGCGACAGGAAAGTCAAACAAGCATGTAGTATCCGGACACCGATGGATGGAACATCACTGGCACGAACCGATGAAATCTGTGGACTTCTCACTAGGAGATGGTGGAGCCGGTCCTCCAGGACCCAAGATGGAAACAGGTACACGGCTGTAAAATGCTTTTTGACCAACGTCATATGAGAGCTTTGACCTCATCCCCAGTGGTCTTTAGCCATCAGTTCTCAAACTTTGCCTGCTGTCCGGTTTGACCGATTGGAGTTTGTGGTCCCGTGTTTGCA
>CM053037.1:164481096-164769632 GCA_028564925.1 Lithobates sylvaticus | reverse complement strand
TCAATTTAAGTTAATTAGATAATTAGATAACCATCCAGAATAACATCTTCAAAGAATGTCTTTAATCAATCAAAAGCAAGGAAATTACTGAAAACTGGATACAATCCCCGGCTTCACTTTCTACACATCTTAGTGACAACCTAATAAAAAAAAAACAATGCTGATAACAATGATATAAACAATTTCCACCCATATATCAATATATATGTCATAATTTGTTTATAAAACCCTCATTGATAAATTACAGGGAAATAATTCATCATAAGTATCTAAAAAGAGACCAATTCACACAGAGATATAAATCTATCTCAGAATTCAATCCTTTAGGGTGCAGTGTATCCAAAAAAAAAAAGTATGCGCTGCACCTCTTTCTTTCTTAAAAGTAAGTCACAATTACCACCTCTCTTATTGCGATTAGCCCCATCTACAGTGCCTTGCAAAAGTAATCACCCCCTTGGCATCTTTCGTGTTTTGTTGTCTCACAATCTGGAATTAACATGGATTGTTTGTCAATTTACAGAACATGCCCACAACTTTGAAGATGTTTTTTTTTATTATTGTGAAGCAAACAACAAATAGAACAAAATAACAGAAAAGGTCAATGTGCATAACTATTCACCCCCCCTAAAGTCAATACTTTGTAGAGCCACCTTTTGAGACTATCACAGCTCCAAGTCGCTTTGGATAAGTCTCTATGAGCTTGCCACATCTTACCACTGGGATTTTTGCCCATTCCTCCTTGCAAAACTGCTCCAGCTCCTTCAAGTTGGATGGTTTGCGCTTGTAAACAGCAATCTTTAAGTCTGACCACAGACTTAAAGATTAAAAAGGTGTGTATACGTAATGACAGATCATGTGACACTTACAGTGGTGTGAAAAAGTGTTTGCCCCCTTCCTCATTTCCTGTTCCTTTGCATGTTTGTCACACTTAAGTGTTTCGGAACATCAAACCAATTTAAACAATAGTCAAGGACAACACAAGTAAACACAAAATGCAATTTGTAAATGAAGGTGTTTATTATTAAAGGTGAAAAAAAATCCAAACCATCATGGCCCTGTGTGAAAAAGTGATTGCCCCCTAAACCTAATAACTGGTTGGGCCACCCTTAGCAGCAACAACTGCAACCAAGCGTTTGCGATAATGTGCAATGAGGCTTTTACAGCGTCCTGGAGGAATTTTGGCCCACTCATCTTTGCCGAATTGTCCTAATTCAGTTACATTAGAGGGTTTTCGAGCATGAACGGCCTTTTTAAGGTCATACCACAACATCTCAATAGGATTCAGGTCAGGACTTTGGCTAGGCCACTCCAAAGTCTTAATTTTGTTTTTCTTCAGCCATTCGGTGGTGGACTTGCTGGTGTGTTTAGGATCATTGTCCTGCTGCAGAACCCAAGTTCGTTTCAGCTTGAGTACACGAACAGATGGTCGGACATTCTCCTTCAGGATCTCTTGGTAGACAGCAGAATTCATAGTTCCTTTTATCACGGCAAGTCTTCCAGGTCCTGAAGCAGCAAAACAGCCCCAGACCATCACACTACCACCACCATATTTTACTGTTGGTATAATGTTCTTTTTCTGAAATGCAGTGTTCCTTCTACGCCAGATATACTTGGACACACACCTTCCAAAGAGTTCCACTTTGGTCTCATCGGTCCACAGAATGTTGTCCCAAAAGTCTTGGGGATCATCAAGATGTGTTGTGGAGAAATTGAGACGAGCTTTGATGTTCTTTTTGCTCAGCAGTGGTTTTCTCCTTGGAACTCTGCCATGCAGGCCATTTTTGCCCAGTCTTTTCCTGATGGTGGAGGCATGAACGCTGACCTTAACTGAGGCAAGTGAGGCCTGCAGTTCCTTGGACGTTGTTGTGGGGTCTTTTGTGACCTCTTGGATGAGTCGTCGCTGCGCTCTTGGGGTAATTTTGGGCGGCCGGACACTCCTGGGAAGGTTCACCACTGTTCCATGTCTTCGCCATTTGTGGATAATGGCTCTCACTGTGGTTCGCTGGATTCCCAAAGCTTTGGAAATGGCTTTATAACCCTTTCCAGACTGATAGATCTCAATTACTTTCTTTCTCAATTGTTCCTGAATTTCTTTGGGTCTCGGCATGATGTGTAGCTTTTAAGGATCTTCTGGTGGACCTTACTGTGTCAAGCAGCTCCTATTTAAGTGATGCCTTGATTGTGAACAGGTGTGGCAATAATCAGGCCTGGGTGTGGCTAGAGAAATTGAACTCAGGTGTGGACAACCACAGTTATAGTATGTTTTAACAAGGGGGGCAATCACTTTTTCACACAGGGCCATGATGGTTTGGATTTTTTTCACCTTTAATAATAAACACCTTCATTTACAAATTGCATTTTGTGTTTACTTGTGTTGTCCTTGACTATTGTTTAAATTGGTTTGATGTTCCGAAACACTTAAGTGTGACAAACATGCAAAGGAACAGGAAATGAGGAAGGGGGCAAACACTTTTTCACACCACTGTAGATTGCACACAGGTGGACATCATTTCACAAATTATGAGACTTCTTAAGGTAATTGGTTGTGCCAGAGCTTTTTATGGGCTTCATATTAACCACTTCAGCCCCGGACCACTTGGCAGCCAAAGGACCAGAGGTCTTTTTTCAATTTCGCACTGCACTGCTTTAACTGGTAATTGCGCGGTCATGCAATGTTGTACCCAAACGAAATTGGCGTCCTTTTCTTCCCACAAATAGAGCTTTATTTTGATGGTATTTGATTGCCTCTGTGATTTTTTTTTTTTGCGCTATAAACGGAAAAAGACTGCAAATTTTGAAAAAAAAAAGATATTTTCTACTTTTTGTTATAAAAAAAATCCAATAAACTCAATTTTAATCAAACATTTGGGCCAAAATGTATTTAGCCACATGTCTTTAGTAAAAAAAAATGCCAATAAGCGTATATTTATTGGTTTGCGCAAAAGTTATAGCGTCTACAAACTAGAGTACATTTTCTGGAATTTACACCGCTTTTAATTTATGACTGCCTATCTCATTTCTTGAGGTGCTAAAATGGCAGGAAGTACAAAACCCCCCCCAAATGACCCCATTTTGGAAAGTAGACACCCCAAGCTATTTGCTGAGAGGCATGTTGAGCCCATTGAATATTTTTTTTTTTAGTCCCAAGTGATTGAATAAAGACAAAAAAAAAAAAAAAATGTTTTCAAAAAGTTGTCACTAAATGATATATTGCTCACACATGCCATGGTTATATGTGGAATTGCACCCCAAAATACATTTAGCTGCTTCTCCTGAGTATGGGGATACCACATGTGTGGGACTTTTTGGGAGCCTAGCCGCGTACGGGGCCCCGAAACCCAAGCACCGCCTTCAGGATTTCTAAGGGTGCAAATTTTTGATTTCACTCCTCACTACCTATCACAGTTTCGAAGGCCATAAAATGCCAAAATAGCACAAAACCCCCCCAAATGACCCCATTTTGGAAAGTAGACACCCCAAGCTATTTGCTGAGAGGCATGTTGAGCCCATTGAATATTTTTTTTTTTTTTAGTCCCAAGTGATTGAATAAAGACAAAAAATAAAAAATAAAAAAAAAAAAAAAAAAGTTGTCACTAAATGATATATTGCTCACACATGCCATAGTTATATGTGGAATTGCACCCCAAAATACATTTTGCTGCTTCTCCTGAGTATGGGGATACCACATATGTGGGACTTTTTGGGAGCCTAGCCGCGTACGGGGCCCCGAAACCCAAGCACCGTCTTCAGGATTTCTAAGGGTGAAAATTTTTGATTTCACTCCTCACTACCTATCACAGTTTCGAAGGCCATAAAATGCCAAAATAGCACAAAACCCCCCCAAATGACCCCATTTTGGAAAGTAGACACCCCAAGCTATTTGCTGAGAGGCATGGTGAGTATTTTACAGCTCTCATTTGTTTTTGAAAATTAAGAAAGTAAAGAAAAAAAAATATTTTTTTTCTTTTTTCAATTTTCAAAACTTTGTGACAAAAAGCGAGATCTGCAAAATACTCACCATACCTCTCAGCAAATAGCTTGGGGTGTCTACTTTCCAAAATGGGGTCATTTTGGGGGGTTTTATGCCATCTGGGCATTCCATGGCCTCCGAAACTGTGATTGGCAGTGAGAAGTGAAATAAAAAAAAATTACACCCTTAGAAAGCCTGAAGGCGGTGCTTGGTTTTTGGGGTGACGTACGCGGCTAGGCTCCCAAAAAGTCCCACACATGTGGTATCCCCGTACTCAGGAGAAGCAACAGAATGTATTTTGGGGTGTATTTCCACATATGCCCATGGCATGTTTGAGCAATATATCATTTAGTGACAACTTTTTGTAAAAAAAATATATATATATTTTTTTTTTTCATTATTCAATCTCTTGGGACAAAAAAAAAAAAAAAAATTTAATGGGCTCAACATTGCTCTCAGCAAATAGCTTGGGGTGTCTACTTTCCAAAATGGGGTCATTTGGGGGGGGGTTTGAACTGTCCTGGCATTTTATGCACAACATTTAGAAGCCTATGTCACACGTCACCCACTCTTCTAACCACTTGTAGACAAAGCCTTTTCTGACACTTTTTGTTTACATGAAAACATATTTTTTTTTTGCAAGAAAATTACGTTGAACCCCCAAACACTATATATATTGTTAAAGCAAAGGCCCTACAGATTAAAATGGTGGGTGTTGCATTTTTTTTTTCCACACAGTATTTGCGCAGCGATTTTTCAAACGCATTTTTTGTGGAAAAAATACACTTTTTTTTATTTTAATGCACTAAAACACACTACATTGCTCAAATTTTTGATGAAATAAAAAATATGATCTTAGGCCGAGTACATGGATACCAAACAGGACATGCTTTGAAATTGCGCACAAACACGCAGTGGCGACAAACTACATACATTTTTAAAAGCCTTTAAAAGCCTTTACATGATACCACATTAGATTCACGGAGGAGGTCTACTGCTAAAATTACTGCCCTCGATCTGACCTTCGCGGTGATACCTCACATGCATGGTGCAATTGCTGTTTACATATGACGCCAGACCAACGCTTGTGTTCGCCTTTGCGCAAGAGAAGGGGGGGCAGGGGTGCTTTTTTTTTTTTTTTTTTAATTTTTTTTTTTTATTTAGCTTTTTTATTTTATTTTAAAACTGTTCCCTCCATTTTTTTTCTTTGTTATCATTTTTATTGTTATCTCACGGAATGTAAATATCCCCTATGATAGCAATAGGCAGTGACAGGTACTCTTTTTTTGAAAAAATTGGGGTCTGTTAGACCCTAGATCTTTCCTCTGCCCTCAAAGCATCTGACCACACCAAGATCGGTGTGATAAAACGCTTTCCCAATTTCCCAATGGCGCGGTTTATATCCGGGAGGGGGGACATTCCCTCCCACTGCTTGTAAAAGCAGTCTAGAGGCTAATTACCCGCTAGAATTGCTTTTACATGAAAGCCGATCACTGGCTGAAAAGAATGATACCAAGATGATACCTAAACCTGCAGGCATCATTCTGGTATAACCATTCAAAGTCCAGCAACATACTGGACATATATTGTAATCTTTATTTTTCATGCAGCCTCTTGGCTGAACGAAAAAAAGAGATTGATTGGTGGGTATGCCCACCATTAGAATACCACCCTTCATCCACCCACTTCTAATGATGGGCATACATGCACCATTTATATATGCCGAAGCATGGGGGCATCCTCCCACAAAAGTTATGCCATGTACACACGGTTGCACTTTTCCACGGGGCAAGGCTCCGTCGGAATTTCGACCGTATGTACGCAGCATTAGGAGCCAATCGCTCCTCCGCCCCCCCTGCTGCCCCCATGCTTCGGCATATATGCTCTTTTTTTTAACTGTGGTGGTGAAATCACCTCCTACAGTGTTGGAGTCGCGTCTTTATGTATCGTGGGAGCAAACACTGTTGCTGTCAAGATAAATAAATCCGCGCTGCAACTGAATGGCGCACCTGAAAACAAAAAAATGGTTAACACTAAAACACAGTAAACAAAATTACATACCTGAAAAGCAAGCATGATAAAACATAATAAAAAACATTGCAGAATAGAATGGAGTAAAAAAAGAGCAACAATAGAGAGAGAACAATAAAACGACAACTATTTTTTTTTTTTTTTTTTTTTTTGAGATTTACAGGTAAAAAAGCTCCTGACTGTTAGCGACTGAATCAAAACGCTACCACAAAAAAAAATGTTAGCGATCGCAGGGATCAGGCCTGACTCTGCGAACGCTGCAGTTATGTGTGCTTAGTGTTTTGTAAGTGACAGTGATCGATCGATACTGCACTTGGGTGGGCTGGGCTGGGCTGGGCGGAGGGAAAAACGCAGGTGCTAGCAGGTATCTGGGCTGATGCCGCTAACAATGCGTTTTTTTGGAACCCTAAACTGCTGGGACGCTAGTATAGATCTGATCAGATCAGATATTGATCTGTTCAGATACTGTACCACTAAGGGAGGTGTATGCTTTGTGCGTGGCTGGCACTAACCTGGGGAGACGCAGACCTTATTTGACCCTAAAACCTAATTGATATCACCCGCCGGGCGATCAGGGGGTTAAACCGTTATTGGGTAATAAATGGCGGGTGCCCTGACAGTATAAAAAACAAACTATCTAACCAGCGTCACCCGTAACAGTTATACGGTGATCACTGGTGAAAGGGTTAACTAGGGGCAATCAGGGGGTTAAAACCTTTATTAGGTATTATATGGGGGTACCTGACGCTATATAAAAACCTGACGGGGAACCTAAATAACTAACTAACTGGCTAACCAGCGTCACCAGTGACAGTTATACTGTGATCACTGGGTGAAAGAGTTAACTCTAGGGGCAATCAGGGGGTTAAAACCTTTATTTAGGTTGTAATATGGGGGTACCTGACCTATAAACCTATTTATGAACCTATATAAACCTGGCGGTTACCTAAAAAAAAAACTGGCTACCTAGCGGCACCAGTGACACTTATGCAGCGATTAGAAAAACGATCGCTTAGTGACACTGGCAAAAGGGGGTGAAAGGGTTAACTAGGGGCAATCAGGGGGTTAAAACCTTTATTTAGGTTGTAATATGGGGGTACCTGACCTATAAACCTATTTATGAACCTATATAAACATGGCGGTTAACCTAAAAAAAAAAAATGGTTACCTAGCGACAGCAGTGACACTAATACAGCGATCAGAAAAACGATCGCTTAGTGACACTGGCAAAAGGGGGTGAAAGGGTTACCTGGGGGGCAATCAAGGGGTTAAACCTTTATTAGGGGGGGGTGGGGGGGCTACCTTGGACCTAAAACTAACTGCACTGACAGTTATTACAGTCACACTGACACTAAATGCAGTGATCAGTAAATAAATGATCACTGCAATTAGTGACACTGTGACTGGGGGGGGGGGGGGGGGGGGGGGGGGTGATCTGGGGGTGATCTGGGGGTGACAGGGGGGTGTTTTGTGTGCCTATGTGTACTGGTGTCAGTGTACTGTTGGTGCACTAACCTGTGTGTGTTGACTCCTCGGCGTTCCGGTCACATAGACCGGCGCACCGAGTGTGACATCACTTCCTCTGCCTGTGTTTTGATCGACACAGACAGAGGAAGCATCTGATTCGCCAGGAGCGATCGCGAGGGGGTGGCCAGAAACCACTGGCCGTCCCCTCATCCCGGATCGCTCCTGAAGCGATCCCGACCGTCCCCGCCGGCCGGGGGGGGGGGGGGCGGGTCCGATCGGACCCCCCACGCGCCTGAAGAATGGCACGTACAGGTACGTGGTTCTGCCTGAACGTGCCATTCTGCCGACGTATATCTACATGGGGCGGTCGGGAATTCGTTGGAGCGGCGATGACGTCACTCCCGCGCATGCGCACGAGATCGGCATATTGCCGTGAGAGCGGCATATGCAGTGCGCCCTCAGTGCGCCTGCGCGCCGCTGTCTACGGCGCATGCGCCGTAGACAGCGATGCCTTTTCATCGCTAAATATCTCCTAAACCATGTAGGTTTAGGAGATATTTATTGGACCTACAGGTAAGCCTTAATCTAGGCTTACCTGTAGGCCAAAGTCATGTGGAAGGGTTTACTTCCACTTTAAGAGGAAATCCCAAACAGACACTGTTTAAATGTCACCCTGAGCTGTAATTGCCATTCAAAACAAAACAAAGGAGAAGCCTCATGGTGCAGTATAATAAAACCCCAATTTAATAAAAGGCATATGCATTTACATGGCAGAAAGGAAGATATGTGGTATACAATCCACAGCTCCATTGCGTGACCCAACTGCGTGCGTGATGCCACAGTGGCCCACTATGGAAAAAAGCCCTACTACAAGAGTTACCCTTCCGAATACCTAATTTTGGTAGTTGAATTGACATGTCCCCTTAACCCTTCATACAAATTGCCGTGATTTACAACAGACTAACAGAGAATAATATAACATTCCCAATGATAACTGTGCTGTTCTGCTTCTAGTTATGATTTTAGAGTGAAGAGAGACTTAAACAGAGCATTATCCATTGGTGAGATACCATCTTCACCACACACACATAGGTGTAAGCCCCAAGATGCTATGTCGGAGTTTACAAAGAGCAGAGGACTCTTCCCATTTGCTCCTCTTGACCTAGGTATTTTTGTGCTATACATCAGGGGTCTCCAAACTTTCTAAACAAAGGGCCAGTTTACTGTCCTTCAGACTTTAGGGGTGCCAGACTGTGGCCAGTGGGAGTAGAAATTGTCTTGGCATCAGTGGGAGTAAGCAATACATCTTTGGTGTCAGTGGGAAGAATAATGTCCATCACTGGTATCAGTGGAAGGAATAGTGCCCCATCGTTGGTGTCAGGAGAAGGAATAGTGCCCCATCATTGGTGTCAGTGGGAGGAATAGAGTTTCATTACTGGCATCAGTGGGAGGAATAATGCCCCATCGTTGGTGTTAATGGGAGGATTAGTGCCCATCATTGGTATCAGTCGGCAAAATAGTGTCCTATCATTGGTGTAAGTGGGAGGAATAGTGCTAAATCTTATGTATCACTGCGTGGAATAGTGCCCTATCGGTGTCAATGGGAGAAATAGTGCCCCGTTGTTGATATCAGTATGAAGAATTATGCCCCATTGTTGGTTTCTGTGGGAGAAATAGTGTCTTGTATCAGTGGGAAGAAAAGTGCTCCAAGGGTAAGATATTGGCGTGCAAAGTGCCAGTTTGGAGACCAAATATTTAGAGCAGTGGTCTCCAAACTGCTGCAATTTGCTTGCCTTTGTCCAGCCATTGAGGCATTGTTTCTCCCACTGTCACCAATGATGGGTCACTCTTCATTCCACTAATACCAATGATGGGGTATTGTTTACCCCAACAGGTCAGTGGCCAAAGTCCAGTCCCCCTATAGTCTGAAGAACAGTAAACTTACCCTTTGTTTGGAATGGCTGGGGACCCCTGCTCTAGAGGGCTGAATGGGCAAAATCTTATTTCCTTTGCGAATTACCCTCTACTGTATTATCTTATTTAACTTAACCACGTGACCCATAGTCACCTACATGCACGTCACTTTGTTCAAGCAGTTATACTAGCGCCATGGCTGGAGCTGTCAGCCATAACCCCAGTATAATTTTTTTCAGCCTGCAATGCCCTACACCATAGAAGTGATCCCAGCAGCTAACTAACCGCTGGATCGTGTTTACAAACAGGACCCATTCCCCACCCTCTTCCACTGTTCTACCGTCCCAACAGATAGTCTAGATAATCCTATCGCTCATGTCCCCCATCAGCTTCATGGTGTAGGACAGGGGTCTACAAACTTTTCAAAGGGCCGGTTTGTTGTCCTTCAGACTGGACCGGATTGTTGCCAGTGGGGGGGCAGAAAATGTCCCAGACCCAGCATCAGTGAGAATAAATATGACCACAGGGTTGGTGGTCAGTAGGAGGAATAATATCCCATCATTGGTATCAGTAGAAGAAATAGTGCCCCCTTGTTGGTGTCAGTGGGAGGAATAGTGCCCCAAGGGCCAGATAAAGGCTAGCAAAGGGCCACATCTGGCCGTCGGGCTGCAGTTTGGAGTCCCCTGTTCTAGGAGACTGGAAGCGATGAGCATTTAGTCACTTCCGGTTAGGGAAAATGTAAACAGTGTTATTTTTTTTTTTTTACAAAGTATGAGAACAGGGTTTTTATTTTTATTTCATGCTTTCAAGAGTAGATGAGGACCTGTTTTTTCAAGCATCAACTACCTTTTTATTAAAATAATACTTTCTAAACTTAGTTTAGAACTTTCCACCAGTTCGTTTGAGGAAACGCATACGTAGGTCACGCATGCATATGTAAATGGTGTTCTCACCACACATGTGGGGTATTGCCAGAAACGTTAAAGCAAGAATAATAATTTTAGCTCTACACCTCCTTTGTAACAAGCCTATTGTGAGGAAGAGATGAGTGCACTCTGAGGTCTTAATTTGTGCTCTTCCGAATTAAAAATAATTTAGTACTACTATTTTCTTACTTGCATTTGTAAAACCTGCCATAGATGTATCAAATCTCAACCTGTTCAGAGACCGGCTGAGATTCGATCCATCTATGGGCAGGCTGACTGTACCCAAGTCAATCCATCCATCCCCTCACCTTAAGTAGTGTTAAATGGAAAGGGCAATCAGTCATTAAATTACTCCTTGGTGGTAATGAGCACCAAGACAATGAGAGAGGCAAAATCTCCCCATCGGAGACACAGGCAGCATAAAAACATAAAAGGATTTCTGTATTTGACTTTAAAAAAAAAAAAAAACCCTGTTTGATTTGTTTTAATTAAAGAATAAAGTTACCAGTATTTATTTTTCCAGCATAGTAAAACAGATTTACAGTGTGGATACATAGTTCAAAAAGAGAATAAATCACTGATTGTAACAATCCTTCCGTGGAAAAGTTTATTTTTACAGTATGTCCAATACAGGAAAACTCTTAATGCATTTAAAGGCATATGTAGAAATAGCATTTTTCACAAATTCAGTTTTACTATAAGTATCATAAATACATTGGAAACAAATATACAGTAAAATACCCGTTATAAATCATGTATAAGCTTCATCCTATTATTAATCAAGAAGAAAACTCTCATAGTCAGGAATATGCAGGTGATGACTGAAGACTGGCCAGCCCAATGAGTCTTCCTCTAAGGCTTTGTGAGCTAGATGACGTTATCTAAAAAAATAAAAAAAATTTAATTAAATAAAATATTCATCCAGTAGCATTTTCGGTACTTCCATAAGTCTAACATAAAAGGACTATATTTCTGCTTATTGACATGCAGGACTGTACATACAAGGGACAGATCACATATTTTTTCTAGATTGTGTATTCGCTTTCTAAAGTGCAAATTATTTTGTCACGCACAGGTAAACGACCAGTCCAAAGGGATATTTTTTGCTACTGGTGGACTACTGGGTTAGCCTCTGGTTGCCTACATGTCTTGGATATTTCAAGAGTGGGACGTCCCTGTCTGTGCCTACAGTCCCCTGTGGGCAATATCCAAAATTTGTTAGCCTGATTTGTGCCTGTTCTTCAATAATAAGATTCTGCATACTCATGGGTGGAAGGACAAGGCTGTGGACACAGCTGATATATAGATCAAGCTCCTCTCATCTTTTAAAGTGGTAGTAAAACCCACTTTTTCAACTTGTACCTACAGGTAAGCCTATATTAAGGCTTACCTGTAGGTACAGTGATTATTTCCTAAACTTTCACGGTTTAGGAGATATTCACACTGCGCACAGTCAGTGACATCACTGGCGCATGTGCTCAGAAGGTCCGGCTTTTTGTGTCGGACCTTCAGAGCCCATGCCGTAGCCAAGGGCATGCGCAGGAGTGACGTCATCGCAGCCACCCATGTAGCCAGAGGCTTGCGAACCCGGAAGGAAGACTGGGGGGAAGATGGAAGCCCTGGGTGACAGCACGTGGCTGGATGTGCTTTGTTTTAAAGGTAAGACATGCATAGTGTGCTAGTATGCGATACATACTAGCAGATTATGCATTTGTGTTACAGGGTAAAAGGTTTTCTTTTTTTTCCTGCAGTAGTTTCCTGCAGTAGTTTACTACTGCTTTAAAGCAATGAATTTCCAAGGCCAAACTGTTACACACCAGAAAGGATTCGAGGAGCTCCAAGTTTGTTTGTAGCCTTGGAGCCGTTTACAGGCTCATTACAGATACAGTAGCTGCTTAGTGGGCGATGTGTGTGGCTACTCCCATGCACTGCTTTGTCCTTTGCTGAATTCTTCAATTAATCACATAATCTTCTACACTGAATTCTTCACTAAATCACAATCTACAAGCTGCTTACTGAATCATCATGACCCTCTAAGTGTGCAGTGGGTCATGTAGCGATTTTTCCCCCTATGTGATTTATTGAAGAATTTAGTGAAGCACTAAGCACTGTATGACAACACATGTATATATATTTTTTGGTTTGTGGCACAGGTTTTTTTGATTGGTTCGTTTAATTCTGGATATAGATGGGAAGCAGCTACAGTCTGGTGGGAATCTGAGAGGAGCTCCAAAGTTGCACAGCATGAGAGGTTGATGGAAGAGGATTAGGGAAAAGAGCATTAAAGTGGTCTCCATACTCACTAAAGTATTATTACTACAGGCAGGCAGTTTTCCCTCTGGAGAAACATTTCCCCCTTCGTCCTCTGAATCACTGATCGCTCTGGGTACAGAAATACTTGGGACGAGAACAGGATGGGGAGCTGCCCCTACTGTTAGGCTGTGCAGACAGGCGTTTGTCCAGATAAGAACGGAACGTCTCAAAACGTGTCCACAAGTTCTTTCCGGAAGGAGCTTAGTAGTTCTCCAGGTTGAGTAGCGGATGTAGCTGAGGAAGTCTCCTCTTTAACTAGATCTGCTTTACAGGTCACTGCGTTTGTTACCCCAGCTTTACAACGCTAGTGACTCCCCCACTGTGTCACCATGCTAAACAAACACCTTGGTGCTATGGTCCAAGGAGAGTGATGCAGGCTCCCTTCCTTCCCTCCAGGAAGACCCCTAAAGGATAATATAAGGGACCTCTGCCCCTTCTTAACTGGGTCTGGCTGGTGTTAGTGGTTCCTGCTCCTGCCAGTTGTTCCTCTGAATCCATGCTGCCGAGGTCCTAGTGGCATCTGGCTGCTTTTAATTTGATTATCCTGGTCCTTTCGCCGCTGCGAGGACTGGAAATGACACCAGCTAAGGCCGCCTCTTACCCCTGTGTTCCAGCGGCCAGAACCGGAAGCCACGCACACCGCCGGAAGTCTTGCCCCGGCCATAAATTACGCACTCGCCACCCGGGACCCGGAAAGCATGGAGGCTGGCAACAGAGGAGAGGCTGCTCTCACTGCTGTGTAGTTCGCCTGCCTCCTTTCAGCCTTCAGCCGACCAGTCTGAAGAGAGCAGGGACCCCCAGCAACCTGACCCTCGGCGGGCCTGAAGAGAAGGAGACAACGGATCGCTTCCACCATGGCGGAGGAAACACTACAACTGAGGCCATGGTGGAAGTGACCGTTTTTTAATGAAACCGACTGCAGTGTTTCCTAGGAAAATGGGTGGAACTGCGATCTCTCCAGGTGCTGTCCTGAATGACGAGGTGAGAAAAAGAGAGGGACATTAGACAGAGAGTAACAGAGAGAAATATGTATGGACCTCTACTGATACATAATCTCCTGGTTTGACTCGAACTTCAGTCTCAGGTGAAGAGCTGCTTGCCGCAGGAAGAGCAGGAAAAATCACTTTGATGTTACCATCATTTCTTCCACATAATTCTGCCGATGACCGTTTACTGACCTGGAAGACATAACCAACTTGTAAGAATATCTAACGAAAGGTGAGATGAAGATGTGAGTGGTTGAGGTCTAAAACTTGCCAAGAGAACTCCATGCTGTTTACGTATTACACGTTGGACACAATTTTATAGTGCATTGATGTTTCTTGTGCATGTACTTTTGGATAACAGATTATTCGAATTCTACATTTGCTCCGAGCAAACAGCTCAATACACAGTTGAAATGCATAAATGTTTACTGTAAATTTGGCCAGCCATTCTAGTAATACACTCACCTTGACTAGTCTGTAGGATCACTGAACTACTTCCCTGTTTAGCACCATTAAAGTGGTTGTAACGTACAAAAAAAACCACCTGAAAGACAAAGGCATAATGAGCTAGTATGCATAGCATACTAGCTCATTATGAAATGCTCACCTTAGAGCGAAGCCCCCGCAGCAGTCCTGACACACTGCTCTGCCTGGTGACATGTCTCCCGGAGTTATTTCCGAGTATCGCAGGCTCCGGAGATGTGATTGGCCGGAGCCGCCAGTAACAGCACGTCAGCTGAAGCAACGGCACGAACGAGCCGTTGCTTCAGTGCGCATGTGCCGATGATGTCAGCACATGCTGATACAGGGGATATCTCCTGAACCCTGCAGGTTTAGGAGATATCCTGGGTAGCTACAGGTAGGCCTTATTTTAGACTTACCTGTAGTGAAGAGTGGTTGTAAAGGATTTACAACCCCTTTAACTTTTGGTCAGATTTCTGGATTTCCGGGTCAGCTCCCTGTTCATTGGACAATTTTGATGATAATAGTTCACTGTCCAATGAACAGGATATGGGTTTAAAAGGTACAGTGTGCAAGAGGGTGTAAATCAGACACCGCCAACCCTTTTGGGGTTTTGACAGGGACCCACTTCCACTTGGATTGTCTGGGCGATTCAAGCAGAAGTTCTCCTCTCCCCCTCCCTCCCTGCAATCTCCTGGGACACATCACAGGTCCCAGAAGATTGCCCAACCATTCAGGATATGCAGCGTGACTTGCGCATTCGCACTGCACACCCAACTGTGAAGCTGCAAACTGCAACAGCCAGTTGTAATGCCGGCGCCGGGGAGATGAGAGGGAGAGAATTGAGGGTTCAGGTGGCCACATCGCTGGATCCTGGGATAGGTGAGTGTCTGTTTTATTAACCACTTCGCATCCGGCCGTAGCCGAATGACGGCCACAGCGCGGATGCCAAATCCCGGGAGGCCGTCATATGACGGCCTCCCCTTTCCTCGTTCCCTGTGCGCGCTCACGAGCGCGCAGCAGGGAAATTCTGTGTTGGCCGTGTCCCTCGGACACGGCCAATCACAGATCGCTGTAAACGGCCAATAACAGCGGCCGTTTACAGCGCGATCGCCCTGGCCAATGAGAGATGATCTCATATGTAAACATATGAGATCATCTCTCAGCGCCGCTCCTCCTCCTCACACAGAGACAGCGTGTGAGGAGGGGGAGATGAACGGCTGCAGCGCCGTAAGTGTTGTAAAAAAAATAATAATAATAAAATGCCATCTGTGCCCACTGCCACCACTACAATCTGTCCCCAATGGCATCTGTGCCCAATGACATCCCCAGTGCCATCGCCAGTGCCATCTGCCAGTGCCATCCCCAGTGCCATCCGCCAGTGCCATCCGCCAGTGCCATCCCCAGTGCCATCCCCAGTGCCATCCGCCAGTGCCATCCGCCAGTGCCATCTGCCAGTGCCATCTGCCAGTGCCATCTGCCAGTGCCATCTGTAGTCAGTGCCATCTGTCGTCAGTGCCACATATTAGTGCCATCTGTCATCAGTGCCACCTGTCAGTGTCACGTGCCATCTGTTATCAGTGTCACCTGTCATCAATGCCACGTATCAGTGCCATCTGTCATCAGTGCCACGTATTAGTGCCGTCTGTCATCAGTGCCACGTATTAGTGCCATCTCGCATCAGTGCCACATATTAGTGCCACGTGATATCAGTGCCATGTATGAGTGCCATCTCTCAGTGCCATCTGTCATCAGTGTCACGTGTCATCAGTGCCCCGTATTAGTACCATCTGTCATCAGTGCCACGTCAGTGTCACGTGTCATCATTGCCACGTCAGTGTCACGTGTCATCAGTGCCACGTCAGTGTCACGTGTCATCAGTGCCACGTCAGTGTCACGTGTCATCAGTGCCACGTCAGTGACATCAGTGCCACGTCAGTGTCATCAGTGCCACGTCAGTGTCATCAGTGCCACGTCAGTGTCACGTGTCATTGTCCTGGTGCTCCAGGGCCTTCAAAAGTGTAATAGGTAGTCAACAATTTAGATGTGTAATTTATGCTCCTAGAACACGTGATGGCGCTCCCTGCATGTTGGGCCTCTCTATGTGGCCAGGCTGTGGAAAAGTCCCACACATGTGGTATCGTAATACTCAGGAGGAGTAGCATAATTTATTTTTGGGTGTCATTTGTGGTAAACACATGCCATGTGAGAGAAATAACCTATTACAATGACAATTTTGTAGAAAAAAAATAAAAAATAAAAAAATAATTCATTTTGCAAAGAATTGTGGGAAAAAATGACAACATCAAAAAGCTCACCATGCCTCTTACTAAATACCTTGGATTGTCTACTTTCAAAAAAGGGGTCATTTGGGGGGTATTTGTTCTTTCCTGGCTTGTTCGGGTCACAAGAAATGAGATAGGCCACCAGTGCATCAGATGTGATCAATTTTGTATAATTCGCACCACAGATTGTAGAGTCTGTAACTTTCACAAAGACCAAATAATTTCCACTAATTTGGGTTATTTTTACCAAAGATATGTGGCAGTATAAATTGTGGCCAAAATTTATGAAGAAAAATTAATAATTTCCTAAATTGTATCACAGAAACAAAGAAAAATGCGTTTTTTTTCAAAATTTTCTGTCTTTTTTCAATTATAGCGCAAAAAAATAAAAAACCCAGAGGTGATCAAATACCACCAAAAGAAAGCTCTATTTGTGGGAAAAAAAGGACAAAAAATTCATTTGGGTTCAGTGTTGCATGACTGAGTAATTGTCAGTCAAAGCGTGAGAGCACCGAAAGCTGAAAATTGGTCTGGATGGGAGGGGGGTGTTGGTGCCTGGTAGGCAAGTGGTTAAAAGTTAGCAGCTACACTTTTTGTAGCTGGTGACTTTTAATAAAAAACACAAAAACAGCTGGAGCTCCTCTTTAAGGACCATAAGAATAAAATTTGTGTTTGGCTGAAAAAACTAAATATAATTGTAAATCTCTGCAACAAATGCATACAGTATTTCCCCAATGTCTAACTGTGTAAAAAATTTTGCAAGTACAGAAAAATACCTGTTGATCCTGCCAGAAATCCAGTTCCTAATTTCCTATATCGGTTTCTATTGACATAGGTATGCCCCTAAGAGCTACATATCACAAGGGCCCTTCACCTACATACTATTTGTAGGCAGACTCCTGGGAGTCAAGGTAGCAACGTTGTTTTACTGGAAAACAAAAATATCAATGAATGCATGTGGGAATCTCCCAAACATGAACTGGTATAGGCGGAATTCTGTAATCCAGCAAATGATAATTCAGGCAGAGCTGACAGCACTTCTTGGAGTTTCAGTACAGAAGAGGCAGTATTGTCAGCCCATAATAGGAAATCAGAAACTCAATGAATTTCTAGGATCATCGGGTATTTTTCTGTACTGCAACACTTTTAAAGGGATAAACATGGAGATATGTGCATGAACTGTATAGGTTTTATGTTTATTGTGCCCAGACATAAACTTTAATATAACTTGCCCAGTCACCCTCTCTTTGATTAACAGCTCTTCCTAGAGCACCATGAAGGACCTGCAACTATGATGAGAATGATGGCACAGTAGTAGTGGCAACTAAAGCAGATAAATATCTACGAAGAAGGCATCCATAAAATAAAAGACTGTGCTGGGGTCGTCCTAGTTATTTTACTAGTTGTTAATATATTTTAGCTGCTGCTTTTTAGAGTCCCATACAGGAGTGTTTGTTGTACACAGAATTTTTAAGGGTAAAAATTTGTCGCCATTCCACGAGCGGGCGCAATTTTAAAGCATGACATGTTGGGTATCAATTTACTCGGCGTAACATTATTTTTCACAATTAACCTGTAGCCGACCGCCCACTGTCAATTGACGGTGGAGCGGTGCGGCTCTTGTGGCGGGACGCCGTCATATGACATCGTCTACATTTTGGCCACTAGGGGGCGCGCATGTGCCCGCCGCGTCGCTGGGGACCCAATGCGCGTGCCCGCCGGCCGCGATGTCCGCCGGGCACCCGCGATTGCCTAGTAACTGAGCAGGACGTGGATCTGTGTATGTAAACACACAGATCCACGTCCTGTCACTGGAGAGGAGACCGATGGTGTGTCCCTTGTACATAGGGACACCGATCGGTCCCCCAGTCAGTCCCCTCCCCCCCCAGTTAGAATCACTAACATAAGGAACATATTAACCCCTGCAGCGCCCCCTAGTGTTAACCCCTTCCCTGCCAGTCACATTTATACAGTAATCAATGCATTTTTATAGCACGGATCGCTGTATAAATGTGAATGGTCCCAAAAATGTGTCAAAAGTGTCCGATATGTCCGCCGCAATGTCGCAGTCATGATAAAAATCGCAGATCGCCGCCATTACTAGTAAAAAATAAAAATAATAATAAAAATGCTATAAATCTATCCATTTTGTAGACGCTATAACTTTTGCGCAAACCAATCAATATACGCTTATACAATATACGTATTCTTCAAAAATATGTAGAAGAATACGTATCGGCCTAAACTGAGGAAAAAATTTGTTTAAAAAAAAAAAAAAATTGGATATTTATTATAATAAAAAGTAAAAAATATTATGTTTTTTCAAACTTGTCCCTCTTCTTTTGTTTATAGCGCAAGAAATAAAAACCGCAGAGGTGATCAAATACCACCAAAATAAAGCTCTATCTGTGGGGAAAAAAAATTATAAAAATTTATTTGGGTACATCGTTGCATGACCGCGCAATTGTCATTCAAAATGCGACAGCGCTGAAAGCTGAAAAATGGCTTGGTCAGGAAGGAGGTGTTCGTGCCTGGTAGGCAAGTGGTTAAAAAAAAAAATGGGCTAACTTTACTGTTGTCTTATTTTTTAATTCAAAAAAGTGTATTTTTTCCAAAAAAAGTGTGCTTGTAAGACCGCTGCGCAAATACGGTGTGACAGAAAGTATTGCAACGACCGCCATTTTATTCTCTAGGGTGTTAGAAAAAAATGTATAATGTTTGGGGGTTCCAAGTCATTTTCTAGCAAAAAAAAAATGTTTTTGACTTGTAAACAACAAATCTCAGAAAGAGGCTCGGTCCTTAAGTGGTTAAGGAAGAATGGTGCGATCCAATCCATCCAATGTGAACATAAGGTACTCACTCCCTCTACCAGAACTAAGTGTTTGTTCCCAACTTCTCTCTTGTTGACCCGTTCAGCCTCCTCTCTGAAAACTGCAATGAGCTCCTCAAGCCTTCTTTTCTTCACTTCAGCTGGGACATCATCATTCAGCCTATGGAAGGCTCTCGTTTTCTGACAGAGCAAATAAAAAAGGACCAATGACTATTATGCCAAAAAACACTAAAGTCTCAGGCACAAAGAATGCCACCTGATATGGTCAAGCTACCTTCCTCATGCTGTAGGCAAACAAAAAAGCTGAGTTGTAGGACACTTCTCGTAGCAGGGAAACTGTTTGTTGGTGATCTTCCTCAGTCTCCTGACAGAACCCACTAATGAAATCACTGCTGAGGCTCACACCTATTATAAAGACAGAAGAATCTATTACATAATATATAATTATATTCATTGAATACATGTGCCCCATTATTTGTGTGAAATCTCTGAAGAGAGACACCAGTACCCCGGGTACAGATAGGATTTTTCAGGCGAAAAAACTTTTTGTAAATATCATGTATTGGAAAAAGAGAAATATAAAAAGTGGGTTTTGCTTTAACCACTTCAATACAGGGCTTTTAAACACCCTTCCTTACCAGAGCACTTTTTGCGATTCGGCACTGCGTCGCTTTAACTAACAATTGCGCGGTCGTGCGACCTTACACCCAAACAAAATTGACGTCCTTTTTTTCCCACAAATAGAGCTTTCTTTTGGTGGTATTTGATCACCTCTGCGGTTTTTATTTTTTGCGCTATAAACAAAAGAAGAGCGACAATTTTGAAAAAAAACACAATATTTTTTACTTTTTGCTATATTAAATATCCCATTTTTTTTAAAAAAAAAACGTTTTTTTTCCTCAGTTTAGGCCGATACGTATTCTTCTACATATTTTTGGTAAAAAAAAAAAAAAATCGCAATAAGCGTATATTGATCGGTTTGCGCAAAAGTTATAGCGTCTACAAAATAGGGGATAGATTTATTGAATTATTTTTTTTTTTTTCACTAGTAATGGCGGCGATCTGCGATTTTTTTTTCGTGACTGCGACATTGCGGCGGACACTTCTGATACATTTTTGGAACCATTCACATTTACACAGCGATCGTTGCTATAAAATTGCAATGATTACTGTGTAAATGTGACTGGCAGGGAAGGGGTTAACACTAGGGGGCGCTGCAGGGGTTAATGTGTTCCCTAATAGGAGTGATTCTAACTGTGGGGGGAGGGGACTCAAGGGGAGGAGACCGATCATGTGTTCCTCCGGACTGGGTCTCCTCTGCACTGACAGGACGTGGAGCCGTGTGTTTACACACACAGCTCCACGGTCCCGCACGGTCCCGTTGTTTTAACGGGCAATTGCGGGTGCCCGGCGGACATCGCGGCCGCCGGGCACTCGCACCGTGTCCCGAGCGATGCCGCGGGCGCGCGCGCCCCCCAGGCGGCCGGGAATGCGAGGACGTCATATGACGCCCACCCAGGATGGTAGATCCACCTTGTGGGCGTCATATGACTATAGGCCGGTATTGAAGTGGTTAAAAACAATGGTGATACATCTTTTACACAGAAAAATCCGTATATAGCATATCATGGACACAGTGTTACATATGAATGTGTAGCATCCTTCGATCGCCTGACATGTTTCGGGATTTGATCCCTTCTTCGGAGGCGCTTCCGAATCCTCGATCGCCGCGGGGATACCCGCGATCGTCTCACGGGATGGCTGACGTTCTGCCTAGCAACACCAATCTCTGCTCCCTGTGATTGGAGCAGAGATCAGTGTTCACTAAATCACAGCCACACCCCCCCACAGTAACACACCCCTAGGACACACTTAACCCCTACACTGACACCTAGTGGTTAACCCCTTCACCGCCAGTGTCATTTACACAGGAATCAGTGCATTTAAATAGCACTGATTGCTGTATAAATGACAGTGGTCCCAAAAATGTGTCAAAAATATCCGATGTGTCCGCCATAATGTCGCAGTCACAATAAAAAAAAAAAATCACCGATCGCCGCCATTACTAGTAAAAAAAAAAAAAAATTATTAATAAAAAATCCTATAAAACTATCCCCTATTTTGAAAACGCTATAACCTCTGAGCAAACCAATCAATAATCGCTTATTGCGATTTTTTTTTACCAAAAATATGTAGAAGAATACGTATCGGCCTAAACTGAGGAAAAACATTTTTTTTAAATATATTTTTGGGGGATATTTATTATAGCAAAAAGTAAAAAAATGTGTTTTTTTTTCCAAAATTGACGCTCTTTGTTTGTTTATAGCGCAAAAAATAAAAAACTGCAGGGGCGATCAAATACCACCAAAAGAAAGCTCTATTTGTGGGGAAAGCCACGTCGCACGACCGCGCAATTCTCAGTTAAAGCGAAGCAGTGCCGAATCGCAAAAAGTGGTCTGGTCTCAAGCCAGCAAAATGGTCTGGTCTGAAAGTGGTTAATGCATTAAGATAAAAAACCTTTTGACATTACAACTCCTTTATGAAAAAAAACCTTCTGCCTTCAGAACCACTTTAATGAGTAAATCTCCTCCTCTAGTGAGGAGTATTAGTGATGAGTAAAATCTAAAAAGTGAAAATCTACCTGGAATGTGCTCTCTTATATTATGTATCAGATCAATGTAAGCTTCTCTGCTATATCTGCAAAACAAGGAAAATAGGATTTTTGTAGTACAGTAATCTTGGAATCCATTGAGAGACACATGAAGTCTTCTCCTTCAGGGTTATACTGCCACCTGCAGGAGAATTAGACACTGGCAAACACAAAAACGGTAAGCAAGCCCAGGATAAGACCACCAGCAGTACCAAGAATGATTTTTTTTTTAAAAGGTAAATTTTTAAGAATATGATGACAAACACTGAATGGGTGGGACCTGTGTCCTCCAATTAACTCTAAGAAAAAGATGTAATGGTAATTAAAAAAAAAAATCCTGTTTTTTTCTCTCATCCATTTAGAGACACCAGGCATCATAGAACCCAGTGTCTTAAGGTCACTTCCAGGCTATTCCTGCAACATCCAATGCAACAGGATCTGACAGTGGCATTCAAAACCCTAGGCTGCGATTCAGATAGCTGCAATTGAAGACCAGGTCTAGCAGCAATGTAACAAGTATTAAATGAAGAATGTTGAAGAGTATGGAAAAAATAAAATTTGCTAGAAAAATAAGTATTTTTTTTCACAGTGAAGCTGAAGAGAAGCCGCACATCCCCCTAGTACAGTACATTAGCAGGGGTTGTCCTAGGCTGGATCACAGTTTTTTTTTTGTCAGTGTCCAATGCAACCCCGAAGACGAAAGACGTCCCAAGCGCCTTAATGAACAGGAAAGAAAAAGTGATCTTTCCGCATTTATTCATTGCCCTTAGAAAATAAGTGAAAAACAACTCACCCTCTTCGCATGGCTTCTAAAACCCTGTTACTTCCACTCTGAGCTGGAATATGGAGCTGTTTGCAGATGTTATGCCTTTCTCTTAGTAAGTGAAGGACCTACAAGGCAAATACAAGGGAGACAATATTAGCGTAAAAGCAATTTCTATTTAACAGGACATCCCCAACCCAACTGATCCAGACCTTTAGTGAATTAACACAATATCAATAAAAAAACATTTCTTTATAATCGCTCAGCAATCAGACTAATACTATCAAAACTGATTGTACAGGCTCCCCCCTCACAGACAGGCACAGCTTCAGATGAAATGCAATATGGCAACACCAGATTATCTCCTTAAAAAATAACTTTTTTTAAGCCAAACGATTTGTTTTATCTACTAGGGGTGCAACGGATCGTCACCGATTCGTGATCCGAATGGGTCACCCTGTTCGGATCGGCACAAGCCGCGATCCGCGGAGTGCTGCCCTGCCGTGGCCTTAGGAAAGGCAGCTCCGGCCATCTTGGTACACCCGGCGGCCGTTTACAATGTGATCGCTCCGTCAAATAAACAAACCCCTCTCTGTGTACTGATCTGTACAGTGGAGGGGAGAGATCGAATGGCAGCAGCGCTGTGGGCTGCATCTGTAGTGCCCACATCGCTGCTCTGTGAAAATTGCAGTCACATCCATCCATGCTCAACTAATACTCGGCGATACCCAGCCCATATTACAGTGGGGAGATGACGTGGATAATACAGAGAGGGAGATGTCCATTACAGTGGGGGAGATTGTGGATATTACAGTGAGGACTATATGGTGGTAGAATTTTCACGTTTTTGCAAATTCAATTATTATTTGCTGATCCAAAAGATGATCAGATCCGTGACTCTGATCCGAGGATCGATCCGATCCGTGAGTTTTTTGATCCGTTGCACCCCTATTATTATCTACTAAAGTTTTTAATAAGTTTGCTTCACAGAAAACTTCAGTATTGCCAACCTCATCTGGAAAATCCTTGGGGTGCGGAGAGGTAAATCGTATCCTCATTTCTGGATCTATTCTGGAGACTTGATCCAAAAGGTCCACAAACCTCAGCCCTCCTTTTTTAGGCTTGTAGACCGTACTAAAACCACGGCTCAGGTGAGACATTTCTGAAGCAAGGAACTGGACTGAAGAATTGTCAAGGTAACTGTTGACATTTTGACCTAGTAATGTTACTTCCTTTACTCCCTGGAAAAAAAGAAAAAATTAAAAAGCAAAATATTGTTGGCGATGCTCAAGCTAAAATGTGTTCAGATACCCTAATCAAGTGTTCATTGCACTTTAAAATCTGCATTTGCTGGGTAGTAATACAGTGGGGAAAAAAGGATTTAGTCAGCCACCAATTGTGCAAGTTCTCCCACATAAAAAGATGAGAGAGGCCTGTAATTGTCATCATAGGTATACCTCAACTACGAGAGACAAAATGTGGAAACAAATCCAATCACATTGTCTGATTTGGAAAGAATTTATTTGCAAATTATGGTGGAAAATAAGTATTTTGTCAATATCAAAAGTTCATCTCAATACTTTGTTATAAATCCTTTGTTGGCAATGACAGAGGTCAAAGTTATCTGTAATGGCGCGTACACGCGGCCGGAATTTCCGATGGAAACAGTCCGATGGGAGCTTTTCATCGGATTTTTTGCCCATCGGTCTTTTTCTGTCGGCATTTCCGACAAACTTTAGATTGAGAGCCTATTCTTAATTTTTCCGATGGAAAGAAATAAATGGAAATTCCGATCGTGTGTATGCAATTCCAACACGCAAAATTCCGACGCATGCTCGGAAACATTAAACTTCCCTTTTATAGTGCCGTCGAATGTGTTGTATGTCGTGGTGTTATTGACCGTCAGAATTTGGTGTGACCGTGTGTAGGCAAGACAATTTGAGCGGAATTCCCTAGGAATTCCGACGGGAAAACCATCAGAGCTTTTTCCGATGAGAATTCCGATCGTGTGTACGCAGCATTAGTCTTCACAAGGTACACGGATCAGTCGTCCTGTTCCCTTTGCAGAGAAACAGCCCCAAAGCATGATGTTGCCACCCCCATGCTTCACAGTAGGTATGGTGTTCTTTGGTTGCAACTCAGCATTCTCTCTCCTCCAAACACGACAAGTTGTGTTTATACCAAACATTTCTACTTTGGTTTCATCTGACCATATGACAATCCATCTCCCAATCCTCTTCTGGATCATCCAAATGCTCTCTAGCAAACCTCAGACGGGCCCGGACATGTACTGGCTTAAGCAGGGGGACACGTCTGGCACTGCAGGATCTGAGTCCCTGTCGGCGTAGTGTGTTACTAATGGTAGCCTTTGTTACGTTGATCCCAGCTCTCTGCAGGTCATTCACTAGGTCCCACCATGTGGTTCTGGGATTTTTGCTTACCGTTCTTGTGATCATTTTGACCCCAGGGGGTGAGATCTTGCGTGGTGCCCCAGATCGAGGGAGATTATCAGTAGTCTTGTATGTCTTCCATTTTCTAATTATTGCTCTCACAGTTTATTTCTTCACACCAAGCTGCTTGCCTATTGCAGATTCAGTCTTCCCAGCCTGGTGCAGGTCTACAATTTTGTTTCTGGTGTCCTTCGACAGCTCTTTGGTCTTCACCATAGTGGAGTTTGGAGTGTGACTGTTTGAGGTTGTGGACAGGTGTCTTTTATACTGATAACAAGTTCAAACAGGTGCCATTAATACAGGTAATAAGTGGAGGACAGAGGAGCCTCTTAAAGAAGAAGATACAGGTCTGTGAGAGCCAGAAATCTTGCTTGTTTGTAGGTGACCAAATACTTATTTTCCACCACAATTTGCAAATAAATTCTTTCAAAAAATCAGACAATGTGATTGATTGTCTGGATTTGTTTCCACATTTTGTCTCTCATAGTTGAGGTACCTATGATGACAATAACGGGCCTCTCTCATCTTTTTAAGTGGGAGAACTTGCACAATTGGTGGCTGACTAAATACTTGTTTGCCCCACTGTATATTTATGTAAACAATGCATATCTACTTACCTGATCAGACAACATTCTAATTTCTTCCAGGATGGAGTGGACTGGACGGCTTCGTTCTCGGCCACGAGTGAAGGGAACTATACAGTAAGTGCACATGTTATCACATCCTCGCATGATGGAGCTGAAAGGAAATATGGTTAAATAAGAGAACTAACATCTGCCCTAAAGGAGAAGTACAGCCAAATCTGTTGTAGCTGCACTTCTCCTATGGATCACAGGAGTGCGGTTTGTTTTGCACTCCTGACCCAATTTCAGCAGAGAGTTGGCTGAAGTCCACTCTCTGCTGACTTCACTGCTGTCAGTCCAGGCACCGCGTCATGACAATGGAAGACGGGATTCGCCAGGTGCCTGGACTGACACACGGCTCAGCCTCTTAGTGAGCCATTAAGAGCCTGAGCTGGCCGTCCCCACCCCCCTCCACAGCTCAGCGCTCCAATGAGCGAGGAGGGGGCAGAGCAGAGAGCTGTGACTGACAGTCTACAACACTCTGCTCAGGGAGCTCTGAAAACTGAGCGATCGGCGGTGTTGGATGGCTCGGTTCTCGGCGCAGAGGGACTGATGGAGCATCCACCGAGGGGTAAGCATGATTCCTTAAAAAAAAAAAAAAAAAACCCTTTACTTCTCTTTTAAGCTGACCGTACACTACAAAATCTGATCAACATATCAAAAAATCCACACACCCAACGGACTTTCAAGGCACCAAGGTAGACATATGTTAAAATCACAGCATTTTATTAAATCAAGTTAAGGTATCAATTTAAAAAGCACCAGCAAAATATACAGGATCAGTGTATAGTTTGCTGACACTTAACATACCGTATATACTCGAGTATAAGCCGAGTTTTTCAGCACATTTTTTTGTGCTGAAAACGCCCCCCTCGGCTTATACTTGAGTCAAGCACTTTTCCGCAACAGAGAATGACATTTTCCGACCCGACTTTGGGGCCCCATATCTTTGGTGTGCAAACACATAGGAACCAACACTACAACAAATCCAGATGGGGTTCCTAGCACTAAGTGGCCCTGAGATACGGGGCCCCAAATTTGGTTTGGAAAATGTCATTCTCTGCTGCAGAATAGTGCTTGACATTTTCCAAACCGAATCTGGTGGCCCGTATCTCGGGGCCACTTGGTAATAGGAACCCCATCTTTGGATATGTTGTAGGGCTAGTTCCACTGAGTTAGCTCCCCAAAGTCAGTCAACTGTGTCCATCTGCAGCAATGTTATTCCAGGACCCTTTGGGTCCAGAGACCCCAAATTTTGGCTGCAGATAGGGCATCTAGGAACCCTTAACTACCAAGTTTGAAGTTTGGGGGACCTATGGCTGCAAATGGGCACAGTGAGGCTGCAAATGGGCATTGTTGACCCTCTTCCACTTACAGTAGCTGCGCATTTCTCACCCTAGGCTTATACTGGAGTCAATACGTTTTCCCATTTTTTTGTGGTAATATTAGGTGCCTCGGCTTATATTCGGGTCGGCCTATACTTGAGTATATACGGCAATATTTTAACTTGATTTAATAAAATGCTTTGATTTTAAAATATGTCTACCTGGGTACCTTGAAAGTCTATTGGGTGTATGGTATTTTTAAAATATTTTGATTTAATGTTATATTAAAGATGTGGTACCCCTTTTTTTTTTTATCCTTTATGCCACCCCCCCCCCCCCCACACACACACACACACACACACATACACACACACACTTCACTAAACAATCTCCTTTAGATTAAAAAACAACAATCCATTAATTTGATATAAAATCGGACAGGCCTTTGTACCACAATTTTTATTGAATATCTAAACGCACAGCCGAGAAATCACATTGCAGCACAGACAGGAAATAAAATGTCAAAAGTCCCAGAGAACAGTCAAACTGTCAATTAATATATTTATTTTAACCCCTTGCTGCACCGTTCTCTTTTATCGCACCGTCAAGACTAGTTTGCCACAGATTGATCCCCCCCGTTTGTGCCAGAATAGCTTTAACTGGCTATCTCAGATCAGAAGCAATAGTTTACACCTGTGCACCATGATAGTGATATACCCCACCCCCTGCACCAGGACATCCAGACAACAATGCAATGGTGGCTGACCACCAATGGAAAGGTCTGACCCTCAGAAATTATTGAATTTTCAGATTTAAAAAAAAAAGTGAAGCTAAAATGAGTTTCTCTGGTGATGGCTCTATTGGCGTATTAATAAACGTTAAAGGCACTTACACAAAAGAAGAAATATTGTTTGCAGAAGTCTGCACAGGCATGATGTCAGCATAGGTCTCATCTAAGGAAAGGAGAACATTGGCAGCTTGCTGGCCCGTTTCTGCCACACCAAGAAGTCGAGGCAAATCACGGTAGGCATCAGGACCAGCTAGTACATCCACCAGCTTCTCTCTTTGAAGGATTTCCTCTTTCAGACGTTCTGCCATACATCCTTCACCAAGACAAGAAAAGCACACAAGATAATGATTAGCAAAAAGCCTTGTCGAGTCATTTGTCCTCATCACCTCTGCTGAGCCACTTTGTCGTGTTTTGAATAATAGGTTGTAATTTGAACTGCTATTTAATCAAGGATGTGTCCTCCCTCTTCATTTCATGGCCTTGCATGAAGGTTCAATTAGACAGAGACAGTCAGGAAGCTGGCAGCAACTGCCGAGCTTTCTTATTGGAAAGTCCACTATGATCAGCAAATTCTGTAGGATTTCATAAATATGAAAAACATAAAAGGACGGTTTGTTAACTTGTAAGACCACTTTCACATTGGAGGCATCATTTCAGGCGCTTTAGCGGTAAAACTAGCACCTATAAAGCGCCCGAGGGCTTTCACGCTGGGGCAGGGCGCTGCGCTGGCAGGACGCTAAAAAAAGTCCTGCAAGCAGCATCTTTGAGGCGCTTTAGGAGCCGTGTATACACTGCTCCTGAGGCGCCCCTGCCCATTGAAATCAATGGGCAACTCCGCCAAAGCACCTGCAAAGTGCCTCGGCAGTGGCGCTTTGCGGGCGCTATTAACCCCTTTATCGGCCGTTAGCAGGGGTTAAAAGTTCCCCCGCTAGCAGACAAAAAGCACCTCAAAAACTACAGTAAAGCGCCGCGTTCTCGGTGTGGAAGGGCTCTAAATGTTAACAAAAACCAAGCACTATGATAATCCCCCTTTATTCCAGACCTAAGGGTAGCTGGTAGGGATGAGCTCCGGCGTGTTCGCATTCTCCACGTGCAGAGCCCGCCAGGAAGTAGGCGCAGCGCTGCGCTAATCACAGGCAGTGAGACATTGCAGCCGTGCATCGGGGCAATGTCTCACTGCCTGTGATTAGCGCAGCGCTGCGCCGACTTCCTGGCGGGCTCTGCACATGGAGCATGCGAACACGCCGGAGCTCATCCCTAGTGGCTGGCATAGATTTTGTGCACATACCTAACATTCCTATCCTCAAAGGACCTTGGGATTTATTTCGAGTTTTCTTAAGATGTGCGAGTTGCTTTAGACGGTTCCAAATGGTCTGTTCTGCTTTTTCTCTGCCAACAAATAACATAATTTTGTTTAACAAATAAGGGCTCATATTATCCTAAAAAGGATGCCAAAAAAATAAATAAATAAAAACAAAAAAAAGGTAATACATCCCGGATCTATCAATATTGTTTATTTTTGTGACCATATCTATCTACATTGTCACTGTACACTAGTAATTTAAAGTTCACCTAGGTATACACCTATACTATATATTAGTAATAGATACGATAATGTAAGTTTTTCCAACAATGAAGGTTTTAGCAAATTTAAGAAGTACCCACCTTGCACCTTGGGGGGTATAGGGGCATAGACATCCTACTCCTGGGTAAGCCCTGACACCATCTGACAAGGTGCTTACTCGGGGTGGACTCCTGCAGTGGGAAGGTGGTGAGGTAGTGTGGATCAGCGGGTATACTTTGCTGGGGAGGGAAGGCAGGTATAGTGGGCTACCAGGAGCCAATTGACTCCCAATCAATCAGAGAGCGCTGATAGGAGGGTTCTGGTGGGGGGGGGGGGGCGTCCCCCTGTCAGAACACAACAGCTCAGTGGGGGAGATTGCTGGACTAACCTCACATGGTTAGTACAGCGGCTCCCGACCAGAGCCGTCGTTTTTTTTCGGTTGCACAAAAAAAAAAAAAAAAACTGTAGTGTGTACCTGGCTTTAAGAACAGACAGTATTCACATCTAGTTTACAGATAATGAGATTTTTGCCAGCACAGTACAGACAAAAATAATTATACTAAGTATACCTCCCCCACCCCCTTCTTAAAATTACATAGAAGAAGAACACTGAGTTTGTTTTTTAAGCCAGTAAAAAGATAAGCAGCAATTTCGTTCTGCTAGATTAATGGGAACATGTAACAAATATAAAATTATGCGTTATCCCAATTTGGCTGCAAAAGTGGAAATACACTCTAAGGCTTGGTTCACACCTATGAGTTTGGTGCAGCCTGCGTTTGCGTGCGCACAGCAGCCTATTCACTTGAATAGGCTGCTTTGGCTGTGGAAATTGTCCCTGCACCTTTTTAAAAATGTAGCCGCAGGGAAATCGCATTGTCCTTTTGCAGCACCTAAACCGCAAACGTGCTACATGTTTAGATGCGTGGGGGTGCGATTAAGAATTAAGATGAATGGCAACTCCGCACTTCTGTAAAAGAGTAGTGCATTTTGGCTGTGGGTGGTTGCAGGTGCGATTCTGGCATCCGCAAACAACCTGCACAAGTGTGAACCTAGTCTAAAGCCTCGTGCACACGATCGGATTGTTGGCCAACAAAACCGTGGACTTTTGTCTGAAGAGCATTGGCCCAAATTTGTCTTGCATACACACGGCCACACAATTGTTGGCCAACAATCACGAACGTAGTGACGTACTACATGATTTTTCAACTCTTTAGCGCCACCCTTTGGGCTTCTTCTGCTAATTTTGTGTTAGTAGAAGTTTGGTGAGCGTTGATTCGCGCTTTTCATTTCGCATTTTTCAGTTTGTTTCGTCAACCAGACATGTTGCGGAATCGGAGGAGATAATGTGTTATTTATTATTGGCCTTGGAGTTATTGCTTTTACATTATTTTTTTGGTTGACTAATGATTTGATTTGGTATATTTTTATAGAATGCACTTTTTGGTTAAGTTCTATTGGCAGATAACATGTCTAATTTTTTTTTTAATGCACAATAAATAAAATTGTGGAGAATAATACTTGGCTATGTGTTTTACTTCAAATGACAGTTTGGGAGTCGGCAGTTACATTTAAAAAAAATACAATGTATTTTGAATTTTTGTTCCAAATAGAAGTTTATTAATACTATTAAAATAAGCATTCCTCGTGTGCTCATGCACAATTTGTATACCACAGCATCATCTGGTTCTGAAGACATACTCCATGGAACCTACATGCTTGTAATATATGTTCATGTACACCATATATGGCAATGACTGTGGTTTGTAAGTTGTAACAATTTCAATAAATAATATTCTGTAAAAAAATACAATGTAAAATTGACAAGGGACACCAACATAGTTGTATCTTTGATCTTAAAAACTACAGGATAATTGTGGTAACTTGCCCAAAAAAAAAAAAAAAAAAAAAATTCATATTAATATTTTTCTATAGATCACTAGAAAAAAAAAAAAGCCTTAGAACATTTGTTTGCAATAACTCCATCAGTATCACCAGCAAAGCAGCTTCATTATTATCCCATTAAAGAAGAAGAGAATTGTGCGCTGCGTTTCGAGATTTCATAATTTGCCGCGTCACGAATGTTAATTCTCCATTACGAACGCCAGTTTACAAGACCGCCCAATTCTGGCTCGTCCTTGCTTCAGAGCATGCATGTTTGAATTTTGGGCTTTTGTCCGATGGACTTGTGTACACACGCTTGGAAAATCTGACAACAGACATTTGCCCACGGAAAATTTTAAAACGTGCTAGCTAGGGGTGCAACGGATCAAAAAACTCACGGATCGGATCGATCCTCGGATCAGGAGTCACGGATCGGATCATTTTTCAGATCAGCAAATAATAATTGAATTTGCAAAAACCTGTGAAAATTCCGCCACCATATAGTCCCCACTGTAATATCCACGTCATCTCCCCCACTGTAATATCCACATCCTCTCCCCACTGTAGTATTGGCTGGGTATCGCAGAGTATTGGCTGGGTATCGCAGAGTATTGGCTGGGTATCGCAGAGTATTGGCTGGGTATCGCAGAGTATTGGCTGGGTATCGCAGAGTATGGCAGAGTATTGGCTGGGTAATGCAGAGTATGGCAGAGTATTGGCTGGGTAATGCAGAGTATGGCAGAGTATTGGCTGGGTAATGCAGAGTATGGCAGAGTATTGGCTGGGTAATGCAGGGTTAATGCAGGGTTAATGCAGGGTTAATGCAGAGTTAATGCAGAGTATGTTTACAAGTGATCGCTCCGTCATTTGACGGAGCGATCACATTGTAAACAGTGGCCGGGTGTACAAAGATGGCCGCCGCCGCTCCGGAGCTAGGCCGAAGCCGCGGCCTTTCCTAAGGCCGAGGCCGCGGATCGCGGGGTGTGCCGATCCGAACGGGGTGGCCCGTTCGGATCACGGATCGGCGACGATCCGTTGCACCCCTAGTGCTAGCCAACATTTGTCCACAGAAAATCCGACAACAATTGTCCGATGGAGCGTACACACGGTCATATTTTTCCGCCAACAGCCTGTCATTGAACATTTCCTTTCAGAAAATCCGATCGTGTGTATGAGGCTTAAGAGCTTTTTTAAGCTTTTTTTTTTTAATAATACAAAAGGTTGATTATAACCTACATAGCTTTGCTTATGTTAACCATATACAGAGTAATTGTTTTTCTATTCACCACTTATATCATTTGTGCTGTTTTCCCCTCTGGTTAGCACATCTCATCACATACATTTTAAGTCAGTGCAGCTCTTATTGTATTTATGATATTTTATGGTAAAGCAAACAATAGCAACCACATGTACACGACATTCAGTTTAAAATGGAGGCTTTACCTGATTGAACATGTAACCAGAAGGATCACATCAGCCTAGAATAAAAAGGAGAGAATCAATACCTGAAAGGTGCTAATGATAATTCTAAGATCACCACAACCTAAGGCTTAACTCCAGGCAAACAGCAAATACACAGATTAAATACACAGATAGGAGCGGTTTTACCTGCCAAAGGACTTTCTATTTCTGTCAATTTACTTTGTCTACTTGGCAGGGGACCAGATTTGTCTCTCTACTGCAGTAAAGAACACTTTCAGGTCTCCTTCCCACCTTTGTCCCGTGACTGGACAGTGAAGGAGAAGCCAGCAACTGATGAGCTTATGACCCTCTAACTCTGCTCTCTCCTCCTATCAGCATGTGAACTGACTGCCTCCTAATATTGCATCTTCCTTTTCCAGTCTGAGCTCACTGTAATTCTGTATTATTTTACAGAGCTGTATTATTTATATAAATAAAAAATGGAAAACAAGACCTCCTTCCACTTTCTCAGCGCTCCAGAGCTAAAATGGTATTACCAACACACTAATACATAAAATTCACCTATATTTCAGTAATCAGCAGCTGCTTAAACATAAAACTTTATATCAGCAAATAGTATCCACAGGTACTCTTATAAGTACTAGTATATACAGTTGCAAAAAAAAAGTATGTGAACCCTTTTGGAATGATATGGATTTCTGCACAAATTGGTCATAAAATGTGATCTGATCTTCATCTAAGTCACAACAATCACAGTCTGCTTAAACTAATAACACACAAAGAATTAAATGTGACCATGTTTTTATTGAACACACCATGTAAACATTCACAGGTCAGGTGGAAAAAGTATGTGAACACCTAGACTAATCAGATTTCCAAGAGCTAATTGGAGCGAGGTGTCAGCCAACTGGAGTCCAATCAATGAGATGAGATTGGAGGTGTTGGTTACAGCTGCCCTGCCCTATAAAAAACACACACCAGTTCTGGGTTTGCTTTTCACAAGAAGCATTGCCTGATGTGAATGATGCACAAAAGAGCTCTCAGAAGACCTACGATTAAGAATTGTTGACTTTCATAAAGCTGGAAAGGGTTATAAAAGTATCTCCAAAAGCCTTGCTGTTCATCAGTCCACGGTAAGACAAATTGTTTATAAATGGAGAAAGTTCAGCACTGCTGCTACTCTCCCTAGGAGTGGGCGTCCTGTAAAGATGACTGCAAGAGCACAGCGCAGACTGCTCAATGAGGTGAAGAAGAATCCTAGAGTGTCAGCTAAAGACTTACAAAAAAGTCTCTGGCATATGCTAACATCCCTGTTAGCGAATCTACGATACGTAAAACACTAAATAAGAATGGATTTCATGGGAGGATACCACAGAGGAAGCCACTGCTGTCCAAAAAAAACATTGCTGCACGTTTACAGTTTGCACAAGAGCACCTGGATGTTCCACAGCAATACAGGGGGTCCCCGACTTACAAACGACTCCTACTTACAAACGGAGGGAGACAACAGGTAGTGAGAGGAAATCCACCCCTAGGAAGGGAAATTCACTCCTGTAAGAGTTAATTAGGGAAAAAGGTGTCTCCACTGATGCTTTATCACCAGTCCATCCTTCCCTAACAACCCAAAATTTTCAAAATCTAATTGTCATTGGGACAGAAGGTGAGGTGAAATCTTCTGAACAGGGGCACAGACAGAAAAACAAATTACAGGGGTGATAACCCTTCTCTATGTTATCTAAAAAACTTAAAAATTGATTTTTTTGGCTGGAGCTACACTTAAAAAATGTACCTGTTCCGACTTACAAACAGATTCAACTTAAGAACAAACCTACAGTCCCTATCTTGTTTGTAACCCGGGGACCCCCTGTACTGGGAAAATATTCTGTGGACAGATGAAACCAAAGTTGAGTTGTTTGGAAGAAACACACAACACTATGTGTGGAGAAAAAGAGGCACCTTACATCAAGATCCTCCAAAACGTGCGTTACACTCCCCTTAGGCAGAGCCGATCGGCCCTATAGGCACACTATGCAAGCTGCTTAGGGCCCCGCCGCAGTGGGGGGGCCCCCCAAGACCCAGCATCCCCCCCTGCACCTCTGGCTGGCCGTTTAGAGTGCAGTGAGGAGAGGTGGGAGGAGGTGGAAGGCGGCGATCGTCAGCTCTATGGTGCCTGAGTGGGCGGCGGGATCTCCCTGGGGTTTGTAGTACTCTCAGTGTATACAGTGGAGAGGAGAAGGGAGGGGCCTCTGACCCGGCAGGTATCAGATTCACTTTTACTCTGCTTGAACACTGTTGCTGATGCCCGGGTCAGAGGCCCCTCCCCTCTCCGCTGTATACATTCGGAGATAGAACTACTAGCCCCAGGGAGATCCCCCTGCCTGTGGACACCATAGAGCTGCCAATCTCCGCTTCCCACCTCCACCAGCCAGGTACAGGGGAACCTCTGCAAGGGGGGGGAGTCAGCTGTTTGGGGGCCCAAATGTAAGAGGGGGGGCTTTCTGGGGACACTAATGTAAGAGGGGGGGGCCCTCTGGGGACACTGATGTAAGGACGGGGCCCTCTGGGGACACTGATGTAAGGACGGGGCCCTCTGGGGACACTGATGTAAGAGGGGGGCCCCTTCGGGACACTGATGTAAGGAGGGGCTCTCTGGGGACCCTGATGTAAGGAGGGGCTCTCTGGGGACCCTGATGTAAGGAGGGGCTCTCTGGGGACCCTGATGTAAGGAGGGGCACTCTGGGGACCATGATGTAAGGAGGGGCTCTCTGGGAACCCTGATGTAAGGAGGGGCTCTCTGGGGATCCTGATGTAAGGGGAGGCTCTCTGGGGATCCTGATGCAGGGGGAGGCTCTCTGGGGACCCTAATGTAAGGGGGGGGCTCTCTGGGGACCCTGATGTAAGGGGGGCTCTCTGGGGACCCTGATGTAAGGGGGGCTCTCTGAGGACCCTGATGTAAGGGGGGCTCTCTGAGGACCCTGATGTAAGGGGGGCTCTCTGAGGACCCTGATGTAAGGGGGGCTCTCTGAGGACCTCATTCTGTTCTATTTTGTTGTACTTATTCTTTGACTGTTTTGTTTAAAGGAGGGAGGATTGTTTTGGGAGCACTGAAGTGTAAGGTGTGACAATGGCAAATGGTTTACATAGCTCACGGCATCACGGGTCAAGTAGAGGGCCCCTTAGCAGAATTTTGCTTAGGGCCCCAGGGAGGTCAGGATCGGCACTGCCCTTAGGGGTTCCCACTCACCAGATGTCAGCATAAAAACAGCCTTTAATATGCCAAGAAGTACACCATCTACATCTTAAGTTGGATCAGAACCGCCAATCTCCTCCGCAGGTACTCGGATAGATAGGAAAAAAAACCCACATAGAGTGATTGCGTTTACCTTTTATTGTCACCAACTTCAAAGAATAACAGTTTCCAAAATCTTCCAATAGATAAAAACATGCAAAAGAGTGTACTGAATAGCGTTACTAACAGCTCTTAATAGCAGCGGGACGTTCACCATGAAAGCACATCGGCTGCTAGTTACTTTCCGGTTTGTCCCTTCCTAGCTGTGGAACGCAAAACGTCACTTCCGGTGGCTGTAAGGTCACAGCGTGATGCCTTTCGTCATCACAACTTTGTCAAAGGGACCTTTGACAAGGTCGTGATGACGAAAAAATAGATCTACATGAACCAGAGCAGTGTTTCTATAGTGGTTTCATTACCTCAGCTGCTGTATTAATCCTGACATATCCACTTTTCTGTAAGATAGACCAAGCGATTTCTGTATCATTCACATTCATCTGACATCCATATGTTTCAAAATATACTAAGAAAATAAAGACATAATATATTAATCTCACTCAACATACGGATTGCACTCTATAGCATCACACCTTTAAAAATAGACCTAATGCCCCTGTTCCGACAGAATTGGCGACACGTCAGAATAGGTAACGGAAGTGACGTTCCGTCAGCTTCGCATGCGTGCACTAACAGGGCTAACTGCGCATGCGAGCACTTTACCAATCTGTCAGAACACCTGCAGTCAGAAGAAGGCAGCGGACATCTTACTACACCCAGCTATGTCTTGAATTTAACAGTAATTTTAACAATAGTGAAGTGAAGTGAGCGTATATAAAAAAATATATAGTATATTGACATCTGCGATGCTGTTTGCATGTTTAATTTTGAAAGCCTAAAAGGTTTAGTGCTGAGCGGTGTGGGGTGTACCAACATGGCCTCCGCCACCTTCCTGCTGCTAGCGTCCAGCTTCTTTCAGAATGTAACATCAAAACAGCATCGCACATGTCAACATACTCTATTTATATACGCTCACATACATATAGTTTTATCGTGACTGTGACATTATGGCAGACACATCGAACACTTTTGACACTATTTTGGGACCATTCTCATTTATACAGCGATCAATGCTATAAAAATGCATTGATTACTGTGTAAATGACACTGGCAGGGAAGGGGTTAAACACTAGGGGCAATGAAGGGGTTAAAGAGGGAGTAAACCCTGATGGGTTTACTTCCTCTTTGTTTCCCTGCAAAGGTAAAGCATAATGGGCTACTATGCATCGCATAGTAGCCCATTATGTGTCACTTATCTGACACAGGAGCCAGCGATGTCACCGCTGTTCCCTGGTGCACTGAGCCTCCATCTTCTTTGCGGGTATCGCGCCTCCGGCGCTGTTACTGGCCGGAGCCGCGATGACGTCACTCCCGTGAATGCGCACGAGAGCCACCACTAGCAGCACATCGCCGTTAGCAGCGGCGTGCTCAGTGCACCGCTGTCTACGGCGCATGCCTGTCTTTTTGCAAATATCTCCTAAACCGTGTAGGTTTAGTAGATATTTCTTGGACCTACAGGTAAGCCTTAACTTTAAGTGTGTCCTAGGGAGTGATTCTAACTGTGGGGGTGGGGGTGGGCTACGTAGGACATGACAGCCATCACTGCTCCCGATGAAAGAGAGCAGAAGATCAATGTTATGTCACTAGGCAGAATGGGGAAATGCCTTGTTTACATAGACATCTCCCCGTTCTACCTCTCCACACCGCAATCACGGACTGCCGGCAAACATCGAGTTCCCGGGACCCGCGCGCACGTTCCCGCTCTATTTGTCCTGTTTACTATTATCAATAAAAGTAAAAGAAAATCACAAATTTTGGGTTGTCCCTGGAAAGGTAATAGAGGGGAAATCTTCCAATGAGGACAGTTCTGGTGAGCTGGGGGTCCCCTTAATTCGCAGGGATTTCCTCTCACTTCCTGTTTGGCTATGGGATGGGAAGTGAAATTAAATCTCCACAATGGGACACAAAAAAAAAAAAAAAAAAAAAAATCTGACAGGGTTATAATCCTCCCTTACTGTATCCAAAAAAAATAAAAAAAAGTTCTGACTATAGTTCAATTTGAAAAAAATAGATAAAACTTTCCCAAAGCCAGGTTACCAAAAAGCACTGCGTAAGAGAGAATTATTCTTTCTCTCGGTCACTAGACAAACCTTTATTATTCACTGGTGGTGAAGAACAGTCCGTGATATAATGAGGTGCATCTTCTTCTATAGGTGGAGGCACAGCCGCTGCTGGAGTAGTGCTAGCAATAAACTCTTTAAGATTTGGGCCTGTACCCAGCCTGGAACTGAACGCTTCCTTCCTTGTCGCAGTTTTCTGAGAGCCGGAGACACCGGTAGATAAAAGTCTCCAGGACAGAAAGATTTTGGCTCGGAAAAGAAGACGGGATAACTTTAAGGGTTCCATTGGTGGCACCTAATACCTGCAGTACATAAATCCAAAAAGAGAAAAAAAAAAAGGTCATTTACAACAACAGAGAAAGAGAAAACTAATATTCCAGCAAACTGAACAATTGTGATAAATATAAAATCACTACAAATTGCGTTTAAAGCAGAACTCCAGAAGTATATTAACCGATTGCTGTCCGCCGGATATATATATATATATATATATATATCTTCCTGGCATAGACTCCATGCCTCTTCCTGTCCCGCCGCGCTGTCTGCTGGGACACACACATAAAAAAAAAATTTTTTATTGCATAAGTCCAAATATGAGATGTGAGTTCTTTTTGACCCCCAGATCTCATATTTAAGAGGTCATGTCATGCTTTTTTTTCTATTACAAGGGATGTTTACATTCCTTGTAATAGGAATAAGAGTGACCCAATTTTTTTTAAAACAGTGAAAAAATAAATCAAATCAAGTAAAGTAAATAAAAAAAACATTTTTTGTTAAAGCGCCTCCGTCCCGACAAGCTCGCGCGCAGAAGTAAACGCATATGTGAGTAGCACCCGCCTATGAAAACGGTGGTCAAACCACACATGTGATGTGTCGCCGCAATCGGTACAACGAGAGCAATAATTATAGCCCTAGACCTCCTCTGTAATGCAAAACATGCAACCTGTAGGATTTTTTAAACGTCGCCCATTAGGATCTTTACGGGTAAAAGTTTGATGCCATTTCACGAGCGGGTGCAATTTTGAAGCGTGACATGTTGGGTATCAATTTACATGGCGTAACATTATCTTTCACACTATAAAAAACAATTGGGCTAACTTTACTGTCGTCTTATTTTTTTTATTCCAAAAAGTGAATTTTTTCCAAAAAAAGTGCGCTTGTAAGACCGCTGCGCAAAGACTGTGTGAAAAAAAAGTATTGCAATGACCGCCATTTTATTCTCTAGGGTGTTGGAAAGAAAAAAAATATATAATGTTTGGGGGGTTCTAAGTAATTTTCGAGCAAAAAAAAAATGGTTTTAAACACCAAAATCTCAAAACGAGGCTAGTCCGTAAGTGATTAAGGTGAAAAAAACACGAAACTTTACAACCCCTTTAAGGGGGTAAATCCTTCCAGGGCCGAAATGGTTAACAGGAGACCTAAAGAGGTACGGAGCCTGACAATGCCAACCTCTCTTTTCTGGAAATGCCAGCTGCCTGGCTCTCCTACTGAATCGGTATTCTCCAAGTCACTGACACACATAGGCAGACCTAGGAGTTCTGATGCCCCCAGACTTCACTGGCTGCATACTTGTGCCAGGAGCCAGAAAGATAGCATTATCAGAAGAGCAGCAGCCCTGTATCTCTCTCAGTAGATGGCACCATTTATTAAGTAGCCATGCTCCTCCATGGACCTCCTAGCAGGTTCAGCTGCCCCTTGCCCTGTGAGCAAACATTCCTCCAACACACAAGTCTCCAAGTACTTTGTAGTTAGTATTACACACATACATACATATACACAGGTATACTCACGTTTGCATATCCCTATAAAACAGAAGACAAGTAGGTGATCCGGGCACACAGCACAGCGATCACACATGGGCACCTCCACTGACAGAGGACAGGAGACAACACTGCGACGTCATCAGCCTGAGACGCTCTCTGCACTACCACAGCGACATCTAGTGGCAGAATGTGTAATGGCGGAATGACACTACTCGTGTGTTGTTAGTCATATTGTAAATGCAGAAGCTACTGACTGTACCTAATTACCAGGGCTTGTCCCAGCTTTCAGGGGTTAACCACTTAAAGTGGGGTTGCACACAAAAAAAAAATCCTTAATATTTAAAAAAATAAATAAATAAATAAACATTTAGAATTTTTTTTTAACTCAACTCTAAATTAAGGTGACCAGATTTTTAAAATGAAATCCGGGGACATATTTTTTTTTACTAGTAATGGCAGCAATCAGCGACTCTGTATTGCGGTGGACAAATCGGACACTAATGCCGTGTACACACGACCGTTTTTCCCATCGGAATAAACTCTGAAGGTTTTTCCGACGGAGTTCCGCTGAAACTGTCTTGCCTACACACGATCACACCAAAGTCTGACCGTCTAGAATGCGGTGACGTACAACACGTACAACGGGACTAGAAAAAGAAAGTTCAATAGCCAGTAGCCAATAGCTTCCGTCTCGTACTTGCTTCAGAGCATGCGTTGTTTTTGGTTGTTCGGAACAGCATACAGACGAGAGGTTTTCCCGATAGGAATTGGTTCCGTCGGAAATATTTAGAACATGTTCTATTTCTAGGTCTGTCAGAATTTTCAGGAAAAAAAAGTCCGATAAGGCCCACACACGATCGAAATATGCGAGATACAAGATTCCATCTGACTTTTTCTGTCGGACACTCGTGCGTATGTGGCATTATTGACACTTTTGACACTTTGTGGAAACCAGTGACACTAATACAGTGATCAGTGCTAAAAATATGTACTGTCACTGTACTAATTACACTGGCATGGAAGGGGATAACATCTAGGGCAATCAATGGGTTAAATGTGTGCCTAACAAGTGTTTTCTCACTGTGGGGCAGGTGATTTTACTAAGGGAAGACATAGATCCCTGTACCTGCTTTGCAGGAACACAGGATCAATGTCTTCCATACTGACAGAATAGCGAACTGCCTTGTTTACATAGGCAGACCACTAGGCGAGTCCGCCGGATCCACTGATTGGCTCTGATACCCAGAAATGCAGGATCATGTATATAAGTTATCCTGCGCAGCGCGACCACCCTGTAGCAGTAAATCTGCTATCAGGCGATCGGCAACTGGTTAAGATCATCAGCATTATGATAACTCGCAGGCAGCAGGCACTCTATCATGGCTCTGTCACAGTGTGTCACATGACATGGCTGCTGGGTGCTGATTTTGTTAAGTTATGACCAATAAGTGCCTGTGAGTTCTGATACCATCCATTATGCCAGAGAGACAGGCACAGTGCAATATAGTCTATTCACAGACACCCCCAAAGCACACCTGTGTTGAAGCCTTGAAGGCACCGGCAGCCCCACGATTGGATCTGCTTCCCCTATATTCCTGCTGCTGGACATCTTCAGCTGAGCTCAGCTGCCTCTCTCTGCCCATCGCCGCCACCGCCACCTGCCTCACAGCCTCTCAGGTCTCACTCTCCGGGTCCTGGCTACTACTGGGTGGGGAGCGGAGAAAAATGACTCTGCCGGGGAAGGCAAGGAGATAAGCAGGCAGTCGGCTGGCCGGGATTTGAGCCAAGGCAGAAGAACGTGTGAGCGGAGCTGATTGGGCATGTGCCAGAAACCGAAGAAATAGTCCATCCGCTCTGACCAGCACATCATCATCAGAAAGGGACACAGATAATGGAAAATATACACCCCCTAAGCGAGCAGGAGCGGGGGGGCGGGGGGGGGGGTTTGGGGTGTAATTCAGGATTTTTGTCTTTGATAATTGCCCCAGCTCCTGTTGAAGTCAAATCCGGGGACAGACTTGGTCCGGGGACAGTGTCCTCAATCCGGGATCTGGTCACCCTACTCTAAATGGCTGTTGCTAGGGGGTCCCTCGTAGTCTGCCTCCTTCAGTGCCTGGGCTGGTGATATCACTTCCTCTCAGCGCAGGAAGGGCTCAGCTCTGCCCCCTCCCTCTTGTCAATCATCTGGGACACGTGACAGGCCCCAGATGACTGCACGGCCAATCACGACGCGTGGCGCCGCTCGCACATGCGCAGTGGGTGCACGGCTGTGAAGCCACAGCCGGGTGCCCACAGTTACAATGCCGGCGCCGCCGAGCGGAGGGGGGACGAGCGGGGCTTTGATCTCCCGCATCGCTGGACCCTGGGACAGGTAAGTGTCCGATTATTAAAAGTCAGCAGCTGCAGTATTTGTAGCTGCTGACTTTTAATTATTTTTTTTTTTTGAATGGTTACTCCTCTTTAAGGACCAGAAGGATTTTCCCCCTTAATGACCAGGCCATTTTTTGGCGATACGGCACTGCGTCACTTTAACTGACAATTGCGCGGTCGTGCGACGTTGTACCCAAATAAAAAAACAGAGGTAAAAGACCAGCAAAAGAGAGCACGATTTGTAGAAAGAAAAGAACGTAAATTTTATTTGGGTACTACGTCGCACGACCTCGCAATTGTCAGTTAATCACTTCAGCCCCGGAAGATTTGGCTGCTCAATGACCAGAGCACTTTAGCCACTTTCAGACCGAACCATTTTGCTGGCTTAAGACCAGACCACTTTTTGCGATTCAGCACTGTGTCGCTTTAACTGACAATTGCGCGGTCGTGCGACGTGGCTCCCAAATAAAACTGACGTCCTTTTTTTCCCACAAATAGAGCTTTCTTTTGGTGGTATTTGATCGCCCCTGCGGTTTTTATTTTTGGTGCTATAAACAAAAAAAAGAGCGACAATTTTGAAAAAAAACACATTTTTTTTTACTTTTTGCTATAATAAATATCCCCCAAAAATATATAAAAAAACTTTTTTTTTCCTCAGTTTACCAGAAGGGTCTGGTATGGATATTTAGGGGGAACCCCACGTCATTTAAAAAAAAAGAAATTGACGCGGGGGTTCCCCTTAATATCCATAGCAGACCTGAAGGGCCTGGTAATTGAATTTGAGGGAACCCCCACGCTTTTTTTTTTTTTTTTTATCAATGACTTTCAATGAATGACTCTGTATTACGGGAGCCAACAATTCATTATAGCCGCGAGTGATTTTAAATAGCTTTTTTTCCTGCAAAAATGACACTTTGTGCAGGGACAGTTCTACGCTCGGAAAACATGCACCCTTTTACATGCATACTATACACACCCCCCAGGTACGAAATTGAAAGGAATATTACACTTTTATTTTTTCACTTTAAGCATTATTAAATTACTGCTCCCGAAAAAACGGCCGTTTTTAAAAGTTTTTTATTTGCATTGATACATGTCCCCTGGGGCAGGACCCTAGCAGGGGCGTAACTAGAAATCACAGGGCCCCATAGCAAAATGTTTGTATGGGCCCCCCCCCCCCGAACCCACAAAAATAACAAAATGAACTAATGCCAGACACCCCCCTAAGTACAGACACCCCACAGCATTACAGACCCGACCTCAGTGCAGACACCCCCCTCAGTGCAGGACCCCCCCTAGCAGTACAGACACCCTCCCAGTGCAGACCTCCCCAACATTACAGACCCCCCCTCAGTGCAGGACCCCCCAGCAGTGCAGACCCCCCTCAGTAGTACAGAACCCCCCCCCCCAGTAGTACAGACACCACCTTAGTACAGACACCCCCCCCCCTAGTGCAGACCCCCCCCAGCAGTACAGACACCCCCTCTCAGTACAGACCCCCCACCCAAGTGCAGACCCCCCCCATCAGTACAGACACCCCCCACCCAAGTGCAGACCCCCCACCTCAGTGCAGACCCCCCCCAGTAGTACAGACACCCCCGACCTCAGTGCAGACCCCCATCAGTACAGACACCCCAGACCTCAGTGCAGTCCCCCATCAGTACAGACACCCCCCGACCTCAGTGCAGACCCCCATCAGTACAGACACCCCCCGACCTCAGTGCAGTCCCCCATCAGTACAGACACCCCGACCTCAGTGCAGTCCCCCCATCAGAAAAGACACCCCGACCTCAGTGCAGACCCCCATCAGTACAGACACCCCGACCTCAGTGCAGACCCCCATCAGTACAGACACCCCGACCTCAGTGCAGACCCCCATCAGTACAGACACCCCGACCTCAGTGCAGACCCCCATCAGTACAGACACCCCCGACCTCAGTGCAGACCCCCATCAGTACAGACACCCCCCGACCTCAGTGCAGACCCCCATCAGTACAGACACCCCCCGACATCAGTACAGACACCCCGACCTCAGTGCAGACCCCCATCAGTACAGACACCCCCCCCCCGACCTCAGTGCAGTGACCCCCATCAGTACAGACACCCCCCGACCTCAGTGCAGACCCCCATCAGTACAGACACCCCCCGACCTCAGTGCAGACCCCCATCAGTACAGACACCCCCCCCACCTCAGTGCAGACCCCCATCAGTACAGACACCCCCCGACCTCAGTGCAGACCCCCATCAGTACAGACACCCCCCGACCTCAGTGCAGTCCCCCATCAGTACAGACACCCCCCGACCTCAGTGCAGTCCCCCATCAGTACAGACACCCCCCGACCTCAGTGCAGTCGCCCATCAGTACAGACACCCGACCTCAGTGCAGTCGCCCATCAGTACAGACCCCCCCCGACCTCAGTGCAGACCCCCATCAGTACAGACACCCACCCCCATTACCCCCCCCCCCATCAGTGCAGACCCCCATCAGTACAGACACCCCCGACCTCAGTGCAGACCCCCATCAGTACAGACACCCCCCGACCTCAGTGCAGTCCCCCATCAGTACAGACACCCCGACCTCAGTTCAGACCCCCATCAGTACAGACACGCCCCGACCTCAGTGCAGACCCCCATCAGTACAGACACCCCGACCTCAGTGCAGACCCCCATCAGTACAGACACCCCGACCTCAGTGCAGACCCCCATCAGTACAGACACCCCCCGACCTCAGTGCAGACCCCCATCAGTACAGACACCCCGACCTCAGTGCAGACCCCCATCAGTACAGACACCCCCCGACCTCAGTGCAGACCCCCATCAGTACAGACACCCCCCGACCTCAGTGCAGACCCCATCAGTACAGACACCCCCCGACCTCAGTGCAGTCCCCCATCAGTACAGACACCCCCCGACCTCAGTGCAGACCCCCATCAGTACAGACACCCCACAGCATTACAGACCCGACCTCAGTGCAGACCCCCCCTCAGTGCAGACACCCCCCCCTAGCAGTACAGACCCCCCCAGTGCAGACCTCCCCAACATTACAGACCCCCCCTCAGTGCAGACCCCCCAGCAGTGCAGACCCCCCTCAGTAGTACAGAACCCCCCCCCCCCCCCCCCAGTAGTACAGACACCACCTTAGTACAGACACCCCCCCTAGTGCAGACCCCCCCAGCAGTACAGACACCCCCTCTCAGTACAGACCCCCCCCCCAAGTGCAGACCCCCCCCATCAGTACAGACACCACCCAGTGCAGACCCCCATCAGTGCAGACCCCCCACCTCAGTGCAGACCCCCATCAGTACAGACACCCCCGACCTCAGTGCAGACCCCCATCAGTACAGACACCCCCCGACCTCAGTGCAGTCCCCCCATCAGAAAAGACACCCCCCGACCTCAGTGCAGACCCCCATCAGTACAGACACCCCCCGACCTCAGTGCAGACCCCCATCAGTACAGACACCCCCCGACCTCAGTGCAGACCCCCATCAGTACAGACACCCCCCGACCTCAGTGCAGACCCCCATCAGTACAGACACCCCGACCTCAGTGCAGACCCCCATCAGTACAGACACCCCCCCCCTCAGTGCAGACCCCCATCAGTACAGACACCCCACCTCAGTGCAGACCCCCATCAGTACAGACACCCCGACCTCAGTGCAGACCCCCGACCTCAGTACAGACACCCCCCCGACCTCAGTGCAGACCCCCATCAGTACAGACACCCCCCGACCTCAGTGCAGACCCCCATCAGTACAGACACCCCCCCCCGACCTCAGTGCAGTCCCCCATCAGTACAGACACCCCCCGACCTCAGTGCAGTCCCCCATCAGTACAGACACCCCCCGACCTCAGTGCAGACCCCCATCAGTACAGACACCCCGACCTCAGTGCAGACGCCCATCAGTACAGACACCCCCCGACCTCCGTGCAGACCCCCATCAGTACAGACACCCCCCGACCTCAGTGCAGACCCCCATCAGTACAGACACCCCCCGACCTCAGTGCAGACCCCCATCAGTACAGACACCCCCCGACCTCAGTGCAGACGCCCATCAGTACAGACACCCCCCCAGTACAGACCCCCCATCCAAGTGCAGACCCCCCCCTCAGTACAGACCCCACCCCCAGTACAGACCCCCCCCCACCAGTGCAGACCCCCCATCAGTACAGACCCCCCCGACCTCAGTGCAGACCCCCATCAGTACAGACACCCCCCGACCTCAGTGCAGTCCCCCATCAGTACAGACACCCCCCGACCTCAGTGCAGACCCCCATCAGTACAGACACCCCCCGACCTCAGTGCAGACCCCCATCAGTACAGACACCCCCCGACCTCAGTGCAGACCCCCATCAGTACAGACACCCCCCCCCCCTCAGTGCAGACCCCCATCAGTACAGACACCCCCCGACCTCAGTGCAGACCCCCATCAGTACAGACCCCCCCCCACCTCAGTGCAGACCCCCATCAGTACAGACACCCCCCCCGACCTCAGTGCAGACCCCCATCAGTACAGACACCCCCCCGACCTCAGTGCAGACCCCCATCAGTACAGACACCCCCCCCGACCTCAGTGCAGACCCCCATCAGTACAGACACCCCCCGACCTCAGTGCAGTCCCCCCATCAGTACAGACACCCCCCGACCTCAGTGCAGTCCCCCCATCAGTACAGACACCCCCCGACCTCAGTGCAGTCCCCCATCAGTACAGACACCCCGACCTCAGTGCAGACGCCCATCAGTACAGACACCCCCCGACCTCAGTGCAGTCCCCCATCAGTACAGACACCCCCCCCCCACCTCAGTGCAGACCCCCCCCCATCAGTACAGACACCCCCCGACCTCAGTGCAGACCCCCCATCAGTACAGACACCCCCCCACCTCAGTGCAGACCCCCATCAGTACAGACACCCCCCACCTCAGTGCAGTCCCCCCTCAGTACAGACAATCCCCATTACAGACCCCCCACCTCAGTGCAGACCCCCTTAGTACAGACACACCCCCATTACAGACCCCCCCCCCATCCCAGTGCAGACCCCCCATCAGTACAGACCCACCCCAGTGCAGACCCCCATCAGTACAGACACCCCCCCACCTCAGTGCAGACCCCCATCAGTACAGACACCCCCCACCTCAGTGCAGGCCCCCCCTCAGTACAGACAATCCTCCATTACAGACCCCCCCACCTCAGTGCAGACCCCCATAGTACAGACACCCCCATTACAGACCCCCCACCTCAGTGCAGACCCCCCCCATCAGTACAGACACCCCCATTACAGACCCCCCCCTCAGTGCAGACCCCCCATCAGTACAGACACCCCCATTACAGACCCCCATCCAAGTGCAGACACCCCCCCCCCACCTCAGTGCAGGCCCCCCTCAGTACAGACAATCCTCCATTAGAGACCCCCCCACCTCAGTGCAGACCCCCTTAGTACAGACAATCCCCCACCTCAGTGCAGACCCCCTTAGTACAGACAATCCCCCATTACAGAACCCCCCCACCTCAGTGCAGACAATCCCCCATTACAGCCCCCCCACCTCAGTGCAGACCCCCATCAGTAGACACCCCCCAGCAATGCAGACACCCCCACCCATTACAGACCCCCCTCAGTGCAGACACCCCCGCATTACAGACCCCCCGGGTAGTGCAAACCACCCCCCGCTGAGTAGTGCAGACCCCACAGCAGACGCCCCCCCCCTTTACATACCTCAGAACAGCGGCGCCGCGTGTGTCCCTCGAGGCTCGAGCGCAGGCTCCTCCTCCTCCTCTCTGGATGTAAACAGAGAGGAGGGGAGGCGGCTTCGGTCCGCGCCACTGTGTCCCTCCTGCGCAGGCTGCGCTCCAGAATAGAAGGCACAGTGAGCGGCGTTAGTGGTGCGGCTGCCGCTACCCACGGGTGTCACCCCCGCTAGCGGGTGTCACCCGGCGCGGCCCGCACCCGCCTAGCAACGCCGCTCACCGGGCCCTTGATTGGCTGCGGGCCCCATAGCGACCGCATGTGTCGCTATGGTGGTAGTTCCGCCACTGCCTAGTAGACATTTGTTATGTTCATGTAATTCTTATATATATTCATTTGTCTGTTTATTTCTAGTTTCACCATATCATACACGTGTGTGATGCCACTGATTTTGAACAAGATTCGCTCAGCTGTTGGTGAATTAAACCCGGGCTGAATCACCCACGCTGTCTGTTCACATTAAACGACTGGATGACTTCCAGGTCTCTGCTGCCAGAAAAAATAAGGGAAGAGGAGCAGCGATTTCAGTGCTGCTGCTGTTAATTGTTAGGCCTCGATCATTAGAGCAGCAGAGGAGAGGTAAAAAATGGAGGCGGTGCTTCATCTCCATCTGTCAACTAGATCTGAAAAAAAATCCACCACGGATCACTGTCCATAGCCTGGGCCCAGTTTCACTAAGAATCTCCACCTATTAGTCCCTCTTTTTTTCCCCTTTTTTGTATATATTTGTTTATATCATCGCCTGGCAATAAAGCAGAAACCTTATTCTTTGACGGACTGATCGGCGCATACACTATACACACCAGACAGAACTCGCATACCTCCCAACATTTTGAGATGGGAATAAGGAACACCTACTAGAAAATGTATGTGGGCATAGGACACGCCCCCTGCCACACCCCCTTAAAGGAGCATTAACCCCCAAAAAATGGTTAATTAAATCCACAAGTGCTTTTTTTACCACTACTATTCCTTTATATTGGCTTTTAAAATATACAAATGCAGTAATTTAGAAACTGGATGAAAGGTTTAGCACTGGGAAACACTTTTTGATAGATAAAACGTGCATTTTATATACAACTATATAGATCAGACCAAAATGAGGGACAAATGAGGAGGAATGAGGGACAGAGGGACATTGCTCCAAATCAGGGACTGTCCCTCCAAATCAGGGACAGTTGGGAGGTATGCAGAACTGTATTCTGTATCTTTTTTTATTACACTATTTCCTATCTACTCCCATGCACTGTAGCAACTGCTGCACATCCTTTCTAAGGGCAGGTTTCCTGATGGTAAACACAATGGAACATGCCTGTATAATGAGTGTTGGCTAGGTGTCCACATTGGGAGAGCATGACATGGCAACAACGAAGGAGCACAGTTGAGAGACCCGATCAAAATGTTATCACCCTATAAAATGTGCCTAAACAAGAACCTTACTTGTAGAATCACCAAGTTTTTTTTTAATGAAAGCCGCAGAATCAAAAATACAAACATTGATGTTTAAAATTACATTAACATATTAAAGATTATATTCAAGTGTTAATAAACCCACAACAGTAAAATCAGACTGTATATGCAGTAAAGCATGCTTGTTATACTCACTGTGGAACCTAAAGGGTCAATCCTCTGCATTGTGTAAAAAGGCTGTTTGATCCTTTCTTCTCTGTTCCTCCCCTTTTTTCACTGTCCTCAAAACATGATACGACAGACATCGTGAAGTCAGGCTGCACATGCTCAGTTTTGTGTGTATTGCTAGAGAGTTTTTTTTTCTTGGGTGAGTGCATGTGATCAGCACAGGGCCAATCAGCACTGTCCAGACAGAGGGTCAGGGGTCGTTGATCCTGATAGGACAGCTCAGTGTAGTATAAAAACTCCTCCTACAAGCTTTAACCAGGCACTGATAGAAGTCACACGACTGCTATATACTGCTAATGAAAAAAGTATTTAGCCATTTATATTTACTAAAATAATTGCATCTCCATGTTCTTTGTACTATGGGAGACCAGGCAGATATAGTGAATGCAGGGTCCTGAGTTTAGCAACATTTTAAATATAACATATAAAGTTAAATATACATATAATGTTTTTACTGATTGGTTTGTATACTTTTTTTTTTTAACAGAAAAAATTATTAAATCACTTTAATAAAATGTCACATAAGTGGGAAATAATAATACATTTCTAGAAATGCAACTTAGAAGACAGTGGAGTTTATAAAATAAACATTTATTTCACGAGACTGAAGGTAGTGTAATATAAAAAAACAAAAAAAACACATTTATGCTTATGTAATACCACAATGCTATATAAAAGCACATGGCAAAAATGAATAATATATTAGGAAACTGAATGTTACAGTACTTATACAAGTGTTCTACAATGGAGACTGGAGAAGGATTTCTAATAAAATATAACCAACAGTTTTGACAGTTTTGGACAGAGTGAAGATGGATTGGAACTGTTATAATCCTCCCTTACTCTATCGAAAATGAAAAAAAATAGTTTTGCCTTTAGCTCTACTTTAACCTACTATAGGCATTTCAACTGTTTGCTTGCAATGATAATATGAAACACCAACAAAGCACCTGTTAGCCAGCCAGAGGCCAGGAGACCTAAGCAGCTTAGGCGTTCATATACACGAGGGAGCTCAGAAGCCATTGGTTTTCATTTATACACAAGCAAAAATAAGTAGTTTGTTACCCCCAAAAAATTGTGACTTGATAATGTTGAAGAAAGAATCGTTCAGAGGAAGTGACCGGTCGCTTCCATCCCTGGTTATTTGTTATTTTGTAAAAAAAATTAGAGAACGGAAATGGGACTTTAAATGAAACATGTCATTGGGGGTATGAATAATAAATGTAAATAAATTAGATTCATTTTGATTTCATTTGATGTTATTAACCCCTAGGGGTGGTCCGTGATTTTTAAAGCATAAACAAAATAAAATAAAATAGAATACAGGTATAATCATTAAAGATTAATATAATTATTATGATAATCATAAATTTATGCAAACAAATCAATGGACATCAATTGATGCAAGTCTTACAAAGAAATACATGAATCATAAATTTACCAATCAAAATTACATAAATTACATGATATGGATACAGATTCGGAAAAATAATATAAATTGAAATCATGATTAATGAATATTAATATATGTAAAACCTTCTGAATAGAGAGAAAATTTCAGAAACAACCGCTTATTTAATAAAAATTTTAATAACCCCAGGACCCCGGGTGAGATAGTTTGTTCCAGACCACTAGAAATCCCATTTCTGGAGTTTTGCCCAATTTATGGGCTAATCTGTAAGTAAAATATTATTAAATAAGCGTCTGTTTCCGAAATTTTCTCTCTATTCAGAAGGTTTTACATATCTTAATATTCATTCTATTCTATGAATTTTTTAGTAAATACTTGTATCCCACCCCTGATGACTGGCAGGAAGCCAAGAAATGCATCGGATTATAAACTAACCAAGCTAAGCCTATTTAATCATGATTTCAATTAATATTATTTTTCCGAGTCTGTATCCATATCATGTGATTTATGTAATTTTGATTGGTAAATTTATGATTCATATATTTCTTTGTAAGAATTGCATCAATTTATGTCCATTGATTTGTTTGCATAAATTTATGATTATCATTATAAATATAGTAATCTTTTATGATTATACCTGTATTCTATTTTATTTTATTTAGTTTATGCTTTAAAAATCATGGACCACCCCTAGGGGTTAATGACGTAATATGAAATCAAAATTAATCTAATTTATTTACATTTATTATCCATACCCACTCTCCGATCCATACCCACAATGACATGTTTAATTTAAAGTCCCATTTTGAAGAAAGAATGTTAGCTGTATTCCACTTAGCTCCTCTTGCAGTATTTTTCAATAATCAATGGATTCCCCTATCCTTGTGAGCAAACCAGAAGCGGTGAAACGCGTCAAGAAGGTTAGTTTTTGGGTGGAGACATTACTATATGCAGTCAATTTATCAATTACTAAAAAAAAAAAATACAGCAAGAGGAGTGCGACTGACATGCTTTCATATTTTTAATGGAGAGTGGAGACAGATTACAATGGCCACCACCCAAGATGTCTATATGTAAGAGAGGCAAGTCTTAAGCGGAGCTATGGATCTGCGTATGTTTCTGTTTTATAATGTTGATAACATTGATACATGATATATTCATCAAGTATGCACTTTGATGATAAATCCAATTTAAATGTTTGTACTACGGGAGTCTTGGATAATACGAAGAGCACCTGTTATACCTTATAACGTTATAAGTTATCACAAGGGAACTTGTTCACCCCTTTGTAATAACAATAAAGTGAAATAAAAGTGAAAAAAAAAGTAAAATTAAAGTGGTAGTAAAGTCTGCTTTGTTATTTTTACCTACAGGTAAGGCTACAATAATGCCGCGTACACACGTGCGGACTTTTGCCGGCGGACCTAGTCCAGCGGACAATCCCGCCGGACTTTCCAGCTGGGTCCGCTGGACTTTCCGAGCGTGTGGACTTGCCCACACACGCACGGACTTCTCCAGCGGATAATCTGCCGGCCAAAAGTCCGCGGGACTTTTGAAAATGAACGGACTTGCCCACACACGGAGCAGTCCGTTCATTTCGAACGTAACTTCAGGTTACGTAGCTAGCGTAGGCAGTAAATGCCGCCGCGCTAGCTCCGCAAGCTGGCATGGCAGGCCAGGAAAGGGGTGGGGACGAACGAGCGCCCCCCCCCCCTCCTGAGCCGTACCAGGCCCTTTCCCCAGGGCACCCCCCATGTTGAGGGCACGCGGCCTGGTACGGCTCAGGAGGGGGGGGGGGCGCTCGTTCGTCCCCACCCCTTTCCTGGCCTGCCAGGCTGCGTGCTCGGATGAGGGTCTGACTTGGATTTGGGGGGAACCCCCACGCCGTTTTTTTCGGCGTGGGGATTCCCTTTAAATCCATGCCAGGTCACGGAGCTAGCGCGGCGGCAGTAACTGCCTACGCTAGCTACGTAACCTGAAGTCACGTGCTAAATGAACGGACTTGCCGATGAGCGGCAAGTCCGTTCATTTCAAAAGTCCCGCGGACTTGCCCACTAACGGCGGGATTGTCCGCTGGACTGCCAAGTCCAGCGGATAATTTTAAAACCAAACTTAAAACTTTGGTCCGCCGGACTTTGGCGCCAAAAAGTCCGCCGGCGCCCACACACGAGGGGATTATCCGCTGGACTTCAGTCCAGAGGATAATCCCGCGGGATTGTCCCTTCGTGTGTACGCGGCATAAGGCTTACCTGTCGGTAAAATTAATATCTCCTAAATGTGCATAGATTCCGAGATATTCACCCTGCATGTAGCCAGAGATTTCACACTGTTATAGCAGGTGCTTATTCATAGCTAAGTTTTAAAATAATGACAAAGACATACAGTATCTCACAAAAGTGAGTACACCCCTCACATTTTTGTAAATATTTTATTATATCTTTTCATGTGACAACACTGAAGAAATTACACTTTTCTACAATGTAAAGTAGTGAGTGTACAGCTTGTATAACAGTGTAAATTTGCTGTTCCCTCAAAATAACTCAACAAACAGCCATTAATGTCTAAACCGCTGGCAACAAAAGTGAGTACACCCCAAAGTGAAAATGTCCAAATTAAGCCCAATTAGCCATTTTCCCTGCCTGGTGTCATGTGACTCGTTAGTGTTACAAGGTCTCGTGTGTGAATGGGGGGAAGGTGTGTTAAATTTGGTGTTATCGCTCTCACTCTCTCACTGGAAGCTCAACATGGCACCTCATGGCAAAGAACTCTGAGGAACTGAAAAAAAGAATTGTTGCGCTACATAAGAAGATTGCGATAGGCTATAAGAAGATTGCCAAGACCCTGAAACTGAGCTGCAGCACAGTGGCCAAGACCATACAGCGCTTTAACACGGCAGGTTCCACTCAGAACAGGCCTCGTCATGGTCAACCGAAGAAGTTGAGTGCACGTTGTGTGCAGATTGTCTTTGGTTAATAGACATATGAGTGCTGCCAACAATACTACAGAGGTTGAAGGGGTGGGGGGGTCAGCCTGTCAGTGCTCGGACCATACGCCACACACTGCATCAAATTTGTTTGCATGGCTGTCATCCCAGAAGAAAGCCTCTTCTAAAGATGATGCTCAATAAAGCCTGCAAACAGTTTGCTGAAGACAAGCAGACTAAGGACATGGATTACTGGAACCATGTCCTGTTGTATGATGAGACCAAAATAAACTTATTTGGTTCAGATGGTGTCAAGCGTGTGTGGCGGTAACCAGGTGAGGAGTACGAAGACAAGTGTGTGTTGCCTACAGTCAAGCATGGTGGTGGGGGTGTCATGGTCTGGGGCTGCATGAGTGCTGCCGGGACTGGGGAGCTACAGGTTATGAGAGAACCATGAATGCCAACATGTACTGTGACATACTGAAGCAGAGCATGATGCCCTCCCTTCAGAGACTGGGCCGCATGTATTCCAACACGATAATGATCCCAAACACACCTCCAAGACGACCACTGCCTTGCTAAAGAAGCTGAGGGTAAAGGTGATGGACTGGCCAAGCATGTCTTCAGACCTAAACCCTATTGAGCATCTGTGGGGCATCCTCAAACGGAAGGTGGAGGAGCGCAAGATCTCTAACATCCACCAGCTCCGTGATGTCGCCATGGAGCAGTGGAACAGGACTCCAGTAGCAACCTGTGAAGCTCTGGTGAACTCCATGCCCAAGAGGGTTAAGGCAGTGCTGGAAAATAATGGTGGCCACACAAAATATTGACACTTTGGGCCTAATTTGGACATTTTCACTTAATAATTGCCTCCCCCGGCGGATGTGTTTTTTTTTTTCGATGGAACAGGCTCTGACATTAAAAGGGAATATTTATTACAATTATTGTACCCATAGATAATAGGGTAACACCACCAGGTGTAAAGGGGTTAGAGTAATGGTGTGCAGGGAAGATCCAGAAGATAAAAATAAAAATATAAAAACAAGACAAGAGAAAAAGAAGGAAGAGGAAAAAGGAAAAAAAGCAGAAAATGATATAAGAGAAAAGGGAGGGGGGGAGGGGAAGTGGAAAGTAGGGACAATCGTGAGTGAGGGATGAAAAAAAGGGGAGGGAGGGGGGGGCAAGGATTGAGGAAGGACATTGTAGCAAAGTGTAATTTCTTCAGTGTTGTCACATGAAAAGATATAATAAAATATTTACAAAAATGTGAGGGGGTGTACTCACTTTTGTGAGATACTGTATATATGCAAGCAGCCAAAACCACAAATTGGTGTAATTAGGCATCGTGTACGCCCACTATAGAGCCCTGAGAGCATTGTGTCACCTGTAGTGGGTGTACACGATGCCTAAATACACCAAATTACAGTTTTGCCTGCTTGCATATATATGTCCTTTGTTATTATTTAAAAACGTAGCTATGAATAAGCACCTGCTATAACAGTGTGAAACGCGTCAGTGGTTTTATCCTTGCTGCATGGATTTATTATAACAATAAAGAAATAGTTTTCATTGGAGTGCGGCCATCCGGACCTTTTTGTTTCATTTTTAAACACTTTATAGATTATTATTTGCCTACAGATTTATTTGATCTTTTGAAACTTGATGAATGTGTCCACTTTTGGAATACAGAGTTAATTATTAGACCTTTGGCTTTACTACCCACTAGCACAAACAATACTGGATTCAAACAGCTGTTTAAGTTTGCTATGACAAACAGAATACTCCGTATACCACGCATGTATTTCAGAAATAATATATCCATATCGTAAACGGCTTTCAAATAAATCATTTTAGCTACAGCATATGGTGTTTTAGTTAACACAAAAGCCCCGATGAGTAAAACCATACATTTATATAGTTTTCTGGAATTTATACAATGGGATTTTCTTACTTGTAGGACAATAATGAAGTTGGTGAAGATCATGACACAAAGGGGTATGAAATATCCAATGACTATTATTGGAATAAAAGACACATTACTAAAATCCTGTCCTGTTTTATACAATGCTACTGAAATGTCATCAGCACAGCACATGCTGCCTTTACATTCGTTGCGGTGTTGCGGAAATCTCACAAAGTCAGCCGGCTCCCACATGTCATTAATCTGGCTTGTTAGTTTTATGGCCTCTAAAGCAAAACTTATATACAGTATTTTTTGCGGAGTGCTATCGTTCTTGGAAGTATCATAGAGAAAAGGGATGAACGCACATTTTGTCTGGTTTTCAACCATGTCTACGTCATTATAGTATATGGCTGGTGTTCCCAGAAGCAATACCACCACCCAGATCGCCGTGCAGATACAGAAACAAATGCGCTGGGAGAAGACCTTATGGTGCCACAAGGTTTTGGCCACTGACAAGACACGATCAATAGATAAAGCTGTTATAAGGAAAGCGCTGCAGTATATGTTACACACATAGGCGAAATGGCTCAGCTTACACATATATAATCCCAAGGTCCAGTTCTTTGACAGTAAAATCATCAGTCTCATAGGAGTGGTCATCAGAAATAAGATGTCTGCCACTGCCAAGTTCAGGAACCAGAGTCTTGACTTTTGCTTCTTCATCTTAAAGCCGGTGATGTAGATGACAACAGAGTTGGTGAATAATCCAATCACGCAGGTAATACCCGCGAGCACCATGACCACATGGCTGATATCTGTTGGTAAGTATTTGAACTTGCTTGTGGCAGTTTGATTTCTTGAGTCCCAAAAGTCGTAACATATATTTTCAGAAAGAATCTCTTTCTCCATTCTTGAGACCTGTAAGGGGATATATAGTATTTTTAAATATAGCATTAGCTATACTTGTAAAATAGAGCAGAATGATATGCAGCATACATGTTGTCAATATACTGTAACATAATGGGATCTTTTTTATAAAACATTAGTTGGATGAATGTCACACTTTCGTACATGCTGTATTAATTCTGGCCACAATTTCTCTAAAAGGGGTATCTGGTTGTGCAGTCAGTTGGAGGAGTTGGCTGTGTGCTCCTGTGCCCACTCTCCTTTGCCCCCAGCCACTGTGCCCTGGAGCTGCGGAATGTGTTTGTCTCTATGTGTACATTCATTCTGGCCATAATTTCTCTAACAGGTGTAGCCAGGTGTTCAGCCAAGTGGTGATGTGGGCTGTGTGATCCTGTGCCCATTCTCTTTTGCCCCCCCCAACCCTGTGCCACTGGAGCTGCGGCATGTATTCGTCTGTCTATAATATACAATTTTTTTTTAGGATAGCACATGTACAGTATATGGGAATGTGTTGGGAGCCAGCAGCTCTCATCAGTTTATTTTAGATATATAGTTGCTCACAAGGCTTTGTACATATATGTATTAATCTGTCTGCTCTCTCTCCCCTCCTACCAGATGGCATATCTGCTGTGGTGGTGAGGTCCATGAGGGGAATGGAGACTTGCCAATGCAGCCGCTCATCTTCCCTTCCCACCTGGACGATGCAAGTGCCCTGGACTCTGAGAGATGAATTCCTGTGGAGGCACAGAGATGTGGAGATGGATAGGCTGCAGACTACAACACCCAGAGTCACGTTGATATAACAAGAGGGAAGAGAACAGAGAGGGAAATTGAGTGGTCTGGGCTTTTGCAGTGAGGGGAATCAGAGAGTGCAAACCTGTTGTGTTTTGTGCGTGTGTCTGTACTGACACAAGAAAGAGAGTCACTGAGGACCAGATTCCTGAGGACAGAGCCAGAGGGACTGCCAAACACACAAGCGTCCAGAGACGTTCCATAATCCTTCTAATTTCTGAAAACTCCATGCTAAATGGAGTGGAGAAAACAAGAGTGATAGTTAAATTGGATTTATATTTATGTTTTTGTGATAATAATTTTTTCCCAGGCGTAGACCCTTTTTAACATAGACAAACTATAACCTTGATCATGAAACCTATTGCACATTTCCCCTTTTTCTCTCTGGAAATCACTCTTCTCACTGCAGACTCTGCACAACCTCAAAAATTGGCCAACTGGTATCCCACAAGTCCTATGGCCAGGGTGTTCCCTGATATTAGTTTCCTATAAAGCTTAGGGCTAATATGGTCTATCTCACTAAACAAAGTGACATTAAGAAAAGGAATAGACTTGCTATCCAAATGGCCCGTGAATTGTAGGTTCAAATCATTATTGTTTAAATATGATTAAAAAAAAAAATAATCAAAATTGCCCACAGTATTCAAACAGATAAACAACAAATCGTCTATGTATCGACAATAAAATCTATTAGCCAGGCAGAAGGGATTAGTACCTCCAAAGATGCGTACCCTCTCCCACCAACCCATGTATTGGTTGGCAAGGGAGGGTGAAAACTGAGCACATTTTAGCCGCTTGATCGCTCTTACAGGCAGCGGGAGGGGGGGTCCTATCCCGCCGCCCACCAGTGCTTATCCGGGCTCTGCCGTGCCAAAGGAAACCCGGAGAAAGAATCCGCCGCCGCCGGATGAAGAGGATAGAGATTTCCAGTCATCACTATGACTGTCGGAGGCCCGGGCTGGAAAGAGATCTCAGCTGGAAAGCATCAGATCTATCTTTATCTGATGCTTTCTTATAGACCCCACATCTCTCCATAAAGATGACCTGTTACGCACCATTCCTTTTACAAGGGATGTTTACATTTCTTGTAATAGGAAAAAAAGTGATAAAAAAAAAAAAAATGTAAACAGAAAGTGTAAAAAAATAAATAAAAATTAAGTAAAATAAACAATAAAATAATAATATGCTCATGCACAGAAGCGAACGCTTCTAAACTCTAAACTGGCAACCTGTAAAAAAATGTAAAGCGTCTCCTATGGAGATCTTTAGGTACCAAAGTTTGACGCCATTCCACGAGTGTACGCAATTTTAAAGCGTGACATGTTGGGTATCTGTTTACTCAGCGTAACATCATCTTTCACATTATACAAAAAAATAGGGTAACTTTCCTGTTTTGTTATTTTTTTAGTTCATGAAACAGTTCTTTTTTTTTTTTTTTAAAACACGTTTGAAAAATTGTTGCACAAATACCATGCAACATAAAAAGTTGCAATGGCCTCCATTTTATTCCCTAGGGTGTCTGCTAAAAAAAGATATAATGTTTGGGGGTTCTGAGTAATTTTCTAGCAAAAAAATTATGATTTTTACATGTAGGAGAGGAGTGACAGAATAGGCCCGGTATGGAAGTGGTTAAACAATAATGATTTGAAACGAGTTCACGGGCCATTTGGATAGCAAGTCTATTCCTTTTCTTGATGTCACTTTGTTTAGTGAGAAAGACCATATTGGCTCTAAGCTTTATAAGAAACTAATATCAGGGAACAATCTTCTTCGTGCAGACTCTGGGCGTATGGCCATATGACTCGTGGGATACTAGTTGGCCAAATATTGAGGTTGCACAGAGTCTGCAGTGAGAAGAGTGATTTCCAGAGAGAAAAGGGGGAAATGTGCAATAGGTTTTGTGATCGAGGTTATCGTTTGTCTGTGTTAAATAGAGCTTAAAACATACAGAGGCTATGCCTAGAAAAAACATAATATCACAAAAACATACCGGTACAATATTTTTTTTATATTTATGGAACGTGATTGATCACTCTACAGTATATTGTTTTTTGTTCTTGCTTTTTTGTGAGTTTAGCTTTTACGCCATCTTTTTGTTTTGGACGGGACATATGCTCGCATTTTAGCACATAACAGATGGTGTGTGTGCTTTGGTTTTCATTTTCTATTTTCTTTTATATATTTTATATTTTTATATATTTTTTGTTTTGCTTAGTTTTGTTTTCTGCTGTATCTATTTTTGTTTCTCCAATTTTTGGTTCTCATTTTTTGTTTTCATTTGCTTCCTTTTGGACACTCACATGTATATTTAAATTTACGTATCTTTTTTTCTTTATAGATATATTTTTTATTCATGTTTTGATTCATGTGTTCCTCTGTCTCTCTGATCCACTTTGAACCATGTGTAATCATTTGTATGTGAGAACAAAAAGTTGGAAACAGCAAAAGTTCAATCACCTAATTGAATAATTGACTACATGTGAAGTTTGTCTTGTGCAAGGTTCTGACAAAGCACGCTAGTCCTGGGAAATGCGTCACCTGCTTTCCCCTGCTGTACACCATTGTATGCTGTTGATTTTACATTTTGGAAATAAATCGTTATTGCATCATGTATGGGAGTGCTGCCATTCCTTGTTCTTTCCTACATGCATCTGTTACCCCTACCTACAAGCTTGTTTATTTCAACTTGGTTTGCCTAAACCAACCTAGAGCAGCTGAACTTCTCTGGTTTACATAAGGGTAATCCCTTTTATCATCAGCTCCATCTAGAGGCTAAAATGCATTGTAAATGTCTGAAATAACTCAATCGGTGCAGCTTATCAGTGCCCATCGGTGCAAAAAAAGGAAAAAAAAATTTATTATCAAAAATACTTACCGTAATTTTCCTTTCCTGATGGACTCCATGGCAGCCTACGTGTGGGTTAACCCCGCCTCCTCTCCAATGCTATAGGACCCCCTACCCTATAAAATTGAGCTCACCTGTACAGACTGTGTTCCGTAACTAGCCTACTCAATAACTGATGGGTGGGAACTCCGTCTGCCATGGAGTCCATCAGGAAAGGAAAATTACGGTAAGTATTTGATAATAAATTTTCCTTTTTCCTGACAGACTCCATGGCAGCCTACGTGTGGGAAATAACTAGCCAATCCACACGGGTGGGTATGCTGAACAGCAATAATTTTAACTTAACCCGTCAACCGACAGGATTTATAACCAGAGTTCACGGAAGATAGCGAAGCGGGCTCAATATAGTAACTTGACGATAAAATCTAATAGAGGCCCATAAGGCCGTTCTGCAGATCACGTCTGGAGCCGCGTACTGGGCTGCTGCCCATGAAACCGCTATATCCCTGTCAGACCATGCCGTAAATGCTTCCAGAGTTCTAGTTCTAAAACTAAAAAAGGCTGATGGATGAACTGAATGATCCAGGCCGCAGTTGTTCTAGTTGAAGCTTGAAGTAGCTTGCAGGTATACCTTCTGGAATCCGTCTATGTACAGAGAAAGAACTTTCCTAGTGGACTCCCAGACCTAAATGTAGGTAGGACGATCTCCTGGTTCTTATAGAACCTTAAAATAGTTCTCGGAATTAAACTGAGCATGAGGATAAGGACCATCTGAAAAAGAGGTTCCCCGTAATTTAGGGATACGACCTCCAAGGTCCTCTATTCCGAAGTAACGGCTACAAGGAAAGTGACTTCAGTTAAGGTTTCGAAACAGACAGCGGGGAGGACCCCGTATTACTGAGATCAGATAGTAAGTTGAAGACAAGGAAAGGACCCCAATTGGGGAATCTTGGTCTTCTTTGAGGGCTGAGTTTTAACTCCCTACAGGACAACTGCCTGATTAAAGGGAGAACAGCCCACTAAGATCCGGAGAAAGTCAACCAGGCTGAGACTTGGACTCTAAAAGAGCTGATGTATAGGGATAAATCTAGGCCGGAACAAAGAAAGCTGGCAATATCCTGAGCTTTTGGATCTCTACCCAAACTGCCTGAAGAATACGAGAACTCGACAGACTTGGCCCATCTTCTTTCATCAACCTAATTCGTGCCTGTCCCCATAGAGCTCCTGAAAACGGACAACATCCTTGAAGTGCACCTGAGTCGACCAAGGGTACAGAACCGCACCCTGAGTGCAATACCTCACCAGCTTGAAGTTGCCTGGGAAGAGAATCAATCTACTTCGGGATCGACTCCCAGGGACAGAATCTACTTGAATGTTTGCACTTGAAGAGACCACTCGTTAATATCTTAACCAGATGTGTGACATGAGACCCACTTGGATGCTCCGGACTCCGGGGAAGTAGAGCCATGAAAGGTCTGAGCCCAAAACATGATGGGTTCAACCCACCGGGATAGTGTGGATCTTCAGGTACCTCTATGACTCTTCACATAGGAGATCGCCACTGTATCATCCATTCTTAAAAACACTGACTCTCCCTTCCGAGAACAGGAGGACTAAAACGGCCCACCAGGCAGCCCGAGGATCCAGGATGTCCTAGCCCAGGTTGAGAAGACACGTACCCTTGAACAGGATCCGATGTGCAGAGGGCTCCCCAACCGGTACTGCTGGCATAGGTCATGACCATGACCTATGAGATGGGATAACAGAGTGCCAACTGAGCAAGTTTTGCGCCGAAACCACCAGAAGGAGGCTGCTCCTTATCGTAAATGATATGCGAGTAGATTGACTGTTGCCCCTTGATATTCATTGCTGCAAAGAACCTGACTAGACAGGGTATAACTTTTGCAGGGACCACTTGACCGCAGAGACCGTTGAGCCGGTAGTTTTAGGCACTATGAGGCCCTCCAGCCGTGAAGGGAATAGAGACCGAAGTTGGTGAAGGTGTAGAATACCTGTTCCCTGTGAACCAACAGCTGGACTTCGTCTTGGGACATCAACACGAGGATGTTTAAACACCGGTAAAGATGCCCCCTTCCCGTTCTGATGAGGTCTATTATGGCCAGAGGAACTCTACCAAGAGCTGTAGATTAAAAAGGAGGTATTCGAGCAACTCCTCCGCCACCTGAATTTCGTTGCACCTCGACTGAGGACCCTTTATTCCAAGCCAATCCGAGGATCGGATTGACACCAGCCCCAGCTCCTTAACTGCTGAACTTTTTGTAGAACTCTTCCGAAATTCCTCTGAGTACAAGACTATGTTCTCTGTCCAGGTTTCCATAGCCCTAATCATAGCTGCTAAAGCCAGAGCAGGTTTACAAGCCATCTCGGCAAACACATGCGTTTTTCTTGAGGTCTTGAATCGTTTTCTCTCAAGCCTGACCAGGACACAGCATCTTCTAAAGACAGAACGACCTGTTTTGCCAAACGCGACAAAGCTGCATCACTGAGGGGAAGGTTACCCAGACGCTTCACTTCTTCTGCCTGGAGGTTTTTGCTTGACATAGAAGTTTTTCTTGTCTATCTTGCTCCACTCCTCATCCTTTAAATCCACAAGGAGCCAAAAAGGAGAAAAAGGAGTTTCTTTTCCCCAGATGCCTAAAGAACTACTTTGCATAGCCGGGGGTGGAATGGTCTACCCTGTTAGGGGCTTCCATGGCCGCTTTGACTCATGGAGAAACTAGAGAGACGTCAAGGCATTCAACATATTTGTCACCTTCCAACTTGCTGACCTGGGAATCTGGAGATGTCGCGTAGGGCTGGGAAGGACCCGAAACCTTTGGGTCACGTCAGCCAAGGAGCCAGGTAGATATAGAAGTGGCTCCATGTGTGAGATGTACCCCAACTTCTTAGGAATTGCTGCATCACATATTCCGCGAAAGACTCCACATCCTTGTTAACCGTCTCCTTTCACTTTATATTTTCTTTATTTTTATTTTAAACCCAACCGCCCAGGCGTAACACTGGTCACATAAGGACTTGCCCCCCTGGACTCATATTCCACATCTCCAGCAGGCTCGGTAATCCGAACCGCTGTCATGGCGGTGGGTGCGACGACTAAAGGAGGAATGGCAACATCTCCTCTAGATGGAGGAGGAATGGCAACGTCTCCTCTAGATGGAGGAGGAATGGCAACGTCTCCTCTAGATGGAGGAGGAATGGCAACGTCTCCTCTGATTAAGGAGGAATGGAACATCTCCTTGTTGGAGGAGGAATGGCAACGTCTCCTCTTGATGGAGGAGGAATGGCAACGTCTCCTCTTGATGGAGGAGGAATGGCAACGTCTCCTCTTGATGGAGGAGGAATGGCAACGTCTCCTCTTGATGGAGGAGGAATGGCAACGTCTCCTCTTGATGGAGGAGGAATGGCAACGTCTCCTCTAGATGGAGGAGGAATGGCAACGTCTCCTCTTGATGGAGGAGGAATGGCAACGTCTCCTCTAGATGGAGGAGGAATGGCAACGTCTCCTCTGCTTAAGGAGGAATGGCAACGTCTCCTTGTTGGAGGAGGAATGGCAACGTCTCCTCTGTCTAAAGGAGGAATGAAACATCTCCTTATTGGAGGAGGAATGGGAACGTCTCCTCTGTCTAAAGGAGGAATGAAACATCTCCTTGTTGGAGGAGGAATGGGAACGTCTCCTCTGTCTAAAGGAGGAATGAAACATCTCCTTGTTGGAGGAGGAATGGGAACGTCTCCTCTGTCTAAAGGAGGAATGAAACATCTCCTTGTTGGAGGAGGAATGGGAACGTCTCCTCTGTTTAAAGGAGGAATGGAAACATCTCCTTGTTGGAGGAGGAATGGCAACGTCTCCTCTGTTCGGAGGAGGAATGGCAACGTCTCCTGTAGTGGGAGGAGGAATGGCAACGTCTCCTCTAGTCGGAGGAGGAATGGCAACGTCTCCTCTAGTCGGAGGAGGAATGGCAACGTCTCCTCTAGTCGGAGGAGGAATGGCAACGTCTCCTCTAGTCGGAGGAGGAATGGCAACGTCTCCTCTAGTCGGAGGAGGAATGACAACCTCTCCTCTAGTCGGAGGAAGAATGGCAACATCTCCTCTAGTCGGAGGAGGAATGGCACCATCTCCTCTTGTAGATGTTGTGGCCTGGCAAGGTCTATATTCATCCTGGACCACGACTTGCGGGTCTGATCTGGAAGGGCTGAAAAAGATGGGGGGGGGGGGGGGGGGGGGAATGATCAAGCGCAATCTCAAACCTTTGAGACCGCAAACCTTAACCCCTCCCCTCGCCTGCACATACCTTGTGCGTGAGGGCTGGCCGTATGAAGCAGTGACCTGTCCGTAACCTCTGGACAGAACGTCAACACAAACACAGACGGTCTGCAGATGACCCGTAAAAATTTCATGTACCTAGCCAATCAAAACGATTATCTAATTATCAAATATATTATCAGATATATTTATTAAAAAGGTAGTACTGTCAACATTTCCGTTGAACGGTAAAATCATATCAAATATATGTGGATATACATATCTAATTCTCCAAAAAAAAAAATATTTGAATTATGACAAAACATATATATATATATATATATATATATATATATATATTTATATTTACATACATACACATATATATATACATACATTTATTTATTTATTTTTATTTTTTTATTTTATTATTTTTTTTATTTTTTTTTATATTTTTATTTATTTATTTAATTTTTTTTTTTTTTTTTTTTATTTTTTTTTTTATTTATTTTTTAATTATTTATTATATATATATATATTTTTTATATAACTTTCCCCTTTTAAGGGGAGACAAATCCATTGGCCAACTGCAGACCAGGCGGGGGAAAGCTGCCTCTCTCTGTCTGCAGGAATTTCCATACCGACAGGAGACGGCAGACCTTCGGATCCCCCGCCCGAGTGACGTCACCGCCCCCACCTCACGCCTGCGCCGCGGGGGACAGCCGAACGGCGCCTGCGCGACCGCCGGACCATCCGACCTTCCGCGCATGCGCGAGCCAAGCCTCGCTTTCGCGGAGGCCTCGCGCATGCGCAGAACGACGGCAGCGGCCGCGACCCGGAAGCACCGCGGCAGCCTGGAACGCAGAAGCGTTCCAGGCGCCCTGAGGGGAAAAGGAAGCACCGGGGAGTACCGGGGAGTACCGGGGGGGTACCGAGGAATACCGGGGATCACCATGGCATACCAAAGAGGCATACAGGAAATAAGGAACATTTACAACAAAGACGGCTGCCATGGAGGGAAAAGGAAAATATGAAAGTTTGCAGACCTTGCCAGCCGTTGATGCGTCCACCTGCAGGCATACCGAGACAACCACCCCTCGATCACTGGGGTATCCTAGTGCCATGAAAAGCAATTCGCCCTCTCTTAACTGGGCTCTGAGCTGCACCGCATGAATGGTATGTTTAATCCTGGAAAATTCCGACCGGACGCCAACAGGAACAACCGTGATGTAGGTCCATTGGAGGAGGACAAAAAAGGAACACAGTCTGTACAGGTGAGCTCAATTTTATAGGGTAGGGGGTCCTATAGCATTGGAGAGGAGGGGGGTCCTATAGCATTGGAGAGGAGGCGGGGTTAACCCAAACGTAGGCTGCCATGGAGAAAATTTCATATGGGTACAGTGTTGCATGACTGCGTTTCATTCAAAGTTTGACAGCACTGTAAAAGTGTCCAGTTTTGAAGTGGTTAAATACTTTCATTTTGTGTCTAATTTGTTATTACTCAGTCACAGTGGAGGCCCACTCACAAGGGGCGCTGCCCCCCTAATTTTCATGCGCTGACCCCTAATCTACATGCAGATTTTTTTTTTTGAAACACAAGATTAGAGCCTGAGGCTCTAATTGGCTTCAAAAAGGGTGGGCTCGCACCCACTTGTGTGACATTAGCAAAATTTATATTCGCTAATGTCTTCCTGCTTCTCTGCCTGGCCAATAAGGAAGCGGGTACTGAGATCTGATTGGCAGGGAGTTCTAAGACCTGATTGGCCGGGAGTGCTAAGACCAGATTGCCTGGGAGGAGAAGTGACCGCTGCCAAACTCGGGAGGAGATGCAAGGGGGAAGCTGCCAAAGCCACGACTTGGATGGGGTAAGTGTGGGGCTAATGGGCGAGCAGGCAAAAAAATTAAGTATCAGCTGCCACTGCTCAGTCCTATTGTTTTGTTTTTTATCCACACATTGCTGTACTGCCCAAGTCCAGCCCATATCCTTCCATCTGTATTCTGGTGTAGCCGGGTGCTGGTAAAAAATTCATTTTTTTAAGGAATTGCACCGGAAAAAAAAAAATTAAAAGCCCACAGCTACAAATACTGCAGCTGCTGACTTTTAATAAATGGACATTCACCTCTTCCAGGGTCCAGCGATGTTGGCAGTCGAAGTCGAGAAATTGTTCGTCATTCTCGTTGATGGAATCAGGAAGTGAAGCGTTGCGGCTTCACTTCCCGGTTCCCTACTGCGCATGCGCGAGTCGCGCAGTGCAATGGGAATCGTCCGCACTGTCTGCTGGGACCCGTGTGTGTCCCAGCAGACAGCGCGGCGGGACAGGAAGCGGCATAGACTCCCGTGGGAGTCTATGCCCAGAAGTGGGTGCAAATACCTGTCTTAGACAGGTATCTGCACCCCCTCCCCCCTGAAAGGTGCCAACTGTGGCACCGGAGTGGGGGGTTCCGATGAGTGGAAGTTCCACTTTAGGGTGGAACTCCGCTTTAAGTAAAGACTGTTTGCAACAGCTACTGTGGGGCAGCAAGTCCCAGCATGTCTATACATTAAGTTGACTTTCATTGTCCCCTCCTGATTGGATTAGACCGGATACCAAGGAAAGTTGAGTGTTGAAGAGAATAATCATTGGGGTATGTAGTTCCATCAGATCTTGGTGGGACTGCTCTCTGATGGGAAAGTGACTACAACTCCCAGGGGCCTCTGCAACAAAAGAGGGGGCGAGATGGGAGGACTTTTACACAGCCGCCCGGGGAAATCTAGAGGCACTCGGCACCAGATTGGGGATAGGAATGAAGGTGGAAAGCAGAGTGTGGCATCCGCAGCACCTGTTTCCCACACGGCCAGTCCCTCGCCTGCCCAGTAATACAGGGGGACATTGCCCATTCATTTGCAGTTGCATCCGAAGTGCACAGCAGAGATACCGGTTCACCTACAGTGTCCTAAAATTGTACAGCAGAACCGCTGGTCTGTCCCCTTGTAGAGATAGGGACACCAATTGGGTCATGAAGTCCTCCGGAGTGTACAGAAGAATCAAGCAAGTCCTTCCAAGTTCAGTGCATCAGGCCTTCCAACCACAGGACATACTGCTGAAGCCCAGGAGCTGGTGAGAAGAATGCTAACCCATCCTTTTCCATTGTTTAACAGACACTGACAGCTTCATTTACCACAATTTGCTTCTACCATCCCTTCAGGAACCCAACCAGCCAATCAGACCAATTGTAGATAATTGCCTTGACTTCATAGTCCACCACCTCAACCGTCTTATCATTACACAGATGTTCTCCCTTTCTCTTCCTACCTGTTTTCCTTTTACATTGAACTTGCATTCCTACTAAAATGGACTTCAGTAATCTGCATAAGCACCAGATAGTTTAATCTGTTTAAAGGACTGCTGATTTTAACTAGAAAGAACCAGTGAATTTTATCAGATGTGCACCACCGTAAGGGCCCCAACCAATCCGGCAAAATTATAACTGTTGTCCTCTGCCACAATAGTTTTTTTTTCTTTTTTCCTTGTTATATTTAAGGAGATTATTAAATTCCAATATCCTTACATGGGGAATATGTTATCAATCACATTGCAAAGACTTGCAGGCAGACTTGGACTTATCTGGGTCCCGTTAGGGGGACTTGGTGTGGGGGCGTAGTCTTCAGTTTCCCTCTTACAGTTTAAGCTGAGTCAATAATTAGTATCAGCATCTGGGCTCGGTTGCTCCTTGTCTCTACTGTTACAATTGTGTAGTAGGTCTCTGTATAGAGATAGGGGTTTATAGTCTTCTACTATTTCTTGACATCTTTGTGTAAGCTGATTTTTGTGATGTAATCACAGCTTCAGTTAATTTGGTGTCATTAATTCCTTGTCAGGGTTATGTCAGTGTGCTGAACATAGTAATATAGGGTGCTTGGGCCCTAAGTCATAGTGCAATACTGTAATCATTCTGCGACTCCTATGTGGGTGCGCTACACTGGTAATCCTGAAATTGATCTGCTGGTGATGCTGGGACACCCAACTTGCTGTCTCTCAGAGAGAAATCTTTATGTAAAAAATGCCAGGGCTAAGAAGTCTTTCACCACCACCAATTATATTCAAGCTTACCTGAAAATGTGAATGAGATTGGTAGTGCAGCAAGCAGAGAGAGAGAGAGAGAGGTAATACACAGCACAGGGTTCTGGCAGTATAATTTGACTGCCCTACTGCTGGTCTTGTACAGTATCTCACAAAAGTGAGTACACCCCTCACATATTTGTAAATATGTTATTATATCTTTTCATGTGACATGAGAAATTAACCTTTGCTACAATGTAAAGTACTGAGTGTACAGCTTGTATAAGGCCCCTTTCACACATGCGGACCGCATGTCCGTATTTCATTTTACTATCCGTCTGTAGAGTGGAACGGATGAACACGGACAGACGGTCTGTGTTCATCCGATCCTCCATAGAAGAGAGCGAAGATCTGACAGGGCGGCTCAGCTGGGATTTCGGAACGATCCCCGCTGAGCAAGCGGATGTTTACGGGGTGGATCATTACTGATCCGTCTCGTGTGAAAGGGGCCTAAAGGATGGGGGCCCAAATTGTAGCAAAGTGTAATTTCTTCAGTGTTGTCACATGAAAAGATATAATAAAATATTTACAAAAATGTGAGGGGTGTACTCACTTTTGTGAAATACTGATCCGTCTCGTGTGAAAGGGGCCTAACAGTGTAAACAGCCATTAATGTCTAAACCGCTGGCAACAAAAGTGAGTACATCCCTAAGTGAAAATGTCCAAATTGGGCCCAAATTGTAGCAAAGTGTAATTTCTTCAGTGTTGTCACATGAAAAGATATAATAAAATATTTACAAAAATGTGAGGGGTGTACTCACTTTTGTGAAATACTGTGTGTCCTGAGAACCAACCTATGGCCCTAGGGCCCCATGCAACCTCTTGGTCTAAATTGTGCAGCCTTCAAGTCGAGTAACCAGTAGTGGGACATTGATTTACACAGCACAGGCTTCTGGAAGTACAATCATATACTGCCCTTCTACTGGCCTTCTATGGCCCTGGTGACCAACCTATTGCCTCTGGGCACTGTGGTACCTTTTAATCTTAATTGTGCAACCCTTGAGCCCAGTACCTAACAAGGAGGAAATTGATATACAAAGAACAGACTTCTGGAAGTACAATCATACTACTCTTCTGGGACTCATTAATGACTGGAATGGTACCACTGGATTGGCGCAGGTCCAATGTGGTGCCCATATTTTAAAAAAGGATCGAAGTCTTTACCAAATAACTATAGACCTGTTAGTTTAACTTCTATAGTCAGGAAGATCCTTACATGGGGATGGAGTTTCTTGCTGTAAAAAAATATTTTAAGCAACAGACAGCATGAATTCATGAAAGACAGAAGTTGTCAAACAAACCTGATTTCTTTTTATGAGGAGCCAAGTAAAACCTTGGACAGAGGCGTGGCTGTGGACGTGGTATACCTGGATTTTGCAAAAGAGTTTGACACAGTTCCCCACACACGGCTCATGTGTGAGGTAAAGTCTACAGGCTTGTAAATATCAGTTTGTAAATGGATAGAAAACTGGCTAAAAGACAGAATTCAGAGAGTCGTGATTCATGATTCTTACTCTGAATGGTCTAAGGTTATCAGTGGTGTACCCCAAGGTTCAGTGCTGGGACCCTTACTTTTTAATATCTTTATAAATGATATAGGGTCTGGGATTAAAAGTAACATTTCTGTCTGTGCAGATGACACCAAGCTATGCAGTGGAATAACGTCCTTACAGGAGGTCTCCAAGTTACAAGCCGACCTCAATGCTCTGTCTAATTGGGCAACAAAGTGGCAATTGGGGTTTAATGTTGATACATGTGAAGTTATGCACTTGGGGGCTAAGAATATGCATGCATCATACATACTAGGGGGAGTACAACTGAGGGAATCCGTAGTGGAGAAGGATCTGGGGTTTTTGGTAGATCATAAGCTCAATAATAGCATTCAATGCCAAGCTGCGGTTTCCAAAGCGAGCAAAGTCCTTTCTTGTATAAGGAGAGGTCCTGTACAAATCATTAGTAAGACCTCATCTGGAATATGCAGTTCAGTTTTGGGCACCAGTTCTCAAAAAGGATATCGGGGAACTGGAGAAAGTGCAGAGAAGGGCAACCAAACTGATAAGAGACATGGAGGAGCTCAGCTACGAGGAAAGAGATTAGAGGAACAGAATCTATTCCCTCTTGAAAAGAGGAGATTAAGGGGAGATATGATCAACATGTATAAATACATAAGTGGTCCATATAGTGAACTTGGTGTTGAGTTATTCACTTTAAGGTCATCATAGAGGACAAGGGGGGACTCTTTACATCTAGAGGAAAAAAGATGTCATCTCCAAATACGGAAAGATTTCTTAACAGTAAGAGCTGTGAAAAGCTGGAATAGAGGCTGTCCTGGCCAGCTCAGTAGATTGCTTTAACCACTTCAGCCCTGGAAGATTTGGCTGCTCAATGACCAGGTCATTTTTTGTGATATGGCACTGCGTCGCTTTAATTGAAATTTTTTGGGGGATTTAGGTCTGGACTTTGACTGGCCCATTCTAACACATGCATATGCTTTGAGATAAACCATTCCGTTAGGCTGTATTTTCACCAAGGTTCTCTAACAAACCTCTGAGGGCTTCACAGAACAGCTGTATTTATATTGAGATTAAATTACACACATGTGCACTCTATTTACTAATTAGGTGACTTCTGAAGACAATTGGTTCCACTAGATTTTAGCTAGGCCCCTTTCACACTTGTGTGACCTGAAAGTTGCGTTTTTTTTTGCCGAAACTTTGATGCGATTTTGACGCTACTTTAAGCAATGCCTGTGTAATGTTGAGGTCTATGGACCTCAAGTTGCATCAAAGTCGGACCAAAGTCGTGCAGGAACTACTTTGAGTCACACAGATATGAATGGTACAAGTTGCACAGGTGTGAAAGGGGCCTTAGGGGTATCACAGTAAAGAAGGCACGCCACACTTTACACTTTTCACATATTTATTTGTAAAACAAAACCATTTATCACTTTCCTTCCACTTCACAATTATTTGCCATTTTGTGTTGGTCTATCACATAAAATCCCCAAAAAATACATTTACTTTTTTGGTTGTAACATGACAAAATGTGGAAAATTTCAAGGGGTATGAATACTTTTTCAAGGCACTGTATGCTGCCCTCGAGCCCAGTAACTAGTACAGGGAACATGGATTTGTAAAGGAGCTGTAATGACAGTGATCTCTAGCAGACCATCATAGCTCCCAAATGTCCCTGATTTCGAGAGACTGTCCCTGATTTGGAGCAATGTCCCTCATTCCTCCTCATTTGTCCCTCATTTTGGTCTGATCTGTATAGATGTATATAAAATGCACTTTTTATCTATCAAAAAGTGTTTTCCAGCACTAAACCTTTCATCTGATTTCTAAATTGCTGCATTTGTAAATTCCAAAAAAAAAAGCACTTTTGGCTTTAACCAATCTTGTTTGTTTTTTTTTTGTACAATTCTCCTTTAACCACTTCAGCCCCAGAGGATTTTACCCCCTTCCTTACTAGAGCACTTTTTGCGATTCTGCACTGCGTCGCTTTAACTGACAATTGCGCAGTCGTGCGACTAGAGCTTTCTTTTGGTGGTATTTGAACACCTGTGCGGTTTTTATTTTTTTTTTTTTTTTTGCGCTATAAACAAAAGAAGAGCGACAATTTTGAAAAAAAACACAATATTTTTTACTTTTTGCTAGAATAAATATCCCATTTAAAAAATAAATAAATACATTTTTTACTCAGTTTAGGCCGATACGTATTCTTCTACATATTTTTGGTAAAAAAAAATCACAATATACAAAATAGGGGATAGATTTATTGCATGTTTTTTTTTTTACTAGTAATGGCGGCGATCTGCGATTTTTTTTTTTTTTCGTGACTGTGACATTGCGGCGGACACTTCGGACACTGTTGACACATTTTTGGGACCATTTACACAGCGATCGTTGCTATAAAATTGCACTGATTACTGTGTAAATGTGACTGGCAGGGAAGGGTTAACACTAGGGGGCACTGCAGGGGTTAATGTATGTTCCCTGGGAGTGATTCTAACTGTAGGGGGAGGGGACTCACAAGGGGAGGAGACCGATCGGTGTTCCTCTGTACTGGGAACACACTATCGGTCTCCTCTCCACTGACAGGACGTGGATCTGTCTGTTTACACACACAGATCTACGGTCCTGCTGTGTTCCCGGGCAATCGCGGGTGCCTGGTGGACATTGTGGTCGCCGGGCACGCGCACCGGGTCCCGAGCGATGCTGCGCACACGCGCCCCCTAGACGGCCAGGAATGGGAGGACGTCATATGACGCCCACCCAGGATGGGAGACCCACCTTGTGGGCGTCATATGACTATGGGCGGGTATTGAAGTGGTTAAGGGGCGTGGCAAGGGGTGTGTCCTATTCCTGCATACTTTTGCTGATAGGTGTCCCTCATTCCCGTCTCAAAAGTTAGGGAGGTATGGACCATGTCACCAATCTCAAAAACATGTCCATGGTCTCCAGTCATCCTGGTAGCATGGCCACAGCCTCTGGCTGTCCTCTGTAATATTTCATGGTAAATATTAAAAGAGGTGTTAAACCCAGAACCAAAAATTTTATATATTGCAGATTACCAATCATTAGCTGTAGTAGCTGCATTTGTTTTCTTTGTTTATTTTTTTTTTCATCTGTTTTCACTTGATCTGGCCAGTAACACACCTCCTGTATTTCAGTACCTCCACTCTGGATGAATAAGCACAGGGGGCACATTTGGACAATGTCAGCCTGGAAAGGGAGGGGTTAGATGCACTAGCATATTTGAATACACTAACAAATTGAAGCCAAACTCCAGCTAATACTTTATAAGCATCCATTTGGGATAAAGGTTGTCCATAAATAAAAGCTGATCCTTGTAAGCACCCCATGCCAGTGTTAAATGGTTTGTTTCATTTCTGTAATCTGCAAGAGAGCTTGCGTTTTTGAAAAACAAGAGACTTGTTGGCTGGATTACCAGATGAAAATAGAAAGAAAGTCTAAAAAATAAAGTAAATGCAGCAATCACATCTAAAAATTGGTAAGCTGCAATATTATACGTTTGCTTTTGGGTTTAATATAGCTTTAAGGTCTGCTATGTATACTGTGCTAGTCACCACTGCTCTGGGGAATAATGTGTAATGTCTGTAATTGGTTACAGAACTCAGATTAAGCTAATTTGAGTGAACTTTCTGATTGCTACCTTTACGGGATAGCATTATTAGCTCACTCAATGCTTTCACTTATTGCCTGGAATTGGTCTTTAAAAGGTACTCCAATCAGATGCCGATGCGGACACAACCTCCCTGGGGTGTTGCACTCATCCTGGAATTATGCAGTACAAGTCATGTGTTAACTGGTAGCAATTTATTTGTGATTCTGCGGGTCATTCTCATCTTCACCCATTGAAGACCCTGGAATCCAATAATGCACACTGATGACACACTCTAATTTTGTATGAAGATTCTCCTCACAACTTCTGTCTCCTGCAAGGAAGAAGGCTGCATCACATAGAATGAACAAAATGGATTTCCACTAAACACTGTCTAAACCCTCTAATCAATGTGGCCATAGGGATATTATACGGTATAAAACTCACTGTACTCTGAGTGGATTTTCTGTTTTTAGCACAGCTGCATGGATAGCATTTTACAGATTCACTCTACCATAGCTCCCAACTGTCCCTGATGAAGTCCATTGGGACAAAATGCGTCAGGCTCACCATACTTGCTCTCCATATTGCTCTTCTCTCAATTTTTTTGAATTTTATACCCGTGATCACTAGGTTTATGTACTAATTTAACATGATGTACTGCAATTTTAAATAAAATCTCTCTGGTTTTTGACCTGCTCCATATGGAGCTTTTTCTTTTTTTTTTCTACTCTTACACCAGTTCGATTGAACCTTTTTTTATGCACTCTGACCTCCTGAGGGTTTCCCCACTGAGTTGAGGTTTTTGTCATATATTGGAGAATAACAAGGATTTAAGAACCTTGCCTGTACCATCACAGCTGAAGCGTGGTTGTATCCTTTTTGAAGTGATCCTTCTCCTGCCTAACCTACACCGTGAGGCATTCTGCCCACATAAGCCTGATTGACCCACTACTGCTGGTAAGTGGGTCCACCGTATCTGGTAAGAGTACTGATTTATACTCTTATGACAGAGGATCTTTTTCACATTTACAGCTTCACTGACAGTTTCATGTTGTCTACACCATTTTCATTTATTTATTACAGGATTTATATAGCGCCAACAGTTTACGCAGCGCTTTACAATATAAAAAGGGAGACAATACAGTTATAATACAATAAAATACAAGAGGATTAAGGGGGCCCTGCTCAGAAGAGCTTACAATCTAATTTGATTGAAGATTCACTATTGTGTATTTGATGGACATTTTTTTTTTTACCTTTAATTTCTTTCTCCAGTTCACAAAAGTGAACATTGGAATTTTTGTGTGATCATCACATTGGGAGATGTGCGGGGACGTGCTGACGTAGCGTCAGGCACGGAGGGAGGAGTCCGGGCTCGAGGGCCGAGGAGAGCTGGCGTTCAGCTCAGGAGGACGGGAGGGCGGGCCGCGCCGGGTGAGAGAAGCCGCGGGCGCACCGCACGGTCCCCCGGGCCAAGAGAAATAAGGAGCATGGATCCCCCCCCCAGAACAACCAGGCCAGTGAAGCGGCGACCCTGACCGGGACCGCCAGCATTGGCCCCCCCACCTCACCTCTCCTCCGCCAATCCACCAACCACAGCAGGACGGGACCCCATGAAGCCTCAGTGAAAGAGACGGCAGCCAGCGGGAGAAGCGCCTGTCAGTGAGTATGTTAAGTTTCCACACAAGGCTCATCTCCTGCGGAGGTAAGGACATAGCAATCCTGACAGTTTTGGGAAGCCTTTGTCTATGTGCCATTAGCCCTGGGAAAGCAACACAGGAGAAGGGGAGCCCCACTGCACTGGGAAAACCAACTTAGCTGGCAGACCCAGCTATCTTAATCTTGATGCTTAGCCCTGGTTCCCCCCCCTCTCCACCCTGACTCAGCAAACGTAGCTTACCCCTAGGTTACCCCAAGCACACACAGCAGTGTAAAAATTCTTCACCGGCTTGCGTTTCCAAATTGCAGTAGCCAGACGTGGGAGGGCTTTGAGCCCCAGAACGGACAATCAACGCAAGAAGGTGATTTGGGTCTTTCCGGATGCCTATTTCAAAGTCACTAAGCATCGAGCAATGTATGTATGTGTAACTATTTAAAAGCTGGGAGAAACTAAATCACAGCAGCACAAAAATCTGCCTGTATGCGTATCCAAATCGCATCAGGCAGACGTAGGAGTAAACTGAGCCCCAGAGAGGACAACTTCTTCAACAAGGCGGTTTGATTCCCCCCCCCCCCCTTTTTTTTTTTTTTTTTTTTTTTTTTTTTTTTCCTTTGCAGCCCAGATATATTTTTTGGGAGCCCTAAAATGTTTGCTTGAAGTATCATAGAAACATATGGGTATTTACGGGCTCTAAAATCCAAGACTGGGGGAAGGTTAAGGACATTACATGGACATCGTAGTCCCTAAGGGTGCAAAAGGGTCTGGAATGAAAACTTTGTAATCTGCCTTACAGACATCTCATGCATCAAAAACTGCTCTGAGGACTGTCTGTGCGACACCGACTAGCGTCTATGAAGCATTATTTTTTTTTTTTGTTTCTCATGCTAAAAGGACGCATGATCGAATGAAAGTGTGATTTCGGCTGGGGCCGGGGTAGATTGATTCTCACAAAAAACGCTTATTGGAATGAAAGTAAGATTTTGATCAGTGCTCATGGAGATACTCTGCCACAGATCAAACACTGCGTTATGGAATGAAGGTATGATTCCGGCTGGTATTTAAACGCATTGACCGTTGAGGTTTTAGCCTGGTGATAGATGTTTGAAATAGAATTGGTATCTCAGATTATGTGTGTTTTATATGAACCCCAGATTTTTCTTAAACATGAAACTACGGTAAAAACATAAAATCACATAAAATTACATATCTATAGGCTGCCCACGTTACCAAGGCCAGCGACCTCATGTAAACACATCGCAAATACCTATCGTAAATCGCAAATACCTATCGATCCTTCTAGTAGAGCCATTAGATAGGACACTGAAAAGGCGTAAACGGCTTATTTCGGAAGTTAATGAGCAGGAAGGGCGACTAAATTCCCCCCATCCTAGCAAAATTGCCTCAGCCATCGAGTAAGTGTCTAGTACACCACTTAAAGACCCTACAGACGGAAAAGGCCCCCCCCCCAGCCTACTGCAAACGCGACTGTACACACCAGCGGGACGCCCAGAGGGACAAAGGACAGCCTTAAAGCAAGGATCGCATTAATAGGCAGGAGGTGGAAAAAGGCCCAGGAGGCCCAGGCCCATAACAAGACTGGGGAAAAGAATCAGGCCCATTAGAAAGATCAACATGAGTAAAGACCCACCCAAACAGCCCAAGAAAGCTGCCGCCAAAGGCAGTAAAGGGGAGACAAGTACAATTAAACACTATTTGAGACAGGGCGCAAGCCCAAAGACATTGGGAAAAGAAACGCGGGCCGGAGCCTCCCCGGAGAGCAGGGGCGGGGTGGAAGGAGAAATTAATGACTCCAGAGCGGACCTCACAATGGAGACTGAGATTGAGCTCAGCAGGGGGGAGGATCATCAAGCAGGAACCCACATCCCGAATAAACTTGAAATGGAGGCGATGCTCCTACGCCTGGAAAATGTAATCAAACTCGAAATTAACACTCTACGGGAGGATATGGGCCATCTGCTGTCCAGGGTTGAAGCGGTGGAGGGGAGAGCGGACTCTATAGATTTGGAAATCGCGAAGTTGAAAACCCAAGTAAAAGGCGCCTACCTCACGCAGAGAGATACCCTCTATAAGATTGAGGACCAAGAAAATAGGGATAGGAGGCTAAATCTGAGGCTGCGTGCCGTCCCAGAAGAGAGAGGGGAAGACCTAGAGAGAAAACTATGGGAAATCTTGGGCCCTATAAGCGGCAAGGACTTGGATCATTTTCCTCATACAGAAAGGATACACCGAGTAGGAAGACCCGAAAGAGGGGGCGCAGAACGGCCAAGGGACATAATTGTCAGATTCAGCCGCTTTAAAGAAAAAGAGGACCTGTGGGCTAAAATTAAAAATAAATCTCCCATACTGCATAAAGAAGCTGAAATTCAAATATACGCGGACCTATCGGCCCGAACCCTCGAAAGACGGAGACATCAGAAACCCCTATTGGAAATATTGAAAAGGGAAAATATAAGATACAGCTGGGGTTTCCCCTCATGTTTAATAGGGTTTAAGGAGGGGTGCACGGCTAGGCTGAGGCTCCCTGAGGAAGTGCAGGGATTTTGTACAAAACTCGGGATCCCAATCCCGAATCTGCAGGGTTGGATGGAAATGGAGGGCCCGGGGGACCCAGGGGGGGGTGGGGGGGGGGGGGGGGGGGGGGGGCGAATGCCCACACGTAGCTACAAAAGAATCCAGCTCAAATCGGCCCTGCCCCCACCCCCTCTGCGCCCCGAATTCGGGCTGCGGAGGGGGAGGGAAGGGCTCAATAAGCTCCACCTCACCAGGAATCCGGAGTCTAAGGGAAGCCACAAAGGATGGCCCCCAAGGACCCGGGGACCCTAGTTAGGGTAAGAGAGGGGGGGAGGGGAGGGCGGGGGGAAGGGGGGGCGGGGGGGGAGGGGGATGGGGGGGGGAGGGAAGGGGGGGGGGGAGGGGGGGGGGGAGGGGGGGGGGGAGGGGGGGGGAGGGAGGGGGGGGGGGGGGGGGAGGGAAACCACGTCCGCTGTGGGGCTGCTGTCACTATCAATTTCCTAGGGGGAAAAAACAAAAAAAAAAAAAAAAAAAAAAAAAAACCTTTAAAAATAAATGAAGGATCTAGAAATTAAATTTTTATCATATAATGTGAAAGGCTTAAACTCTCCCGGTAAGCGAGCTAAAATTTTGGAGGAAGCAGAGAGATATGGCGCAGGCATAGTGTTCCTGCAAGAGACCCACCTGGCACATTCCTCAAATATTAGACTTTTTTCTCCAGCTCTCCCAAATTGGTTTTATGGAGACACTATCTCGAGCAGGGCAAGAGGAGTGGCTATTGGGATTGCGAGGGACATTGACTTCATAGTGGAGGAGAGAATGACGGACCCCGAGGGGAGGTATCTGTTTCTCAGGGGCTCCCTCCTAGGGGTAGAACTTACACTGGCCAATGTTTATGCCCCCAACACCAGACCCATCCTTTTTCTCGAAGCAATTCTGCGTAAGCTAAGGGCCTTTAGGAAAGGATATCTGATCCTGATGGGGGACCTCAATTTTGTGATGGACCCCGCGAAGGATAGTACGTCTGGTGGTACGGGGAGGGGCAACATACAACTGAAGCGAATCAAAAAAAAACTAGCGGAGGACCAGCTGGTGGATGTGTGGAGGACTCAGCACCCGCAGGTGAGGGATTACTCGTTCTTCTCCCCTGTCCACCAGATGTACTCACGCCTGGACCATATTTTAGTAGACCATGGTATACTGGAAAGGGTCAAGGAAACCGAAATTGGAATAGCTTCCCTTTCGGATCACGCGCCGGTATCCATGAGGCTAAGGTTCCCCGAATACAAACAACCCTCCAGCGGATGGAAACTCAACCCGGAATTATTATACGACAAAGAAATCAGGGATTATATTAAAAAGGAGCTAGAATGGTTCTTTCAAATTAATGACAACGGAGAGGTCTCAGAGGCACAACTATGGGACGCTCATAAAGCGTTCATTAGGGGGCTTCTGATAGCTAAAGCCTCATGGAAGAAAAAGGAGAGGGTGAGAAAAACGCAGGCTCTAATAGCAGAAATTAAAACCCTAGAGCAAAAGCACAAATCTGGGGGGGCACTCAGTCAGGGCACATATATAGAGCTTACAGATAAGAGAGAGGAATTAAAAGATCTAGCTGAACAGGAAGTCAGACAGAAGTTCAATAAATTGGCCAGGGAACAATATATCTGGGGAAACAAGCCAGGGAAATATTTAGCAAGGAAACTACAAAAAAAGAAAACCAGAAATTTTATTGAAAAAATCCAAACAAAAAACGGGGAGATGAAGTATACCCCTAGTGAAATAGCCTCGACATTTAGAGACTATTACAAAGAACTATACGAGGTGAAAACCAAGGGAAACAACGACAGCATTGGAATTAGCCAGAAAACCTCTGAGTTCCTAGAGAGGGCAGGGCTGATAGCCCTAGGGGGAGAGGAGAGAGATGAGCTTGAGAGGCCAATATCCGAGGAGGAGATTTTAGCAGCCATTAAGAACTCGCCAACAGGGAAGAGCCCGGGCCCGGATGGCTTTACGGCCTCATATTATAAAACATACAAAGAGATTCTTGTACCAAGACTGCTCCGATATATGAATGGATTAGGGATAGACTACAACACGAGCGAAGAGGCCCTAAAAGCGACGATCACACTTTTGAGGAAGGATGGGAAGGATGGATCGGTGTGCTCGAACTACAGACCCATCTCTTTATTAAATTTCGACACAAAGCTATACGCAAAGATACTGGCGGATCGAATAAAGGGGCACTTGGGCACACTGATCCATCCGGACCAGGTCGGGTTTGTCCCGGGCAGAGAGGGGAGGGACAATGGGATTCGGACATTGCTAGCCATTCAGAGGATGGGAGATTCAGGAACCCCCAGTCTACTCCTCTCGATAGACGCTGAAAAAGCGTTCGACAGAGTAGACTGGGGGTTCATGTTCAACACTCTACAGAGGATGGGTTTTGGACCCAGATTTATCCAAAAAATCAAAACCCTATATAATCACCCTAAAACCAACATCAAGGTCAATGGAACGACCTCCGCGGAGTTCGAACTGTTCAATGGTACTAGGCAGGGCTGTCCACTCTCCCCTCTCCTTTTTATTCTATCCCTGGAACCGCTGCTTGCCATAATCCGCAGAAACCCAGAGGTGGGAGGCTGTAAAGTCGGCAGTGAAGAGCACAAACTTGCGGCCTTCGCCGACGACGTCCTCTTTTACATAAGCTCACCCCAGAGGTCGGTCCCCATATTGCTTAAAATTTTAAAGGAATATGGGGAACTAACAAATTTTAGAGTCAATCCCTCAAAAACATTTATCCTTAATATTAACCTCAATAAAACAGAGAAACAAACCTTACAGAAAACAGTTAGTTTCGTCTGGAAAAAAAGGATAAAATACTTAGGAATAGAACTGGCCAATAACCCGAGGAAATTATACAAAATAAATTATATCCCACTCCTAGAAGATATTAAAAAAAAATGTCAAGAGCTGAAGGGAAAAATCCTATCCTGGATAGGTAGGATTAATTCGGTAAAAATGATGATCCTTCCAGTCATCACATATAAATTCCAGATGCTCCCCCTACCTCTCCCAAAACAGTACCTCGGGAAACTAAGATCTATTATAATGAATTTCATATGGAATTACAAAAAACATAGAATCTCCCTACAAATTCTAAAACAAGATAAAAGCCAGGGCGGTCAGGCGGTCCCAGACATAGAAAGTTACTACCATGCCATAGCACTATTAAGAATCGCAGAATGGGGTAAAACAGGTAACACTAAAAGATGGGTTAGTTTGGAGGAAGCACTGAGTGAAGCTAGGCTGGGGAAGATTGTGTGGAATCCTCCGAAAAGCCGGATACTGGGAGAAAAAACACATATAATCACAATCACGACTTTGAAAATTTGGGACAAAATATATAAAATATTCAACAAAAATTATAATTCGCCACTTATAGCACTTAAAGAAAATCCTTTTTTCCCGCCAGGGTTAAAGGAAATAGGAGGTGATTGGATCAGAATGGACTGCACGAGATTAGGGGAAGTTATTAGTAAGGGGAAGGTTATGACATTGCACGAGTTACAGAATAGTGAGGCTTTCTCCATTGATGGATGGCGGCATCGCCAGTTGACCCATTTTGTGGGCTCTCTTCCCAGTCCATTAAGGGAGGCTAAGGATTTAACAAAATTAGAGAAAATCTTTATGGCAGAATGTTCAAAAAAAAGAATATCCAGAATATATAAACTGTTATTAGAAAGAGATAGACCGGAGATGCCGTCATACCTTACCAAATGGGAAAGCGAATTAGGAACACAATTAGAAATAGGCACAAGTAAGAAAATTTTAAAATTAGCACATGGGTCAGCGGTAGATGCGAGAACTGCAGAAACAAACTTTAAGTGCATGGCTAGGTGGTATAGAACCCCAGACAGGGTCAGCAATTTCCAGGCGGATACATCGGCGAATTGTTGGAGGGGGTGTGATCAAAGGGGCACAATGGGTCATTTATGGTGGGGGTGCCCTAAAATCAAAAAATTCTGGGAGACTATCCTAAAATACATAAAAGAAATAACAACAACTGAGGTAAAAAACGACCCTTGGGTGGTACTTATGCACGCCACACCCAAAGAAATTAAACAATATAAAGGCTCATTGATACCCCATTTACTTAATGCGGCCAAAAAGGTAATTCCAAGGAGGTGGAAAGACAAGGAAAGCCCACCTTTATGGGAATGGGTTGACGCAGTGGAATCCACCTACATGATGGAATGTGTGTTGTACACGAGGGAGGAGGACAGAGAGGCCACGAGGATTAGATGGGAGAGCTGGAGAAAATTCAAGAGATCTTGGAGTTACAGGGAGGTTCTGCGATTGCAGCCATGACAACCGAGGATCCCTGGGATGTGAAGCCAAAAAGAGACCTAGCCATGGAAAGGCCGACCCCCAGGGCAGAGAAGATACTGCGGTGAAAGGACCACCTTTTTATAACAAAACAGCGGACGGGGATGGGGAGGGTGGGGGGGGGGGGGAGGGATAGGGGGGGAGGGGGGGAGGAAATAAAAACCTCCAGGGGGGCTAACTGGAAGAGTGATGGAATAGGAATTAGGATAAAGGAAGGTGAGGGGGAGTAGAGGCTGGGGGGGATCACGGATGTATACACGTATTCTTGGGCTTTGTAAATACTTTTTGTGGATGCCCGACCCAAGACCTCGATTCCCCCAACTCCAGGGGGGAAAAAAAAAAAAAAAAAAAAAAAAAAGGCGAGAAATGAAATAAACCACTAATGATGCTAAGACAAATTGGAGGGATGGAGATGCTGGCATAGCTGACACCCACCTACAAATATTCTTTCTGAAGTGGAAAAAAAAAACAAGGAATTTTTAAAAAAAAACAAAAAAAAAAAAAAGACACTCTGCAACATTGTTGCCTTGAGACTATTTCCCTCTAGTGCCAGCTAAGACTCAGTGTCATCACATCCTGTCAGCAGAGTGATCACCTTCACTCAGTCTCAGGACTCAAGTTTCACATTTACATTGAACTGTTTGGAACTATAAGAGCCAGCATGCTCTGGAGAAAAGGAACCAAAGACTCCATCTTGTCTGCCTGTTCCAGGATGTTCGTTAGGGCTTTGGCTGCATGTGAGAGAGCTTTTGCCCATTTGCTTTTCCTGTGAAAGACTTTTGCTTGGCTGACTTCCCTTCTGGTTACTGATCCTGTTTGCTGCACCTGACTTCGCTGATCTCTGGACTCCTGTTTTTTCTGGCTTGTTCTGACTACCCGTCCTGGTTTCCGAACTCTGGCTATGTTTTTGACTACGTTTGCTCTGTGTATACCATTTTACCCGAGGGCTTTCACACTGGAGTGATGCGTTGCCAGGACACTAAAAAAAGTCCTGCAAGCAGCATCTTTGAGGCGCTGTAGGAGCAATGTATACACCACTCTTACAGCACCCCTGCTCATTGAAATCAATGGGCAGCGTTGGTAAAGTGCTGCTGCAGGGGTTAAAAGTGCCCCGCTAGTGGCCAAAAAGCGCCACAAAAAAAGGAGAATTGAAGCATTATCAATAAAAGCATTTACCTCTACATCAGAATTCAAATCAAGAGGTCTAAGGCATTTGACCCTATAGATCCAACTCATCTCAAGTTTTGAAATTTCCGACGTCTGGAACCCCCCTCCAATGCAATTTAAGTTTATCGATAACTATAAAATAAGTGCCAGCCGCCTTTTTATTATGCACTTCCAAATAGTGCCTGGAGACCGGGTGGCCCTTAAAGCCTCTTCTAATGTTCCCTATATGCTCATTAAGTCTAACCTACAATGGACGCACAGTGCGTCCAATATACTGCAATCCACAGGGGCAGGTAAGAAGGTATACTACGTTAGGGGTAGAACATGTTATAAAGGTCTTATTATTAAAGGCCTGAGATGTACTCTAGGAACTAACTGAGTAGTCTTCTTATTGGCAATCCCATTAATTGAGCATACAGAACATTAATTACATTTATAAAAACCTGTCATATTCTGAAAGAACATAAATTTGGTGGTGGGTGGATCACACACATTAGGAGCCACCAAGTCTCGAAGGACGGGGCTCCCCTAAACACCACATATGGTTGATCAGGTAAAGTTTTGCATAAAACATTGTCATTCTTTAATATATGCCAGTGTTTACTGACAAACTTTTTAATTGAATAATGTTGGTGAGAATAGGATGTAATGAATGGCAATCAGTCCCTTTGCTACCATTACTAGTTCTTTCAGATAGAAGTAAATCTCTGTTCATTACATGGGTGTTCGCCACTCGCCGTTCTAAAGTGGCAGCAGAATATCTCTTGTTAATAAATCTTTCAGTAAGTACTGCAGCCTGTGCTTCAAAATCTGCAGTCCTACTACAATTATGTCTCAGGTGCATATATTGGCTCTTGGGGACTGAATTCAACCAAGATTGATCATTGCAAATGTTCGTAGGGAGGAAAGAGTTTTGATCGGTAGGTTTAAAGTATGTAAAGGTCAAAAGCTGATCTCCCTCTGCCCAAATTTTGAGGTCCAAAATATGTACTAAACACTGGTCGGCCTCATACTTAAACTCTTTCCCTCTATCCCTCTATCATTAATGTTCAAGCCATTCCACAGGCAGAGGACGTCATCAATAAATATGGCCCATAGGACCAATTCTGGTCTCTCTTTGGCATAGATGACGTCCTCCTCCCATTTGCCCATAAATAGATTGGCTAGGCTGGGGCAAATTTAGCCATGCCTCTGTTTTGAAGGAAAAATTGTTGCTTGAACCAAAAATATTTGCGTGTAGTTGCAAGTTTCAAAAGATCCACAATGAATGCTCTTTGTTGAGAGTTAAGCGTTAATTCTCCCTCTAAATAAAATTCTACAGATGAAAAACCCCCAATGATGTGGAATAATGGTATAAAGGGATGTGACATCTGCTGTTACTAGCCAGATGCCCTCTCTAAAATGACAATGTTTGATCAATGTTTGTCTTCAATTACTAGGTCTCTCATTCCTTGGGCCTCGATATGGGGATTTGTATTTGCACCCTTATAGGGAGGTCCTGGCTGGCATGGTCTTTGAGGGAGAGGTCTCCTATCTGGTGATCGGTAGGAAGACCTCCCCTGGGCCACAGGCCATTTATTAGGGGTGTTCGGATTTTTTGACTGGTTGCTGGTACTCTGATTAGAATGATAGCACCTGCTTGCGGAGGGGGAGGTGGAGCAGTGTCCATAGCTGACGTGAACTCACCATCAGCTATTACAATTTTTTTCTGCCAGTCAAAAACAATACCTGTTTTATAGTCACCCACATCTCTATTACACTTTTTTCTCTTTTAAATTTCCAATAATTTCTTAAGGTTAGCTGACCTTTCCTTATACTCCTCATCATCTTTATGTGGAGAAAGCTCATCCTTGATGACCTTTATCTCCCCATCGAGACTAACCGATTTGCTTCTCTTCTTAAGCATCAGAAATTGCAGGAACTTGACACCCATCTCATTAAAGTAATTGAACCATTCTTGAAGCTCCAATTCCTCTTTTTGTGGGCTGACATCCCACCTTAAACTTCTGGCTACCATAACGTCTGCCACATACTGCTCTAAGAACGCTATATCCCACTGGGTATGGAGTTCCGTAATCATCGCCATCAGTGTCATCATCAGATTTTTCAATCTCATGAACAGACCACCCAAATCCCCCCAAATCCCCAGATTAATTGGTGGGGCTAGCGGGCTTGACAGCGTGACTGTGCCCATGGGACCCACAGACTTGATGTCCGCCGGTGTCCCCGGCAATCGCATTGCGGAGCCGCAGAACTGGGACATGCCTATGTAAACAAGGCATTTCCCCATTCTGCCTAGTGACATGACAGGGATCTACTGCTCCCTGTCATCAGCAGCAGTGATCACTGTCATGTCAGTGGTAGCCCATCCCCCCACAGTTAGAATCACTCCCTAGGACACACTTAACCCCTTGATCGCCCCCGGTGTTTAACCCCTTCCCTGCCAGTGTCATTTACACAGTAATCAGTGCATTTTTATAGCACTGATCGCTGTATAAAAGACAGTGGCCCCAAAATAGTGTCAAAAGTGTCCGATGTGTCCGCCATAATGTCGCAGTCACGATAAAAATCGCAGATCGCCGCCATTACTAATAATTTTTTTTATAAAAATGCCATGAAACTATCCCCTATTTTGTAGAGGCTATAACTTTTGCGCAAACCAATCAATATACGCTTATTGAGATTTTTTTAACCAAAAATATGTAGAATATATATCGGCCTAAACTGAGGAAAAAATAATTTGTTTTTTTTATATATTTTTGGGGGGATATTTATTATAGCAAAAAGTAAAAAATATTGAATTTTTTCAAAATTGTGGCTCTTTTTTTGTTTATTGCGTAAAAAATTAAAACCGCAGAGGTGCCTGGTTTGGACGCTGCAGCATTATAAAGATGAACGTTATGCCGAGATTCTTGTATTACCTGCAGACCCTCCCAGTAAAAATCCCGAGCACCTACCTTAGAGCGGTAAACAGAGAGCTGACTAGGTTCATCTGGGCCCAAAAACCACCCAGACTAGCACATTCGACTCTGCGTCTCCCGAAATTACAGGGGGGAGTCGCACTTCCCGACGTGGCCCTGTACCACAAGGCATGCCACTTGGCACGTGGCATTGATTGGTGCCGACACGGATCGTTAAAGCAATGGGTCCAAGTGGAACAGTGCCTTGCGGGGATGGAGATGGAGGGGCTGCCCTGGTGTCAGAAAGACATCCCCCATAGGGTCTTACGCCACCCTACGGTGGGAGAAACCTGGAGGATTATTCAAAAGATGGGCAGAGAACACTCGATAGCGACTAACCCGTCCCCGCTTACGCCAGTGATCGGGAATCCGGCCTTTAGCCCGGGTCTCCAAGATCCTGGCTTTCAGACCCTGCGAGTCGCAGGTCGTTCCCAACTTCGCCACTTTATTAGCAATGGAAGGTGGATGACCAGAGACCATATCATGGAAGACCCTCTGCTTCGGAGTCTCACGTTTTGGCAGAGGCTTCAACTAGCCCACTTTATAGAGTCACAACCCGCTCCAGCACTATTTGGAAGAGGTCTGACGCCCTTTGAGCTACTGTGCTCAGAACAAGAACCGGTCCGCCACACGATTGCGCTTACATATCGTCTCCTTTTAAATCCACCAGAAGGGTACAGACCCCCATACATAGCCCAGTGGGAACGAGACCTGGGAATACAATTCACTGAAGGACAAGTGGGGAGGATGCTATTCTTTACATACAAAACTTCAGTATGCGCCAACCTGCAGGAATCCGGGTTCAAAGTACTGTCTAGATGGTACTATACCCCGACCAGACTACATCGGATGTTCCCCCAGTGCTCGGACAGATGCTGGAGATGTGGTGAGGAAGCGGGCTCGCTCCTGCACATTTTCTGGTCCTGTAGGGTCATTACCCCGTTCTGGTCAGAGGTCCACAGCATTATACAACGGTTCACCGACCGAGTGTTGCCCAGGACCCCTGAGTCCTATCTTCTACACCTACAGGACATCCCGAGCAGAGCATATAAGAAATCTATTCTTCCTCTCCTGATCACGGCGGCTAAAAGCTGCATCCCACTGTTTTGGAAGCGGACGGAGCCCCCGGGGGTGGATGTCTGGTTGAAGAAAGTGGCAGAGATCCACAAAATGGAGGATCTCATAGCAACAGAAAGGGGTCTGAGAGACCAGTTTCTGGAAAGGTGGTTCTATTGGCTCGAGTTCTACTACTCTGAGGATTATGCGAGATTGATGGTGTGAATAGCCTGTGATTGTGCAAAATCTCCGGTGGAGACCGGAGCCCCAGTGGCAAGACCAGGGTTGAATCTGTCCCCCCCCCCCTGTTTTTCTTTCTCTTTTCTTTTTCTTTTCTTTTCTTCTCTCTCCCTTTCTTCTCTTCCCTCTTTTCTTGTCCCCTTCCCCTCTTCCTCCATTTATTTCCCTCTTCCCATCCGCCTCCCTTCTTGGGGAAAGGGGGGAAAGAGGAGTAGCAACAAAAAAAAAAAAAAAAAAGGAAATACTCATCCAAAGTTATATCAGCCCTTCACCTCCAGTCCCCGTTCCTCGACGATAACCTGGGAGAGGCACTTAAATTCCCTAGTAACGATAAGTGGTCTGACATGGGAAGCAAGCGGAATTCGGGCAGCTCCTAGGACTTGCAGAGAACATTCATATCTACGAACCTGGAGAAGAGAGTTAGTTCTGTTCTGTTCTTTTTTCTTTTATTTTAGCACTAAACATGGTTTGATGTAGCAGAACACTGTAATCTGTGATTGGGTTGTACACACTACCATAAACAACTTCTGAAATGTTTAATGTACAATCCTATGTTTGTATATGCTTTTTCAATCTTCATAAATAAAATACAAATTTAAAAAAAAAAAAAACGCAGAGGTGATCAAATACCACCAAAAGAAAGCACTATTTGTGGGTAAAAAAGGATGTCAATTTTGTTTAGGTGTAACGTTGCACGGCCGCGCAATTGTCAGTTAAAGCAATGCAGTGCCGAATTGCAAAAAGTGCTCTGGTCAGGAAGGGGGTAAAATCTTCCAGGTCTGAAGCCGTTCATAGTGTTCGCATCTTCACTTAAAAATTGTTGAATGCCTAGCCAATGCCACATCAGCATGGGCATGGTTGTTTCCATGATATTAATGCCTCAAATGCAAAACATTATTGTATAGAAGCAAAAAAATAAAACACTAGTAAATGTATTTTCTATGCATGACAGTGCTAAGCCCAGTAGACTAGTGGTCTGCAATTCTAGCTTGAATGACTCAGGCCCTGAACATTATGGGTTCAAATCCCATAAAGAGTATTACCTACTGAAAGCTTACATTGTACTCAGCAGCTAAGGCAAATACCAATTAGCCAATGCACATTAGTTTGGTTGATTCCATAATACTACCTCTTCAAATGCGTGCAATGGTATGTAAGTATTTAATAATATTAGGGTGTGGCTTTCCAAAAATCACACACTAGTTAACGTGCAATTTACATTTTTTTGCTTTTAACTTGCTTGTTTACTGGAAAATGCAACTCAGCTGCCTTAGGTGGGCTGAGTTTTGAACTCATAACCTGAGTGCTTTGTAAACATCAGTGACAACCACTAAACCATTGTGCTCAGTACGCTGAGACTTGCATAATAGTGTAGTATGATTAAAGAATAAACATAAATAATGACTGCTTTATAGTCACATAAAAAACGAAATTAACATGAAATAAAAAACATATAACAGATATGTGACTGTAACTGCATTCGTTAGCAAAAGAAGAAAACAAACTAGGAATACTAATTAGAATATACATAAATAGATGCACACGAGGTATAGCACATCTTGCGTAAAAATGTTTTATTCACAATTATGTGAATGCAGGGTGCTGTGTAACGTAAAGGTGTCCAGAGGTGCATGGGGCTGTGTAATGTTTAGGGGTCCAGAGGTGCAGTACAGTTCCATATAATAAGCTTGGTAGCAATTGGCACATGCAAATGCGCAGAAAACGCAGATTTGCGCCAATTCAGCATTTACAGACGTATGTTCACTGCTAATAGTTCTCTTTCATTCAGATATTCACCTAGTTGAAGTCTTAAATGACTTGATTGGGCATTATTAAATGTAGAGCGACCAGTATTTCCCCGTTTTCTTAGTAAATCAACCTTATTGTGTTAAATTCATTTGAATGGACTAGCAATGCATCAAAATATACCAGAAAAAAAATTGCCACATATTACCATGCGTGGTGGTGTGCTGCAATGCATCTGTCAATTGGAGGTGTAGTAGCTTAGTGTATTGGGGTGCCATTGAAAATTGAGTGTATGGTGTATTGCTGTGCCTAGTGGTAACAAACATATTACTGCAGCTACAAAATCTGAGTGGACCTTTTGTAGCAAATTATTTAAAAAAAGGGTTGAGTAGGTTAAACCTTGATGTTCACTGCAACAATGTCCAAGTTGTCTTTACCGACAGCATGTTTTACCCTGCACTAAAAGGAAATTGACCACCAGGACATAAGCCAGGCAAAAGTCCTATTGTTTAAGGCAGGGGTCTCCAAACTTTCTAAACAAAGGGCCAGTTTATTGTCTTTCAGACTTTAGGGGGGCCAGATTGTGGCCAACGGGAGTTGAAATATTTCTAAATCTTCCTAAACACCCCCACATTTCGTATTAGGGCAGGAATAGTGCTTCATCGTTTGCATCATAGGGAGGAATAGTTCCCCCATTATTGAAGTCAGTGGGAGAAATGGTGCCCCAATGTTGGCAGAATTGTGTTTGGTAAAAGTGGAAGGAATAGTGCCCCAAGGGCCGGATAAAGCCAAGCGAAGGGGCACATCCGCCCCTCCGAGCCGCAGTTTGGAGACCACTGCTATAAGGCATTAGGTGCCCTTTCCATATAATAATCATTCTAGAACAGGGAATTCATGTCATTTTAATTCTAATTTGTGTTAAAGGGCATTTATCATCTGTATAAGGTGGTAGCCCCACGCTACGACATGGCTTTCAGCTTGGTTTCCACTTGGCAATTAACAAAACAAGGTGCATTGGTGTTGTTATATAAAAACCTTTTTCTTTGTTTACAGACTAAAAGAACATTTCGACAGATTAAAAAAAAAAAGTGTTCTCTTTCAATAATTCAAAACAAATGTTTTATTATCTGATATTCGTGCAGACAAGCATCTCTGCAATTCCCACTTTCCACTACATACGTACAAAGAGTTCTGATAAAACCCGAGTACAAAGACTTGAATCCAAGACTAACAAGGTATTTAAGGCCCACAGCCATGGGAGCTTGGCAGAAAAACACCCACTCACTCCATGACAATAAAATTCTGTCTGTTCATCAGTCACAATGGATCGAATTAATAAAATTTGTCTAAGACAAAAGTTGTCTCGACTGGAGTGCAGCCAAACAGCTTTTACATTTTTTTATCTTCTAAGCTGCATGGAATAAATGAAAGATATAAGCTGATTACTATTGGAAACAGCTCCAGTTGATATAGAACAACACTTTTTATTAATTCCCCCCACTGTGTTCATCTATGTCTGTCTATCAATGCCCGCCTATCCATCCACACATTCTTTAGGCCAATGAGAGACAATCCTATCTATGTATCAAAACAGAGATCCACCATATATACAATGGCCATGTGCCATGTTGGAATCTTGAAACTTTGATATTTAATATCCTTAAAAACATCCACAATTATGCATTATCCTCCATATATTTCACATTGTAGGTTGTATTACCCCCCCCCCCCTCAAGAAAATAGTTTTTTTAAACCGGTAGTAATAGCTGGTTAATAGCACTGTTCTTGTCAAATATACCGAAGCGTGTGCCTAATTGCCATCTTTCACAAATGCAAAAATAAATATTAGATTTACCTGTATGTCTTCCTCCCTATGTGTTCTAGTAGAAAGTCTAACCTGCTCATAAATAGTCGTTTCCATTCCTGCTGCTGGTCAGTTGTAAGTAGCCACTTCTCAAGGTATTCTCATATTTATATGTAGACAAGAACTTTTTATTTTTTTTCCTGCACTTCATTTATTTACACTGGAAAATAGAATAATGGAGTCACACTTCACTGATGCATATGTGACTGTAAATGAATCTTAATGGACTGTTAAGATTGTGGTTATTTAAAAGGTAATTTATAATTTATGCTATGCTGATCTACTAGAGTCCCCCAAGAACTATAAATGTTTCTGAAGGTAATGAATATGGGAATGTAAAATAAGAAATTTAACTTGCTTTTTCAGTAATTTTTTTACTTCATTTTACTATTGCAGCTAATGATGCCTTTAGCAATTCTGGTTCTATTCTGTCCTAGTGTTGATATTTGTTTTCCTTTAAAAAAGACACCATCATTGTATCTATTCGGGGCAAAGTGAGTGTACCCCCCAATAGACTTCTCCTCCTTAGCAAGGTATAGTTCCAATCTGTGCTCCCTCGCTCTCACACTCCATTGGAGTTCTGGAGTCCTCGCTCCATTGGAGTTCTGGAGTCCTCGCTCCATTGGAGTTCTGGAGTCCTCACTCCATTGGAGTTCTGGAGTCCTCACTCCATTGAAGTTCTGGAGTCCTCGCTCCATTGAAGTTCTGGAGTCCTCGCTCCATTGGAGTTCTGGAGTCCTCGCTCCATTGGAGTTCTGGAGTCCTCGCTCCATTGGAGTTCTGGAGTCCTCATTCCATTGTTCTAACACAATGATCTCCAAACTGTGGTCTGCAAGCTGGAATTGGCCCATTGCTTGCCCTTTTTTAGGCCCTTGGGGCACTATTACCCTCACTGACACCAACAATTAGGCATCATTCCTCCCACTGACACCAACAGTTCAGCATAATTCCTTCCAGTGACACCAACAAGGGGACACTATTCCTTCCACTGACACCAACCACGCGGCATCATTCCTCCCACTGACACCAACAGTGAGTCATAATTCCTTCCACTGACACCAACAGTGGGGCATAATTCCTTCCACTGATACCAACAACAATTGGGCACTCTTCCTTCCACTAACACCAATGTGACATACAGTAATTCCTCCCACAGATATAAACAACGGAACACTATTCCTCCACTGACACGAATATGGGACACTATTTCTTCCACTGATACCAACGATGGTGCACTTTTTTTTCCACTGACACAAACGATAAGACACTATTCCTTCCACTGACACCAGTGATGGGGCTCTATTTCTTCCACTGGCATCAATTATATATTGGCCATTTATAAACAGTCAGAACAAATTGCTGCAGATTACTTTAACTGCACTGTAAAGGAATGAACTATAAAAGGGACTCTGTCCAAAGCCTCAAGTATACGATTTTTTGGGCAAAAAGGAAAGTAAATACTTTTGCTGTTCTTGATGCTGCTGAATGCCACTCCTTTTATAAGAAATTCCTGGCTAAAGTCTCTCTCTTGGTCAGTGGCGTCTCCAGCTTTCATATTTAGGGGGGCACATGGGGGGACAGGGACAAAAGTAGGGGGGCAACTATAAAATGCAATTTTACTACGATCCCCAGGGTGGCAGAAAACAAGAGATATATTTTACCAGCATACCAAGAAAATATAAGGGTCCAAAGCAGTGGGAGAACTATCAGGGTTGCAACGGTTGTCTTGCCACCGGGCCTTGGTGTTCTGCCACTGTGGTGTTCCCCAGCCTCCTCTTGCTGTCCTGCCCCTGCTATTGACAGTGCTGGTCTGGCATCTGTCTCCTTGGCAGTGGCAGCAATCTATTAGGACCTAGGGCTGGTGACATTTTGGGTGCATGTAGGGGAAGGCTGGCACCATTGGTTGTAGAGAGCCAAGCCCCCAGCTGGTCACCTAGCAGCAGTACTGCTGTATAACCTTTTCTGTTGACATGCTGATCGGGATGTGATCCAGGCAGGGCTCAAGTCCTGCGGGAATGCATGGGAACGGAGTTCCTGTACTTTTTCCACAACAGGAACTCAGTTCCCTTTAGCAGCCGTGTCCTGCAAGACTTTGAAGCATGCGAGCTGTGTGGCAGATGCTACACCAGCAGCCGCCGACACAGCTTGCAATATTAATTGACGCACACCAGGGGTGGACTGACCATTCAGGCAGTTCATTGTCAGTAGGGGGCCCCATGACAGCTTCCGCTTCGATCTACCTGTCAATCACAGCTAGCTGACGGGTAGATCAGGTCCCTGCTGCTAAGACATTGTGTTTAGTCAGACCTCTCGTGATGCGCTCCTCCCCGCCAGCCTCTCCTGATTTTCTGTCTCCTCATCTCCCCCCCCCCCCCCCAGTCTCCTGCATACTTGCTCTGTGTGTCCCGCTGAATCCCCCCCCTCCTCTATCTTCAGTGCCATATGATGAGAGAACACAGAGGAGGAGAACAGCTATTCTGCTCACAGGACATGCAGAGAGAGATGTGAGCTGAGGGAGGAACATCAATTTGGGGTGGTAAGCTGAGCACAATACCTGGCAAAGTTTAATGCCAGGAGGGAAGTTTATGTGGAAATATGTGAAGGGTTGGAATAGCAGCGAGTGTGTTTTGGAGCCCTGCAGAGTTTGCAGCCCCCTAAGCTAACATACATCTCCTAAGCAGGAACACATTACTATCCCCCAAGCATTGTGTCCAGATAATGTGCAGTTAATTTATGACCTTTCCGTTTAACCCTGTGTTATCCAAACTCTGTTCAATGAAAAGTGTAAACTTACCACATAAAAACTCTATATACAAAATAAAATTCCCCAATAAAGATCAGAACATGATGTTCCCATTTGCATGGAAGCACAATTGAATGAATGCTGATTATTCAGAGAATTACCGTATTTATGTTTATTGAGGATTGTTTTTTTTTTTTTATGTACTAACAGTTAAGCTTCATACACACAATACGAAAATTGGATGAAAAATACCACTTTTGAAGCATTCGTGCATATGAGCGTATGATTTTTTTTTTTTTTGGTGGGCGAGTGGATCTTGGTTGTGAGTTCCCATACTTTTTTCCCCAGGACTTGACCCCTGGATCCAGGTGATGCTCCCAGTAAGACCTAATAAACACAGTATTTATTAGCATCAAGAGTACAACCACATCAACCGTATGTTTAGCAGCCATGTGGGCTCTATGCCTGTACGGTGTGGGCTCTATGCCTGTAAGGTGTGGGCTTTGATCAATAAAATCACTATGATATTTAACACTAGGATTTGACTAGGAGCATCACCTGGATTGCATCACGATCAGCATGTCAGGGAAGGCTACACTGCTGCTAAGCAACCTGCAGGGAGCCCAACTGTCTACTCTACAACCATTAGAGATGGGCTCGGGTGTGTTTGAAATCCCACATGCCCGTTCCCGCCAGGAAGCCGACACTGCACACAGCTAATCACAGGCAGTGAGACATTCCTGATCTGTGCAGCTGCGGACCGGGAAATGTCTCACTGCCTGTGATTAGCGCTGTGCAGTGTGGGCTTCCTGGCGGGCTCGGGCATGTGGGATTTTGAACATGCCCTGCCCATCTCTAACAACAAATTGTGCTGGCCCTCCTGTACATCAGCCCCATAAAGTAACCAGCACTGGGTTCCAATGTGCTGCTGCTGCCATGGAGACAGAGACCAGCGCTATGAATAGCCAGGACAGGACAGCAACCCTGGTAGTTCCACCACTGGTCCACAAAGCAAGGATTCCCCCATCCACCTATAATGTGTAGATGGGAGAATTGGATCATTTCTTTTTTTTTTAATGCAACCTACTAGTTAAATTAAAAAAGTGGGGCTGCCTAAGTGCTAAGACCAGCCATAGGCAGTTTAAATCTCAGTTGGTTCATCAGGAACTGGCTGAGGTTTAAACCATTAATGAGCAGGCTGAATGTACCAAGTTGATCGATCAAATTGGGAACAACCAGCCTGCCAGATACTCTTATGATTATCACTAGTGGTTGCTATAGCCACTAGTGATAATGACTGTTTGTTGGGAGAATACAATTGCTGGGCAGGAAGGATATTCCCCTGTCACCACTGTCTGTGTTGCTGGGGGAATCATGCAAGTTTCTTTCCTGCACTCTGTGGATGCAGGAAAGACATTTGCATAGTCTATTACCTGCCTAACTGAAAGTGAAAGTAAGTTGTGAAGGTCTTGAAAGAACAGGAGAGGGGAGGGACAGATGGGGGAGAGAAGAGATGGAGATAATGCAGTTCAGTGATTACAGTGTACTGCAGTGCACACAATTACCCATGCGTCCAGGCTAGAAAAATATTCCCCCTCTCAATAGAGACTGTGTTACTCCAGCGGCGGCCTGAGTAAGATGTGGCACATCCGCTACGAATGCAAACAAAAAGACATGGTGGGGCTCAGCATAATTTTGGGGGGGTCAGGGCCCCCTCTGCCCCCCCCCCCCAGGGACGCCATTGCTCTTGGTAGCACCTCCAGCAGCATACTGCACAGATCTGTGGATCATGGTTCTCTGTCACAGCTTTAGCATTGGAGCCCAAATGGTTTTCTTTTTGACCACTTGTTTCCTTTTCTCTGGGGATCGGTGTGTGCGTCTGGGTCTTCTGCTGGCCCCTTCCTCAGCTCGTGGGATGAACATGTCAAGCAGCCACCAGTTTTCATGTTCACATGGTCTAGACTTAATTGACATACATTGGTGCACTCGATCCTGATGTGGTAGGAAATAGGGGATATTCTGTACCCAAGACCGACTCACTATGGTCAGCATTGGGATTGTGATGTAATATTGGAAATGTAGAAAAAAAATCTGCAGATCTGGTAAGACAGCTATTATCAATATTTTGAAACAAATCCATATAGAATATTGCATAAAAGAAATATACAATTGTATACTTGGTATAAAATATCAACAACTGATGAATAAATACAAATGCCAGCTAAACACATGACATTCGGTGCAGCAACACATAAGTCCAAATCATAGGCAACACAGTAAAGCAAAAGAACAAGGTGACAATCTGCTTTACTTTCCTCCATGGATACTGATCCATAGTGTGCAAACTCTCTTTTTTTTTTATCATTAAGATTTTTATTTTCCACATAAAATCATTACAGAAGAATTCAAAGTAAAGCCAATAAATGTGACTAGTTAACATATCAATGAGACATTGAGAATTTAACAAAGTAGGAAATAAGTATGTAACTTAAGCTGTGATAACTCAATAGCATACTATATCCCAGAACACTCCAAGAAGGGTAGGAACTCCGAATCCCCTCCAACACCCCAACCGGGATCAAGCTGTGTCCATGTAGGTGCAAATATCCCAACTTCCAAATGACTAGAAATTACTAAAAAACTTCTTTCTGAGAAGCAAGGTATAATACTATTATCATTCCGAGTCGCCCAGACAAAATAAAAATGGCAGATTCTAACATGGGTACAACATCATGTTCCCACTGGATTAAGCCCAGAAAAAAATCCTATACTTAGTAAGATAGACTAATGTAGAAAACCTGTCAATTCCTAGGTAATTTAAGAAAAGACACTATAGTCAAAAAAAATATATATATATAATATAAAATAATAATATCCAAAAGAAAAAAATAATTAAAGAGGAAAGACTAAAAGCGGTGAAGGGAGAATAAAGAGATAGAAAGAAGAAGAGGAGGTGATGCCTTTATGTCCTATATAAGATCCAAAGATCAGCGATTAATATTGCTGTCTATGCCTGGTATCAGTGAAATTCCCAGATACTGAGCCCAGGGATCCCATATGGCTTCAAATTGTGTGGTCTTATCCAATAAGGAGCTGACCATTTTCTCTTGTTCCATTATCCATGACATTTTTCTTTTAATGGACAATACAGATACCGAGAGCTTCTTCCAAGCTTTAGCAATGGTTATTTTGGCAAACTCTCTTTTTTATGCCTTGTATGGCTGTTTTGTCTGGTGTTTTCAGTGTCACACAAAGGTTACCACGTTGACTGATGTAGGAGAGGAATCGGGTGGCACAAAACAGAGGGACATATACTGTATATCCACATTTACAGTAGCTATTCTTCCAAAGGGCACTTGACAAAGGTGACAGCATACTATAGCGTAAAGGCAAAAATTGTGGTGCTCTTAATATACAATATGTAGCTGATCAATAGAGCATGATGGGACTATTGAAGAAAGGTAAGTCATATGCCGCGTACACACGAGCAGATTTTCAGAAAAATCTTGGATAGAATTCCGCTCAAGCTTGGCTTGCATACACGCGGTCACACAAAAGTTTGCTGAACTTTCGACCGCCAAGAAGCGATGACGTACAACACTACGACGAGGCAAGAAAATTAAGTTCAATGCTTCCGAGCATGCGTCGAATTGTTTCCGAGCATGCGTAGGAATTTTGCACATCGGAATTGCTACATACGATCAGAATTTCCGATCGGAACTTTTTCCGACCGAAAAATTGAGAACATGCTCTCAATCTTTTGCTGTCTGGAATTCGGACAGAAAAAGTCAGATGGAGCATACACACGGTTGCATTTTCCGACCAAAAGCTCTCATCGGACTTTTGCTGGCCGAATTTCCGATCGTGTGTATGCAGCATTACAGTCTATACGAAAAAATATAGATGAGCCCAAAAGTAATATTCAGTGTTAAAAAAGCCCAAGAACATATATAGCTAGATGAGTTTTGAATAAGGATGCTGCTGGTATCTTGAGCTTAAGGGGTTAAATGCACCCCACTGCTCCTAGTAAGTGATCGGGGAAGATCCCACAAGCATAGGCAATATGTAGATAGACGAACAGGGTGAAGAGATGCATCACAAAAAAGGAAATTTAAAAGAGAAATAAAAAAATATAGCCACTTACATGTGTAAACAGATGGCGTGGCATGTAGCTGTTTTTAACAAAGTACATTCCACAGATCGATTGAAACAGCAAGCTGCCTGTGCAGTCCAAGCATAGCGTAGAGACTGAGCTGAATCACTCAAGACACGCACATCTGTTAGTGGATGACCAAGAGGGGCGGCATACAATATTTTTGGGCACACAGCCACTTTCTCAAGTCTTAAGGGGGCTCTATACACTAAACTATATATATACCCTACTATCAACAAAAGCAAAAAATTGTAATGTGGATGTATAACTGGAATATTAAAGCAAAGAGCCTGTAATCCTGTCTGTATTAACGTGCCACATCCAGTATATGAACCAAAAATAAAAAATAAACTAAAGTGGACTTTTAAGGCACAGATATTTTGAGAGGGAGTATTATAGCAAAGAGGTGTTGTTTATTTAAACATATCATATAAAAAAGTTATACATATTGAACAAGGAATGTATATACATCTGTAACATTATCACCATACATAACACATAACAGATATGATCCTCTTGTATCCAACGCGTTTCGGAGAACAGAAATTTTCTTCAGGGTATGTAGAAAAGGAAAAATAAATCTATAATATAATTGTAGCACTGACCCCCGAAGGAGCTGCCGATTTTTGTTGGGCCTACCGTTACCTCACTTCTTCAGCGCGTCCGTCCTTAGGGTCCCGTTGTAGAGTTGATTAAAGAATATTAGCTCCAACACTTAGTCCCTTTTTCATGGTTTTATTTGAAAGGACATTTTTTTTTCAGGTTTTGCAATAGAGGGGTAGAGGGTTAAGGAGAATTCAGGTACCTGGTTATTGCGAGTTAGAGGTATTCTTTTGATCCAGAGGACAAACAGCTTCCACAGGCTGGATCTAGCAGTCACCGGATAGGCCTCTCCCACTGACCTATAAGCCGATAAGATGCTCGGTCAAAGCCTCTGCCACAGACTTGTCAATCTAACGGAATCGTTGTACAATCCTCTGCCACAGGAAGGCACAACCATCAACTTGTTGCAAAGTTAAAGGACTGTCACACAGTACCAGTTTCTTTCAGCCGATCCGGCGGTACTGTGTAGTAGGTGACCCGGGATGCGTCCTCCAACTGAGTCTCCAGGCTCTTCCAGAGGTACCAGACTTGATGCTCGGTCCTCTCCTGGAAAAGTCCCCCCCTGGATCCTCCAGTCGCTTGGCTTCTCCCCGCAGGCAAGACAGCACAGGACCACCCCTGGGTCGATAGGCCCCAGGGCTTCTGGGCCTACCCTTCAGTTACCCATACTTGCAGACAGTCCCGTATTTTCTGGGACAGTTCTGAATTATTTTCATCTGTCCCTTGCTGAATTTGTATTGGGTTTTGACCGCCTGCAGCTGAGTCTGTCACTACCCTTGCCCAGCCCTTTCTTCCTAGCCTCTGCAGCATGTACTGAAAAGATAGTTCACGTACGACTCTGGCATTTCTATCTGAATACTAAGGTTTTTTCAACAGATTGATGTTGGAAAATGATGGACTTTTTAGGCGTATGATCTATATAAAAGTTTTTTTATTAAAAACATGAATGAAAAAATAATAAATCAAAAAATCTAAAACAGATTGTTTGGAAAAACAGTCTAGAATAATACAGAAGTATTTGACAAGCTGGTGTACAAATATGCTCAGGTAATATCAATGTGGTTCCAATAAGGTCACTATATTTAAATGCAATCATTCAAATTTCCTTGGAAGATTGTGACATCAAAATAAACAAACAGAAAGAAACCATAAATGAGCAGTTCAATCATACAGAACGACAGCTTGTTTTCAGTTGCTCTACATGTTACGCGTCCTAAAACGCTTCTTCAGGAGCTTTCTATATTAAAAGTAAAAAAGAGAAAAAGCAAATATGCAATAAATACAAATGGTATGATATGATATCATCATATGCGACATGAACTCAAAGGGAGCCAGAGGCGTAGGAGTGTCAACCGTCACCATCCTGTGAAGGGAGGGAAAGGGAGGAAAAAGGAAAAAAGGGGGGGAGGGGGGGAAAGGGGGGGGGGGTGGGGGAAAAAATGAAGAAATGGTGATGTGAATTGGAGAGAGAGAAAGCATGTGAAATAAAAGAAAAAAAGCAAAAAAGCATGTGAGATGGAGTGAGAGGGTGTGCATCATGGGAACGGGTGCAATATAGTTCTTAAATGGTTAATATAGTTTGCCGTTCTTACTTACATTCCCTATAGAGGGAAAGTAGAGGGAAAGTACTAACATCGATTATCCCCCTCATAGTAAGCTCCTCACTATGTTACCATCATTATGTATACTATAAAAATATAAAAATTGATAGATGTGGGAATGCATATGCACCCACACCTATGTACGGCTTACATATCTACATATGGGAGGACATATAACTTACCCAATGTACACATATGTATTTATATTACACATATGTATATGTACTACTCAATGCTTGCATATATACATATATGTACATCAATTGTGAAGTAATAAACAATGACATATCTATATAGATGGTATGGATTTATACAAGAAATAAAAACAGTCTATCATTAAAATACTAAATACAGAATACTCCCAATCAGAGATATACGTACACTCCAAGAGCACCGATGCCGCTGTAAAGAAACAAATTTTTGGTTCCCCGCTCCACTAAACTCTCCCCCTCTATAGGGAATGTAAGTAAGAACGGCAAACTATATTAACCATTTAAGAACTATATTGCACCCGTTCCCATGATGCACACCCTCTCACTCCATCTCACATGCTTTTTTGCTTTTTTTCTTTTATTTCACATGCTTTCTCTCTCTCCAATTCACATCACCATTTCTTCATTTTTTCCCCCCCACCCCCCCCCCCTTTCACCCCCACCCCCCCTCCCCCCCCCCCCCCCCTTTTTTTCCTTTTTCCTCCCTTTCCCTCCCTTCACATGATGGTGACGGTTGACAGTCCTACGCCTCTGGCTCCCTTTGAGTTCATGTCGCATATGATGATATCATATCATACCATTTGTATTTATTGCATATTTGCTTCTTCTCTTTTTTACTTTTAATATAGAAAGCTCCTGAAGAAGCGTTTTAGGACGCGTAACATGTAGAGCAACTGAAAACAAGCTGTCGTTCTGTATGATTGAACTGCTCATTTATGGTTTCTTTCTGTTTGTTTATTTTGATGTCACAATCTTCCAAGGAAATTTGAATGATTGCATTTAAATATAGTGACCTTATTGGAACCACATTGATATTACCTGAGCATATTTGTACACCAGCTTGTCAAATACTTCTATATTATTCTAGACTGTTTTTCCAAACAATCTGTTTTAGATTTTTGATTTATTATTTTTTCATTCATGTTTTTAATAAAAAAACTTTTATATAGATCATACGCCTAAAAAGTCCATCATTTTCCAACATCAATCTGTTGAAAAAACCTTAGTATTCAGATTCAAATTTTCGGGACGTGGCAACTATTTTCTATACTTTGTACCGTATCCACAACACCATTACGTGATAATACGGGGATAAATTCAATTTCTCTGGCATTTCTATGTAAATGGGGTCGGCATTCATATGTAATTTAAAATGAAATTTTACAATCGGTTAATGATATGTAGGGATGAGCCCGGTGTTCCATTCGAACCCATGCTCGAATCGAACATCGGGCGTTCGCCCGCTCGGCGAGCCCAGAACTATTTGGGCCGCTCGCATCAAATTCGTGTGATGCGAGCAGCCCGCAATGCACTGCGCCAGTTGCAGTGCATTGCTGGCTGATGATTAGCCAAGCATGCACTGTGACCCGCATGCTTGGCCAATCAAAGAGCCAGCGGCGAGGAGAGCAATAATTGGCCACAGGCAGGATGCCTGTGGCCAATTATAGCCCAGGGGGTTTAGTACATGCCCCACAGTATAAAAGGCCGCCACGCCGGCGGCCTTGCATATTGTGTTGTCAGTGTCAACGTGTTATGTGCTGCTGACTGCTGACATTATGTGCTATGATTCTGGGGATTAGTGTGTGCGTGCTGTTAGTACAGCATTGCAGTATCACATCTGGGGGGGGGTGTCTATAGTATGTCTGTGAAGGGGCGCATGTTTCTTGTGCTTAGAACTGTCCCTGCACAAAGTGTCATTTTTTGCAGGAAAAAAAGCTATTTAAAATCACTCGCGGCTAATGAATTGACGGCTCCCATAACACAGAGAACCGTCATTCATTGAAAGCCATTGATAAAAAATAAAAACATTTTAAAAAAAAAAGCGTGGGGGTCCCCCCAAATCAATAACCAGGCCCTTCAGGTCTGCTATGGATATTAAGGGGAACCCCAGCCCAAAAAAAAACGTCCCGTGCGTCAGAGGGGGGCAGGGTTACCAGGTGGCCCCGCCCTCCATTATAAAAGACCTGTCAGACGCAGCGAAGCCTCACACAGCGGGAGCCTCCCATTGCGCGGATCGGCCCAGAAGAGACGCCGACGCCATGAAAGAAGATGCCGGACGAGAAGACCAGAGCAAGAAGAAGAGGATCGGAGGAAGAAGATGATGGAAGAAGAAGATGGAAGAAGATGCCGGAAGGAGAAGATGAAGAAAGGAAGAAGGAAGACCAGAAGAAAGAAGATTTTAATAAAGGAATTGTCAAAGACAAGACTGTAATTTTTACCATTTTTTACACTTTTTTGGTGAAATGGTAGGGGTACTTTTGTACCCCCTTACCATTTCACACAGGGGGGGGCCGGGATCTGGGGTCCTCTTGTTAACCACTTCAATACCCGCCCATTGTCATATGACGCCCACAAGGTGGATTTACCATCCTGGGTGGGCGTCATATGACGTCCTCGGATTCCCGGCCGCCTGGGGGGCGCGCGCCCGCGGCATCGCTCGGGACCCGGTGCGAGTGCCCGGCGGCCGCGATGTCCGCCGGGCACCCGCGATTGCCCGTTAAAACAACGGGACCGGGCGGGACCGTGGAGCTGTGTGTGTAAAAACCCAGCACCACGTCCTGTCAGCGGGGAGGAGACCGATCTTGTGATCCCAGTACAGAGGATCACTTTATCGGTCTCCTCCCCTTAAGTCCCCTCCCCCTACAGTTAGAATCACTCCTATTAGGGACACACATTAACCCCTCCAGCGCCCTCTAGTGTTAACCCCTTCCCTGACAGTCACATTTACACAGTAATCATTGCAATTTTATAGCAACGATCGCTGTGTAAATGTGAATGGTTCCAAAAATGTGTCAAAAGTGTCCGAAGTGTCCGCCGCAATGTCGCAGTCACGAAAAAAAAATCGCAATTCGCCGCCATTACTAGTAAAAAAAAAAAAAAAAAAAAATTCAATAAATCTATCCCCTATTTTGTAGACGCTATAACTTTTGCGCAAACCGATCAATATACGCTTATTGCGATTTTTTTTACCAAAAATATGTAGAAGAATACGTATCGGCCTAAACTGAGGAAAAAAATAGTTTTTTTTAAAAAAAAATGGGATATTTATTATAGCAAAAAGTAAAAAATATTGTGTTTTTTTTCAAAATTGTCGCTCTTCTTTTGTTTATAGCGCAAAAAATAAAAACCGCAGGGGCGATCAAATACCACCAAAAGAAAGCTCTATTTGTGGGAAAAAAAGGACGTCAATTTTGTTTGGGTGTAACGTCGCACGACCGCGCAATTGTTAGTTAAAGCGACGCAGTGCCGAATTGCAAAAAGTGCTCTGGTAAGGAAGGGTGTTTAAAAGCCCTGTATTGAAGCGGTTAAAGGGGGCTTCCAGATTCCGATAAGCCTCCCACCCGCAGACCCCCACAACCAATGGCCAGGGTTGTGGGGACGAGGCCCTTGTCCTCATCAACATGGGGACAAGGTGCTTTGGGGGGTCTCAGACCCCCAAAGCACCCTCCCAATGTTGAGGGCATGTGGCCTGGTACGGTTCAGGAGGGAGGGGGGGGCGCTCTCGTCCCCCCCCTCTTTTCCTGCGGCCTGCCAGGTTGCGTGCTCGGATAAGGGTCTGGTATGGATTTTGAGGGGGACCCCACGCCATTTTTTTTTTGGCCGGGGTTCCCCTTAAAATCCATCCCAGACCTCAAGGGTCTGGTATGGATTTTGAGGGGGACCCCACGCCATTTTTCTTTTTTTTTTTTTTGGCTGGGGACGTTACACCCAAACAAAATTGACGTCCTTTTTTTCCCACAAATAGAGCTTTCTTTTGGTGGTATTTGATCACCTCTGCGGTTTTAATTTTTTGCGCTATAAACAAAAAAAGAGCGACAATTTTGAAAAAAAACACAATATTTTTTACTTTTTGCTATAATAAATATCCCATTTTTTTTAAAAAAAACTATTTTTTTCCTCCGTTTAGGCCGATACGTATTCTTCTACATATTTTTGGTAAAAAAAAAATTGCAATAAGCGTATATAGATCGGTTTGCGCAAAAGTTATAGCGTCTACAAAATAGGGGATAGATTTATTGCATTTTTTTTTTTTTTTTACTAGTAATGGCGACGATCTGTGATTTTTTTTTCGTGACTGCGACATTGCGGCGGACACTTCGGACACTTTTGACACATTTTTGGGACCATTCACATTTACACAGCGATCGTTGCTATAAAATTGCAGTGATTACTGTGTAAATGTGACTGGCAGGGAAGGGGCTAGCACTAGGGGGCGCTGCAGGGGTTAATGTGTTCCCTAAGGCAGTGATTCTAACTGTGGGGGGAGGGGACTCACAAGGGGAGGAGACCGATCGGTGTTCCTCCGTACTGGGATCACATGATCGGTCTCCTCTCCACTGACAGGACGTGGAGCTGTGTGTTTACACACACAGCTCCACGGTCCCGCACGGTCCCGTTGTTTTAACGGGCAATCGCGGGTGCCCGGCGTACATCGCGGCCGCCGGGCACTCGCACCGGGTCCCAAGCGACGCCACGGGCGTGCGCGCCCCCTAGGCGGCCGGGAATGGGAGGACGCCATATGACGCCCACCCAGGATGGGAGATCCACCGTGTGAGCGTCATATGACAGTGGGCGGTAGGGAAGTGGTTAATATCCATAGCAGACCTGAAGGCCTGGTTATTGAATTTGGGGGGACCGCCACGCTTTTTTTTTTTAATTTTTTTTATTTTTTATCAATGACTTTTTTTTTATGAATGGCTTTCAATGAATGACTGTTCTCTGTGTTACGTGAGCCGTCAATTCATTAGCCGCGAGTGATTTTAAATAGCTTTTTTTCCTGCAAAAATGACACTTTTTGCAGGGACAGTTCTAAGCACAGGAAACATGCGCCCCTTCACAGGCATACTATAGACACCCCCCAGGTACGAAATTTAACCACTTCAATACCCGCGTATAGTTATATGACGCCCACAAGGTGGATCTACCATCCTGGGTGGGCGTCATATGACGTCCTCGGATTCCCGGCCGCCTGGGGGGCGCGCGCCCGCGGCATCGCTCGGGACCCGGTGCGAGTGCCCGGCGGCCGCGATGTCCGCCGGGCACCCGCGATTGCCCGTTAAAACAACGGGACCGGGCGGGACCGTGGAGCTGTGTGTGTAAACACACAGCTCCACGTCCTGTCAGCGGGGAGGAGACCGATCATGTGATCCCAGTACGGAGGAACACATGATCGGTCTCCTCCCCTTGAGTCCCCTCCCCCTACAGTTAGAATCACTCCTATCAGGGAACACATTAACCCCTCCAGCGCCCTCTAGTGTTAACCCCTTCCCTGCCAGTCACATTTACACAGTAATCATTGCAATTTTATAGCAACGATCGCTGTGTAAATGTGAATGGTTCCAAAAATGTGTCAAAAGTGTCCGAAGTGTCCGCCGCAATGTCGCAGTCACGAAAAAAAATCGCAGATCGCCGCCATTACTAGTAAAAAAATAAAAAAAAAATTCAATAAATCTATCCCCTATTTTGTAGACGCTATAACTTTTGCGCAAACCGATCAATATACGCTTATTGCGATTTTTTTTACCAAAAATATGTAGAAGAATACGTATCGACCTAAACTGAGGAAAAAAATTGTTTTTTTTTAAAAAATGGTATATTTATTATAGCAAAAAGTTAAAAATATTGTGTTTTTTTTCAAAATTGTCGCTCTTCTTTTGTTTATAGCGCAAAAAATAAAAACCGCAGGGGCGATCAAATACCACCAAAAGAAAGCTCTATTTGTGGGAAAAAAAGGACGTCAATTTTGTTTGGGTGTAACGTCGCACGACCGCGCAATTGTTAGTTAAAGCGACGCAGTGCCGAATCGCAAAAAGTGCTCTGGTAAGGAAGGGTGTTTAAAAGCCCTGTATTGAAGTGGTTAAAGGAATAGTACACTTTTATTGTTTCACTTTAAGCATTATTAAAATCACTGCTCCTGAATAAACTTCCGTTTTTAAAAAAAATAATTTCATTGATACATGTCCCCTGGGGCAGGACCCAGGTCCCCAAACACTTTTTATGACAATAACATGCATATTAGCCTTTAAAATCAGCACTTTTGATTTCGAACGTTCGCATCCATTGTAACTAATAGGGTTCTTATGCTCGCACGGACGTTCGCAGGTTCTGGTGCGAACCAAACCCGGGGGTGTTCGGCTCATCCCTAATGATATGCTTCTATAACCATGCCCGTTTTAAATGAATGTTCCACCCCTGTTTAATGTACATTCCCCGCTTACAATGGCTTGCTGGATGCACAACAAAATAAGGCATCCCTGGAAAAAAAACTTACATTTTGGCAACTATGAGTGACCAAAAACCCCTAGGTTTGCATACAGAGCCCCTGACATCAACAGCAGAATTGCCCCTTGCAAATTAAAAACCAGACCCAAACATAACATTAAGGGAGAGGGATCCTTTTTTTAGTAATATAGTGGGTATGTTTCAGTAAAAAAAATATCAAATGTCTTACTTGTGTGTTTGTACAACACAGACAGAAAACTTTTCCCATGGTACAAAAACATATAACATCTCCAGTTTCTATAACTGCTCAACAGAATTTGTGGTATATTGTCTACAGTGCCCCTGCGGCTTGCATTATGTGGGTCACATTACCCAAACACTAACTTCCCTTTTGGGTGAACACCGCAGATTTATTGGCTAAGACAACATTGAGGCGATTCTATCAAGTTTGTTCCCCTGCTGAGAGACTTAAAAGATTGTGTGAGGAAGAAATGTATTGGATCTCTACACTTAATTCCTTATCACCTTCTGGTCTAAAGGAGGAAATCGAAATGAATACCATAATTTAAGATTCTGATTACTAGAACTGGTATGGTCAATTCTTGGTACAGTTTACAGTTAAATGGCCCACGATGTTATGATTTTTTGATTATAGTTACTTTTTGTTCATACTCTTTGTTGCATATCAAAAACATACATAATAATAAAAATGACATTTACAATTTTCAACATTAATAATTCTATTCATCTACTCTATCTCGCACTAGTTCCTTCCATACTACACCATTTACTCCAAAGTTTCTGATATTTCTGTAGGTTTCCCCTACTTTAATACTTTTTTGTTATAATTTGAACCAATATATTCTGGCAAGCAATATGAGGATTTATACAACAAGAAGAAAGAACTAAATTGCCTGCATGACGTAATGGTGGCTATGCTAGACCTAGACTGGTTGGAAGCCTCAGCCGAATTAGACAGAATGAACACTTAATAAAGGGGGGGATCTAGGTTGATTGAGAGGGGCAGTCTCTAAGACGGCTCACATTGGGCCCTGCTGGTGCACTAAGAATGGTGGTTGTATTCTGCAGACAGTCGAGATGTAGTTCTGTCCTCCTTTTACTATGTGATGCAAACAACTATTCACTAGGGAGGACGCTTAGTGAACTGTAGCAAGAGTGCGCAGAGGGATGGCAATATATATTCAACTCAGTTGAATACTCAATTGACACTCTACAATCCATTTAAACTGAATTTTACCAATATATATGTGTATATCTAATGAGGCCAAAAGGAACAATAGAGAACTGATTGTGCAGGAGGGAGTCAACTGACACTCTTTCCTCAGTAGTATGTCTGATACTAACAGTAGATGGGCCAACAGCCTACACACCAACTCCTCTGGAGACAATGTAATCTTGCAATGAAAGGCGCCCAACCCCTTGTAGGCAGCTTCCTGGGATGATGCTCACAGCAGAAGCGATGTGATGGACAGCTTAGATGGTCTGGAGAATAATAGGTTTCTGGACTGTAGCCAAGAACAGTGGATATGATGAATACAGCAATCTACCGCACCAGTCAATAGATTACACAGGTACACCCTGGATTCCTGTGCCGTTGGCTACTTCACAGGACAGTACACTCCAACAGGTCCACACTGCACGACTCCCATGGTGCCCAGGGCGTGGTCTTTTCCCTGGCAGAGAATATATAGATCAATGAATCGATTTTTTTTTGATTTGGATATCTTTAGGAATTGTGACAAGCTTTTCACAAGAATGTTTTTTTAGGTTACCAACCAGAATGGTTTCATTCCAGTGGGAAGCTGTCACCATCCCTCCTGGCTGAGAGTAATTTCGAAAGGACGGTTCCAAAGAATTAGGAGGAATTGTTCCAATAAAGAGGATTATTTTGTTCAGGCTGATATTTAGGATCGATTCCTTTAAAAAAAGATCAGGAACAGACATTGGAGCATGTAATTCAAACGGTCTCTAACATTGAACGTAAGTCTGACTTTTTTTAGCACTTTCTCAACACTGGTATATGTTGAAAAATTATAAAATCTTGGGTCCTTTTCTTCCTGACAGATCGAATGTAATATTCAGTAGAGCACATACATATTGCCCCAAATTCAGTTGATAAACTTCCCAAAATTAGGATGTTTGGTGATCTGAAGGGATTTTACCCACGTAAAAAAAATATGTAAGGTCTGTAGAAATTTTGATACTGTCTGAACTGCATCCTTTTCATTGAATGTCACTTGTAAACAATATGCAATACAGGACTTTATTACTTGTTGTACCAAGGGTGTTGTGTACCTTCTTCGGTGCCTGTGCGGCCTGCTAAATGTAGGCCGCACTACACGAGCATTGAATGTAAGTATTGGTGAGAATCTCACCAATATTCCTAAAGGATTCAGGGGGCATAGCCTCTTCAGCATTATGTTCGATATCATAACAAGAATCCCTCCTCTTTACGATAGATAGGATTTGAAAAATATACTCCCCATTAGCGAGGTAGTGATTTAAAAAGACAGATATCATGGCGGGAAACCCATTGGATATTTTACCTCAGAGTGGAATTCCACAAGTTTTTTTGTTTATTAAAAGTCAGCAGCTACAAAAAGTATAGCTGCTGACTTTTAATAAACAGACACTCACCTGTCCCACGGTCCTCGCTCCTCTCCCCCTCCTCTCTGCTGGCGCCGTCATAGCCACCGTGGGCACCCGGCCGTGACAGCTTTTGTCTCCACAGCCAGGCATGCACCGCGCATGCGCAAGTCGCGCTGCGCTCTGCTAGTGGCCAGGCAATCTTCTGGGACCTGTCACGTGTCCCAGAAAATTGCAGAGAGGGAGAGGCCACCTTGGGGGAGAGGAGGAGTCCAGGAGCAGGAAGGAGGAAGTGGGACAGGAAGTCCCACTCTAACCTAAGTGACCACTCTCCCCCCCCCCGCAAAAAAATGACATGCCAAATGTGGTATGTCAGGGGCGAGGAGTGCTTAAAGTAGAAGTTCCACTTTTGTGTGAAACTCCGCTTTAAGGTATTTGGTTCTTTTGGATTAAACGTGGATTGGATTATCAACTATTATATTGATAACAGTTGATCTCCAGTACTGTCAGCCCCTGTTTTTATATTAGTTCATATTCGTTTTTATATTATCATTCTGTAATATGTGTTGTCATTTTAATATGCATATGAGTCACTATTGTTATGTATTTTCTTTTTGCAGGCATTCTCTGGTGTAGAGAGACCCTTTCCAGAGGGGGAAATGCCGGGAGAACGGGAATGAGGATGGATTTTTAAAAACAAGCACAATATGACTCATATGAGAGTCATATCCATTCAGTAAGCAGATTTAAAGCGGAGTTCAATGCAAAAATTGAACTTTCGCTGTCCGGATTCCTCCCCCCCTCTGGTGTCACATTTGGAAACTTTCAGGGGGAGGGGGGAGCAGATACCTGTCTAATACAGGTATTTGCTCCCACTTCCAGTGAAAGATTGCCGCAGTATCCCCTCCTCCGCCCCCCCCCCCCCGCTGTCTTCTGGGAGACACACAGGTCCCAGAGGACAGCAGGGACCAGTCAGACATGCAGCACGACTCGCGCATGAGCAGTAGGGAACCAGGCTGTGAAGCTGCAAGGCTTCACTTCCGGACTCCCTTACTAGCAAGGCCGGGGCCCCCACCCAGAGCCGAAGGGACGGATCAGCATCGGGTGAGGAAATCACGGGTGCCCTGGACAGGTAAGTGTTTTTCTTTTAAAAATTTTTGGTTGCTGCCTTTTATTTAATTTTTTTAACCTATTTACGCTTTAAGTCTCTTTTTGCTGGTGGTGGATCAGAGCAGAAGAGGTTCTTCTTCTCTTTCCGCAATATTTTCACAAGGACTTTCAAGTTTGGACATTTTGAATTGTCACATTTTCTGTTTGGTAAATCTTTAGCGCAGCACACTTTGTATACTTGTATATTGCTAAATATCTCATAGCGTGCTTGCTGCTTCTATTGATTCTATTTTTTGTTTGCACAAGCGTGGTAACCACTGGCAGGTGTGTGTATCTGATTCTTGAGTGCTACAGCTCATCAGTCTGCATACCATGCAGCTCTTCTCAGAGCCAGCTTGGACGGCACAGGCAGCTTGCTGCTTTATTACATTTGTGGAATACACTTTGTTGCAAATAGTTATATGCCATATAATCTGTTTACACATGTAAGTGGTTATATTGTTTTGTTGCTCTTTAAAGTGGATCTTCAGTCATTTTTTCAACTTTCCATCTATTAAATCTTCTGCCCTTGTTGTTTTAACTTTGGATAGTTAAAATTATTTTTTTCTGCCAGTAAATACCTTATACAGCCCACTTCCTGTTTCTTGTCTGGTCATTAGCCTAGGCTTATGACATCATACACAGCTCTAACTCGTGAGAGTTTGCCAGGAAGCTGGGGGGTGTGCCTCTGTGTGTCGGAGTAAATCCAGGAAGTTAACAGGCAGCAGCTTCAGCTGCTCACAGTTAAAATGGCTGCAGCCAGACTGAGTGCAATATTAATCATAGATTTAATAAAATAACTCACAAATAGGATGAATAAGATCAGCATATGTGATGAAATCGCCAGTCCTGGGAACTTTAGAAATCATCCTAATAGCCTTGGCAGCCTGGGTCACAGATGGTGTAATGCAATGGATCCAGGAAGGAGCCAGAAACCAGGAAGCAAGGAACAGCCGATCACGGCCTTGACCAGCGTGAAACGCAAGATGGCGCCGGGCCGGACGTGACGTCACAGGAACAGGATATTCTGCGTTTCACATGTAGGAGGAGTGGTAATGCATTTCGAAGCTACTGCTTCTTCTTCAGACTGTGATTGGCTGACATTGTCTGACAGTCTTATAACACAGGGAGACTAAGAAAGGAGGAATGTAATAGAGCTTTCTTTTGGTGGTATTTGATCACCTCTGCGTTTTGTTTTTTTTGCACTAAAATTAAAAAAAAACCAATTTTGAAAAAAAAAGACAATATTTTTAACTTTCCTGACAGACTCCATGGCAGCCTACGTGTGGGTTAACCCCGCCTCCTCTCCAATGCTATAGGACCCCATTACCATAAAAGAACACTCACCACTCCATACTGTGTTCCTTTTTTGTCCTCCTCCTATGGACCTTCACTTTTCGTTCGCGTCCGGTAGGATTTCGGATTTTTCGTTCTGAAGAAGCATACCTATGCGGTACAAAGCTCTGTGCTCAGCCATGGGCGGGCGAGTAAGCTTTTGAGGCTGGATGTCCTTCTCCCCCCAGAACGGGGTGGTGTTGCCTCGGTATGCTGGTGGTCGCAGGGACGTCGGACGGATGGCATCGGCGGCTGGCAAGGTCTGCACCGTTATTTGTGGCTCCATGGCAGTATTATTTGTTGTGTGTATTGTCCCTGGTGTCTAGTGTACTCCCCCCCTGGATGGCGGCTGGAGCGCTCCTGCGTTCCAGCTCGCCGTATGATTTCCGGGTTCCTGGCCGCTTCGGCGGTCTGCGCATGCGCACCAGCCTCCGGCGAAAGCGAGGCCTGGTTCGCGCGTGCGCGGCCTGACGGTCGCGCATGCGCAGTATGGTTTTCCCTCGGCACAGGTGTGCGGGGAGGAGCGGTGACGTCACGGGCGGGGAATTTAAATTCTGGGCTGCTGCTGCAGTCCTATCTGGGTTTCCAGGAGAGTGGAAGCAGCAAGCCCGTTCCCCAGCCCAGGCAAACTACTACAAGGTCAGTGCCTGTTACTCTGAGTGTACTATTTAAAAAAAAAAAAAAAAAAAAAATGATGAAGTTTCTTTTAAAGGTATATGCATGTATTTAAAATTGTGAATATATTCTTTTGGGGTTATTTTCTTCCAAATGTAATGGCACAATACCGTCTTATGCTTTTATGCGTGTATATATATATGCATGTAGTAATATGATGTTTTAAAAAAAAAAAAAAAAAAAAAAAGAGTTGGCACGCATTGTCCTTGCTAGTTCTTTTTGGCCGGTTTGTTGCTTAGGGTATTCTTCTCTTACAGACTGCAGTATTCATATTGTGACGCCCGTCGTCCACAGGTTATGGACAATTCACCGCCTTTTAGTGGCCAGCCCTTACGCACTAGGTATGTGCTGGTAAGGGAGGGGTTGAGGTACAGCTGTATTGCTTGTTTGCATTTCTCTGATGCCAATATTTTTCTCCCCCACCCTGTTTGTGCTTCAGCCCTTCCAGACCGGATTCGCAGGATAGGGACCTTGCCAGGCCACAACAACAAAAACAATCGTCTAGATCTAAGAAAGGATCCTCGCATGGATCTCATCAGCAGAGGAGAAGTTCTCATTCCTCCTCCAGACACCGCTCCCACCGCCATGATGAACGCCCAAAGTACAGAACGTGCTGGGGCTGTAGGACACGAGTCCCGGATGACAAGTCATTATGTGACAGATGTTTTGCCAAGGCGGTCGGGGAAAAAGACACGGAAAACCAGCGCATGGAGTCCCTGGTGAAACGTGTTGTACAGCAGTCGCTTAAGGACATGGTGGCCCCTCACACGTTGAGCCAGTCAACGACGGCGTCTGGTCCTCAGGCTGATGAATCCCGTGACGATCCGGGTACGTCCCAGCCCTACGAGGCTTCTGGTGAGTCCTCGGGAGAAGAATTCCCGGACGAAGAGATCGGGGGCTTTGATTTCGCCATGGTCTCACCACTGATTAAGGCAGTTAAAGAAGCCCTCAAGTGGGAAGAAGCGTCTACTCCCCCGGCCAAACAGAAGAAGTTTTTCAAGCAGCTGGGTAAAGAGCGGCCAAACTTCCCTTTACTCACAGAATTAAAGGATGTGATAGAGGAAGAGTGGAGCAGGGTGGATAGGAAATCCTCCATGACTACCAAGACTTCCAGGCTGTACCCCTTTAAGACGGAAGAGGTGAAGCATCTGGAGAACGCTCCGCTGGTGGATGCAGCGCTGATGCGCTTGGCCAAGCATGTCACTCTCCCGATGGAGGACTCGGTTTCCTTTAAGGATGGTCTGGAGAGGAAGATTGACCAGGACCTCAAAAGGATCTACGGTCTGGCTGGAATGGCCTGTAAGCCCGTCTTAGCCCTAGCGGCTATGTCCAAGGCCATGGAGGCATGGACTGAAAATGTGGACTCCTTCCTGAATAGCGTATCGGCCGAGCTGGCCAGGAGTTCAGCAGCAGCAGAACTAAAACTCGCAGCAGTTTTTCTGGGGGAGGCTTCCATCGACTTAATTCGTCTGTTGGCACGCATCATGCTGTCATCAGTCACGGCTAAGCGCGCCTTGTGGCTACGTCCTTGGCTCGCCGATCCTGTTTCCAAACAAGCCTGGTGCAAAATCCCCTTCGAGGGATCTACGTTATTCGGTAACAAGTTGGATGATGCCATAACGCGGGCGACAGGCGGTAAGTCGGGGTTCCTTCCCCAGGACAGAAGACTGCTCGGGCGGAAGAAGCCTCAATTCAAGAGACGAAGTCCTGAGCGCTCGAGGGAGGTACGCTCCTACAAACCAGGAAGGGACTTCAGAAGGAATTGGAACAGGGGACAGAGTTCCTTTCGCAAGTCCACCAAGAACCAGTCGTCTGGTGGACGTGAGCCACCCAAATCCTTCTGAGATCGTGCCCGCCCAGGCGGGTCGGGTGGGGGCCCGTCTATCCCTCTTCCGGCACGTCTGGGTGGCCTCGATCTCGGATTATTGGGTCATCAAGACGGTCTCGTCAGGGCACAGGTGGACCTTCTCCAGCATTCCCCCTCCCAGGTTCGTGTCTACCCAACTTCCTCGGTCGGAGGACCAGAGACAAGTTCTACTCTCATACGTGGAGCTGTTAAAAGCCCAGGGGGCAGTGGTCCGGGTGCCAGAAGAAGAGCGTTTTCAAGGGGTCTACTCTCCCCTCTTCTTAGTACAGAAGAAAAGCGGATCATGGCGACCAGTGATAGATCTGACATACTTAAATCGGTATATACAATACGGGAAATTCAAGATGGAGACTCTTCTAACTATACAACAAGCCATCCAACCAGGGGATTGGATGGTCTCGATCGACCTAAAGGACGCTTATTTTCATGTTCCAATAGAGGAAAGCTGCCAAAAGTTTCTAAGATTTCATGTCGATCAAGACCATCTACAGTTTATCTGCCTCCCCTTCGGGTTGACGACCTCCCCTCGAGTCTTTTCAAAGGTGCTCTTGGCAGTGGTGGCCCTGATCAGGCTGAAAGGGGTAAGACTGTATCATTATTTAGACGATCTGCTGGTCCTGTCGCAAAACAAAGAGCAGCTGTTAGTTCATCGCAAGCAGGTGATGTCCACATTAACCAGCTTCGGTTGGCTCCTAAACATGGAAAAAAGCCAGCTAGTGCCGACCCAACGGCTAATTTATCTGGGTGCCCAGTTCGACACCGTGCGAAGTACAATCTCGTTACCGGTGGAAAAGATTCCGGTCATCCGGGAAAGGGTTTCTCAAGCCCTTCATACACAATACCTGAGAGCCTCGCAGTGTCTCAAAATCGTGGGGACAATGGTCTCCACGACACCCATGGTCAAGTGGGCCCTGTGGAGACTACGCCCGTTCCAGTCGGGTTTTCTGAAACAATGGAAGTCGGGAAGCAAAAGCCAAAAGATACGAATAACATCAACAATGAGGAACAGTCTCTTCTGGTGGCTCCAACACAAGAATCTCCTGAACTGTCACTCGATAGCTCCCATCTCTTGGGTAACGGTGACAACCGACGCCAGCGGGACCGGCTGGGGGGCCCTTTGCGGGTCGGATCTTGCACAGGGCAAGTGGGACATAGGTCTTCCTGTCCTAGGATCGAACATTCTGGAACTTCGGGCAGCCTGGTGCGCTCTCCAGCACTTCTCCCAGATCTTGAAGGGGAAGTCGGTACTGTTGCGAATGGACAACACCACAGCGGTCTCCTATGTGAAGAGACAAGGGGGCACCAGGAGCTCTACCCTTCTCCGGGAAGTGGAACCCATTCTGTCATGGGCACAGAAGAACTTGGTGAATATTTCCGCGGTTTTTCTCCCAGGGGTGCAGAACACGCAAGCGGACTTTCTATCACGCACTCAGTTGGACAACAACGAGTGGTCCCTCCACATTCAGTCCTTCGAGTGGATCCTGTCGCTGGGTGTCGATCCAGAGGTAGGCCTTTTTGCCTCCCCGTGCAACTTCAAAATAGAGAGGTTCTACACGCGGAACCGCTGCAGCCAAGCTCTGGGGACAGACGCATTGACAGACCAATTCAGGAGGGCCTATGCCTTCCCGCCACTTCCCCTGATTCTCAGATTTCTTCAGAGGCTCCAGATGGAGACGGTGGAAGTAGTGATGATCGCTCCTTACTGGCCCAACAGGCCTTGGTTCCCTCTGCTAGTTCAGCTGAGTATACGGGAGCCGGTATCTCTCCCGCTCAGGACGGACCTTCTGTCTCAGGGGGCGGTACTGCACCCATGTCCAGCAATACTGAAACTGATGGTCTGGTTCTTGAAAGGAAGAGGCTAGAATCCATCGGATGCGCTTCTAGTGTGATTTCCACCTTATTGAGTTCCAGGAGATCAAGTACGAATAAGGTATATGGCAGGATCTGGTCCAGATTTGTGAGTTTTTGTGTATCTACGGAGAGGTCCTTTGAACATCCAGGTGTCCAAGATATCCTCGGTTTCCTACAGACTGGCCTTGACCTTCCCTTATCCGTAGGCTCTCTCAGGGTGCAAGTTTCAGCTTTGTCAGCCTTCTCCGGTACCTCCTGGGCAATCCATCCGTTGGTTCGTCAATTTTTTAGGGGGGCCTCAAGACTCAAGCCCCAAAGGAAGTCGAGATTCCCTAAGTGGGATCTTCCCCTGGTCCTGGATTATATTTCGGGGCTGAGTATGACGGGGCCATCCCCGCTTTCCGTTAGAGACTTTTCGGAAAAAGTTGCCTTTCTGGTGGCAGTCACCTCGGCCAAGAGGGTATCAGAAATCGGGTCGCTGGGCTTTGAAGAACCCTTTTTAACTTTCTTTCCGGACCGGGTGGTCCTCATTCCTATGTTGGGATCCAATCCTAAGGTAACCTCGGTATTCCATCAGAATCAGGAAATTGTTCTACCTACCTTTAAATCGCCAGGATCTGATGACGTCCATCCATTGGATGTTGGGGAAGCACTGAGGGAATACCTTCGCATTACCTCCGCCTTTAGGCGTTCAGATCATCTTTTCATACTGCACTCCGGCAGCAACAAGGGGAACAAAGCTTCAACCAGGACTCTGGCAGCTTGGATTGTGAGAACGATACAGCAGGCTTATAGGGCTAAGGGCTTGGCTCCTCCTGAGGCGGTGACAGCGCATTCGACTAGAGGAATGGCTACTTCATGGGCAGCGGCCCGGCACGTGGCTCCCGAGACAATCTGCAAGGCAGCTTCTTGGGCTTCTATTAATACTTTTATGTCACACTATTGCGTTGAACCTGCTTCTTTATCCTCTGTTAATTTTGGTTTGAAAATTCTATCGGCTGATAGACCAGATTAAATATTTTTTGTTTAAAGCATACCCACCCGTGTGGTCGGCTAGTTATTTCCCACACGTAGGCTGCCATGGAGTCTGTCAGGAAAAAGGAAAATTTATTATCAAATACTTACCGTAATTTTCCTTTCCTGATGGACTCCATGGCAGACGGAGTTCCCACCCATGAGTCATATGAGTAGGCTAGTTACGGAACACAGTATGGAGTGGTGAGTGTTCTTTTATGGTAATGGGGTCCTATAGCATTGGAGAGGAGGCGGGGTTAACCCACACGTAGGCTGCCATGGAGTCCATCAGGAAAGGAAAATTTATTATTACGGTAAGTATTTGATAATAAATTTTCCTTTTTCCTAATCACTAGGAACAACAGATCTGTCTATCCTCCCCTGACAGAACGGGGATCTGTCTGTTTACATTGACAGATTCCCGTCCTGTCTCTCTCAGGAGCGATCGCAGGTGTCTGGCGGACATCGCGGACCCCTAGTGATCTTAAAGCGGCCAACGTACAATGACGGCGATTCGCCCAGGAGAGCCAACTGCGGCGGCTGGTCTTTAAGTGGTTAAAGCGCTTTTGGAAGAACGACTAATACATTAATTAAATGATTAAAAGGTAATTAAAAGGTGATTGGTTAAAATGAATAATGATTCCCAGAATATAGAAAAGAGGGGAAGGGAGGAGCTACGTAGTAGATGGTTATTCCAGATATAGCTATCTTATGTTATATTTTATTAGGACCTGGAGTACCTATTAAGCTTGTCTTTTGATTACTATTTGTTTTTTTATTAAATCTATGATTAATGCTGCACTCAGTCTGGCGCCCCTCTGTTCCTATCCCAATAGTGTGAACCCAGGCTGAAAGTTCCTTTTCGCTGATGCATATCTGCACCCTGTTCTTCTATCTACATATTGCCTGTGTTTTTGGGATCTTCCCTGATTGCTTAGGATACACTTTGTTACAAATAGCAACATTGCGGTACCATCTGTTTACACCTGTTTACATCCTAGACAAACTAAATAGAGCAAACAGTCCTAAAGAGGAAATCAACTCTGGAAGTTCTGCCAAAAAAAAACGGGCAGATGGCAAAGGACTAGTCACCAGTATTGCCTGTGGTCTCCTGACAGCTGATCATTTCCCCATTACTGACTTAAAGTGGTTGTAAACCCTCACATATACCCAGTGAATTAACAATCCTCAGGTGATAAACAAAGAGTAAATAAATCCTCCTAAATAAGTTGTACCTGTCTATCTGCAGTCTTCTCTATGTAAAAGGAAATTTGTAAGTTCTGTATATAATTGTATTCTATTTTATATGTACTGCACACTTCCCTCACTGTGCACACGGCACTAATAATGTTTTCATTACATGTTTGCATTCTGTCGAGTCCTGATTAGAATTAGTCTGCCTATGTTACGCCCCTTGTTACCATAAAGTACAATTGTAATATCAATGTGATACCTACATAATCATGTGTATAAAAACTTTCAATTGTGTCATAATAAAGCGAAACAATTATTTGGAAAGATGCGGAGCGCATCTTTTGTGTCTGTTCCCTACTTCAGTAGTTATTATTAATTTGGAACCACTAATCAATATGGGGATAGGAGTTGCCTATCTATCAATTTCCATGGCATCTACGTCAGTTCAAAGTGCAGAATTTAAAAAAAGCTTGTCTGAGCTGTCAGAGAAAAGGGGGGCGGAAAGCTGGAATTACACTTTGCAGAGCTCAGTGAGGAGAGCTCTGAGAGACGATTGGAGGGAAGAGTCACACCCCCTCCAACAGGAACAGAGCGGGGCAATTACACACTATAGAATTCTATGCTTTGCTCATATTTAATGTCAACCATCGTAACCTGACTTGTTCTGCACTGTGTATGAGGCCCCATTCACACCTGAGTGTAGCGTTTTCAGGCAGAAAATCGCGATTTTAACGCAATTTTGCATAGTTTTTTACGGCGTTTTGCCACGATTTTGTGCAGGGTAAAAAGTCACCAATGTAAAAAGAAGAAAAACGCCCAAATCTGCCTAAAAAAAGGTTCCAGAACTTGTTTGAGCTTCAGGCATTTTGTAGCTTCTGGCTTCAGGCATTTTGGAGTGGAGATGTGAAACATCTCCATAGAGAATAATTGATTTTTTCCCCTCCAGCGTTCTGTAGCTTCAGGCTTCAAGCTACAAAATGCTCAGGTGTGAATGGGGCCTAAGTGGGGAGGTGACCATTTCGGTGAAGGCAAGGCTTTTTCTTCCTCATATCAACTATCCTGATATTGACTGGGCACACTAAGCTGCGCACTCAACTAAGGCTCGTTACTTATTGAACATATTGCAGGACAATTCTCTGGGTCAAATAGTGGAAGCCCCAACTAGAAACAGCACTCTGTTGGACATATTAATTTAAAACTACATAGAGCTGATTGCAGATGTGGAAGTTAGGGATAGTTTCAGTGATTACAGAGTGGTTATGTTTGCTGTAAAGTACAGAAAAGAGAGACATTTGGGTAGGACAAGAACAGGGACAAGATCATTCAACACCCCAGGCAAAGATGCCAAACTGCCCCACCATCACCACCATCATGTGTGAGCTAGGGGGACCTTCTTCTACCTGCTTGTCTAAACATCATTGCACAACTTTAGACCCACCAATCAACTTTCATGTTGACCCAGAAGTTCACAGTGGCATTGTGGGACCTTCTTGCTGTGTGTTCTTTGCCTCTGCTTGTCTCCTTGCGCTAATTATGAAAAGCACTGGACCAGCCAGAGGCCAAAAAAAAAAAGACAGACCACGCATGCCAGTCAATATAGAGTATGCACAGCTTAGGGAGAAGCAACAGTTTGTTTAAGTCAGATCACCTGGCTTTGTTTTATTTTGTAGGGATCTACTGCCCTCTACTGGTAACTGCTGATATCACAGTTTTGTGTATAATTATGTATTACTGTAACTGGGAGGGGGCTTTGAAAACCCCAGAAGAAGGAAGTAAAGTGAGAGATAGAGATCACATCAGAGCCACATGGTCTTATACACACAGGGGCTGCTACTTATGCTGTAGGCTGACTCTGAGTACCAGTACCACTTCTAGACACTGTTGCCTCTGACTGCTAGTTTCACGAGAACCGGAATAAGAACTGGTGTTGTCACTGCTGTGCTGCTCACTGGTCCAGGTAGTCCTGCCTAGATTTCAACTTTAAAGTGAACCTGTGCTTTTCTCATATAGAATAAACCTACATGTACGGTTAATTAAATAGAAAATTGGTACTCTTGCGCGGTCAGCTGGAACTTGATAACTAAAATAGACAACCTACTGCGGCAGACGGCTGTGCGGGCCGTTCTCTCTCTCTCTCCCTCCAGCTCCTCCTCCCTACCATTGCAGCACTCCTGTATTCCTGCAGACAACTCAGCTTTAAATGAAAAAAAAAATATGACCCAGAGCTAACAGAAAACTAAAAATGAAAATAAAATGTGACCCTGCTTAAGCGTGGTGCATGCCGTCTCTCTCTGCCTTTCAGAAAGTCAGGTGGGCGGAGTTGTCTGAGGTTATTACGCTGGGTGAACCGCAGCTGCCATCTTGGATTTCCTTCTGAACTGGTTTGATGTAAAGAGAGCTGTATATTCATGCCCTTTGCATTCTTTGATATTGTAAGTGCATTTCTACTTTCATAAACAAATATAATTTATGGTTTTACACTATTGAGATTATATTTGGTTTTATATGCCGGGGACCGTTGCCATGCCTCTGAAACTGGTGGATGACAGCGATTTTTAATGAGGATATCGGCAGTCCTGAGATTACTTTTAGCCAAGAGCAGATTGACCTCCTGTTGTACAATAAGGGGGTCCATCATTTGAGGGGAGGGCACACCTATAACAGCACATTTGGTGAAACATTGTGTATGGAGTTTCATTTAAAGGTACAGTGGAAATTTCTATAACACAAAACACCAAAAGACTGTCTCTGTGATCTGTACCCACTTGATGACTGGCTCATAGTAGAGCTGCACGATTCTGGAAAAATGAGAATCACAATTTTTTTGCTTAGAATAAAGATCACAATTCTCGTGGCGTAACATCATCTTTCACATTATACAAACAATTGGGCTAACTTTACTGTTTAGTATTTTTTTAATTCATTAAAGTGTATTTTTTTCCCCAAAAAATAGCATTTTAAAGACTGCTGCGCAAATACAGTATAACATAAAATAATGCAACAACCACCATTTTATTATCTGGGTCTCTCCTAAAAAATATATATATATATATATATATATATATATATATGTTTGAGGGTTCTAAGTAATTTTCTAGCAAAAAATAATAATTTTAACTTGAAACCAACAAGTGTCAAAAAAAGGTTTAGTCTTTAAGTGGTTAAACTTCCCTCATTTACAGACCAAAGCTCATTCCTTTGATCTAAAGTACAAAATGATTTACAATGTTTATAGTTAGCTCAGCAGCTGAGGAATGTTGTGAAACTTGACAGACTGCCTGTTTTTTTTTGTTTTGTTTTGTTTTTTGACAGATGTTGGCTTGAACAGAAAACTCTGCATAGAGGGAAAACGCTTTGTTAAGATTTCGAGGGTGGAAAGATTCTTAACGATTAATCATGCAGCTCTAGCTCATAGTAAAAATAAGTCATTACTTTGACTTTAAATACCGTTGTTATGTTAGCAGCTAGCTGCTATAACTCTGGTATTCTTTTGGCTGATTCTCTGTAAGATAAAAGTGGTCTCATGGGCAAACACACGATCGGAAATTCTGCCAGCAAAAGTCAGATGAGAGCTTTTGGTCAGAAATTTTGGCCGTGTGTATGCTCCATCGGACTTTTGCTGGCGGAATTCCCGCCAGCAAAAGATGGAGAGCATGTTCTCTATTTTTCGGTCGGAAAAAGTTCTGATCCGAAATTCCGATCGTCTGTACAAATTCCGACGCGCAAAATATCTACAAATGCTCGGAAACAATTTGACGCATGCTTGGAAGCATTGAACTTCATTTTCTCGGCTTGTCGTAGTGTTGTACGTCACCGCGTTCTTGCCGGTCGAAAGTTCATAGAAGTTTTGTGTGACTGTGTGTATGCAAGACAAGCTTGAGCGGAAAATCCATCCAAGTTTTTTTCTGATGGAAAATCTGCTCGTGTTTACGGGGCATTAGAGTGACATAATACCATAATAAACTATTTATTTTTAAAATTAAAAGTTCCTAAAAAAATAGTTTTCTTTTAATTTCTAAGGTAGAGTGCTTCTAGCTGAGTTCTAGAAGTGGGAGGAACGAAGGAAAGAGCCTGTAGAAGGTGCAGGTTGTGCTCTCTCCTCCCAGCTCTGTCCTTGCTTATAGGACTTTGCTGACAGTGATGATACTACTCCTGTCAGCCTCTAGCAGAGGAAACTCACCACACTGCGCTCCCCCCATCCCCACAACAAAATGCTGTGCCTGGTGCAGCTGCCCCTCCTGCGCCCCCATCCCAGCCTTGGACAAGACCACAACATTTCAAAAGAGCAAACTTTGCTAAGCTTGGCCCTATACTCCATTAAACGAAATGGGATCAAATTCTTGCAACACATAACACTTAAGAAAAGTTGAAGTGTGTTAAACGGCGATTGTTGAAAAAATGAGGGTTGAGTCACAGAATACAATAGATGTCCTAAGTGTGGTGGGAGGTTGTAATAATTAATATAGTTCAGACTTTGAGATTTTCTGTACAGCATTTAATTGACAGAATATAAACAGAAAATTGAACACACTGGTATAAGTTAAGCTCATGATTTATGATACTGCACACAATAGTTCTAACTTCATTGTTTCTTTCTGAGTTATTAATTATATTCATTTTAAAATTTTCTGTTGTCCTTCATTTTCCATCAAAGGTACTATTCAAAGAATGGCGAATGAGGGTTATGTTAGTTACAGCTAATATTATTGTACTACACATGCACTAACTGGAGTGTTTCCTCAATACTATGTATATCCACTATGTTACTATGAGGTGGCAATCTGTATATCACTATTATGTACTGGCTTACTCTATATTGTACTTGTACTATTGGCACGCCTGCCTTTACACGCACATGAACTTTAATGGCATCCCAGTCTTAGTCCGTATGGTTCAATATTGAGTTTTACCCACCCTTTGCAGCTATAATAACAGCTTCAACTCTTCTGGGAAGGCTGTCCACGAGGCTTAGGAGTTTGTGGGAATGTTTATTCATTCTTCCAGGAGTGCATTTGCATTTGCCAATCCCTTCACCCCACCGTATATAAAATTCAAAATACTAACCAAAACATACAAGGCGATTCCACAACATCTCCCCCAGCTACATCACCAACCCCATCTGCAGGTATCGCCCAAATCGTCCTCTCCACTCCTCCCAAGACCTCCTGCTCTCTAACTCCCGTGTTACCACTTCCCATTCTTGCCTCCAGGACTTCTCCAGAGCCTCTCCCATCCACTGGAACTCCCTGCCCCAGTATTTGCGGTCAGCCCCTACCCTTTCTGCCTTTAGGCGTTCCCTGAAAACTCACTTATTCAGGGATAGCCTATCCCACATCCACCTAAGAACTATACCCAAGACACCTCTATCAGATTATCGTCCCGCAGCTATTACCTTTTGTACCACCTCACCTTCTCTTTCGATTGTAAGCTCCATGAGCAGGGGCCTCCTATTCCTTCTGTATTGAACTATATTGTAATTGTACTGTCCCTCCTCTACTTTGTAAAGTGCTGCACGAACTATTGCCGCTATATAAATCCTGTATAATAATAATAATGTGATCACTGTGATTGGCCATAAGGTATCAGCCCCACAGATCAGCTTGGTACATTGTCTCTGTGTATCCAGCCATCTAAGGATGGTTTGATACTCAGTGATAAGTGGGGAGAACAGCCGCATATACATAATTCATGCAGTGCTGTTAAGAAATGGCACTGGGTAAATAACAATCTCCTGTTTTAAAATGAATGCTCGTAGAAAAACACATTATATGCTATTGAGAGACTTTACATTTTTTTTCTGATGTTCTGAAAACCTGTTAAAAGTGTGCTGTTTATGCTGAACATAGAATCAGTTAATGTAGCTCTGGCTTTACTACCTACATAATACTGGATTAAGACAAATACATAGAGTTGCTATTACAGACAACATGACCATTAAGCCACGTATCCATACCATACGTTAGAAATTCACATTTCAAAATTGTTCCAGGTAAACAATATTATCGACAGCAATTGGAGTTTAAGTTAGCACAAAAACCCCAATGATTATTGCAATTAACTTATATAATTTTTGGGAATTTACATGTTGTGATTTTCTTACTTGCAGGACAATAATTACACATGGGAAAAGACCATGACACAAAGTGGTATAACGTATTCAATAACTATTATTGGAATGTAAAATATATTACAATAATGGTGTCCTTCTTTATATAAGGCTAGTGTTGTGTCATCAGCACAACACATACTGTCTTTACATCAGGGGCGGACTGACAACTCATGGGGCCCCCGGGCAATAGGAGATTATGGGGCCCCCAGGCAATCAGAGATTATGGGGCCACACAGTATACACACACATAGTATACAATCACACAGTATACACATACATGTACACACAGTATACACAGACATGTTTCTATTGGCTGAAAAGGTACTGGAGAGGTAGGGCAGCTATAATCTCTGGATTTTTAGACCAAAAGGATGTCGGTAAAGGACATTTCAGAAACAGATGTAAAAAAAAAACACAGATTTTTACATACTGTCCCTGGTTTTACTGAGGCTGGCAACCCTGATGGGGCCCCCTAGTGGCCCGGGGCCCTCTGGAAGTGCCCGAGTGGCCGAATGGTCAGTCCGCCCCTGCTTTACATCCATGTCTGTGAAATGGAAACTTCACAAATCCTGGTGGCTCCCATGTGTCATTAACTTGGCTAGTCATTTCCATTGTCTTCAAAACAAAACTTAGTAACTATATTTTTTGACCTAAGCTATCATTTCTGGTAGTATTGTAGGGAAAAAGAAAAAATGCGCAATGAGTTGTTAGTGCATCGTAATACTATATGGCTGGTGTGCCAAGAGGCAAGACCACCACCCATATTGCGGTACAGATGAAGAAACAAATGCGCTGGGAGAAGATCTTATGGTGCCACAGTGGTTTGGCCACTGACAAGACACCATCGATGGATAAAGCTGTGATAAGAAAAGAACTAGAGTACAAATTACATACAAATGCAGAATGACTCACATGGCTTACATACAAATGATCGAATGGCCAGTTTTTTCCCAGTAATATATCTACTCTCATAGGAGTGATCAGCAGGAATAAAATATCTGACACCGCCGAGTTCAAGAACCAGAGTCTTGAATTTTGTTCCTTCATTTTGAATCCGGTGATGTACAGGGGGTCCCCGACTTACTAACGCCCGACCTACGAACCTCTCCTACTTACGAAGCGGGCGCTGCAGGGACCCTCTGCCATTTTCCGCGGACCCTCGGCCGTTCTGCGCATGCGCAGCCAGACGGAGCCTCGGAAAATGACGGGAAACATCGGAAATGTCCATAATTTGCCGCGCATGCGCAGAACGGCATTCGACGGAACATCGGAAATGTCCGTAATTGTCGTTCTGCGCATGCGCGGCCGACTTACGAACATTTCCGATTTAAGAACAGGAGGACAGTCCCTAACGAGTTCGTAACTCGGGGACCCCCTGTAGATGACTACAGCGTTGGTCCAAACCCCAAACTCACAGGTAATAGCTGCCAGCGCTATGGCCAGATGGCTAGTTTCTGTTGATAAGTATTTAAACTTGTTTATGGTAGTCTGATTTCTCAAGTCCCAGAAGTAGAAGCATATATTTTCAGAAAGTATCTTTTTCTCTGTTCTTGAAACCTTAAAGTAAATACAGAACCTGAATGGAATAGATTGCACCTTCCTTTTTTAATCTAAAGAACTATAATTTTTTTCCTGTTCTGTCCCCTATGGGACAAAGCAGAGACATAACTAGATCCTTCAGGGCCCCTGTGCAAGAAACCATGAAGGGCCCCCCTGGCCCACGGCCGGTCCCACAGCAGGCCACCTTTCTGCCATCTTGGGGTTCCCTCACGGTGGCGGAATGCCAAATCCGGTGAGCCTAGTAGTTCTGCCACTGGTGTCAGTAGTTTTTTATTTTTGTTGTTTTATTTTTTTTTTTTTTTTACCATTTATTTTTTTATTTTTACACTTTTATAATTTTCTACATATTTTTTAGGACCCCCATTGGGGGGCTTTGATAAAATATCAGGGGTCTAAACAGACCCCTGATGTTTCACTTTTGAGGCAGAGAAAGGGGCTGAGGTCAGATTCATCAGTCCCTTTCTCTGCAGCCTCAGTTGCACAGAATAAATGAACAGGAATAGCTCTGTACAGAGCTTACCATTCATTCATAAACTGAGGCATGGTAAACATAGTTTACTATGCCTCATCTATGAATGAATAAAAAAAAAATTACTCTATTCATTAACACAAGGGAGTGGTCGGTAAATGACACATTTACCGCCTCCTTCCCCACTCTTTACATAGTTAGCAAGGTTGAATAAAGACACATCCAGTTCAACCCAAGTGAGTGTGGGTGTGTGTCTACAATTGTCCCTAACCCTGTACATCAGTCCCTATCCTCAATTCAAGGTCCCCATTCATATACTAGGGCCAATTAACCTACCAGCATGTCTTTGGAGTGTGAGAGGAAACCGGAGCACCCGGAGGAAACCCATGCAGGCACAGGGAGAACATGCAAACTCCAGGCAGGTAGTGTTGTGGTTGGGATTCGAACCAGTAACCCTTTTTACTGCTAGGCGAGAGTGCTACCCACTACACCACTGTGCCACTCTCCATCTTGATAGATCCGCAGCAGCCAGCCTGAGGTGGGAGGGGGAAACCTGGCAGCGCTGTAGGTGGGGCTAGGGTGGCCAGTAAAGCACACAGAAGCCTGGGGCAGCAGGACAGCGATAGGGAGGCGGTGGGAGCGGGATGTGGAGGAACCAATGCCCTCTATTTCCCTACTATAGCCACTGAATGTCTGCAGGGGGCAAGAGGAGGAGAAGCGAGCATTCAGCGGCTACATGGAGGGATTAGTTTCTCTACATGCTGCTGCCCCTGCTGCCCTCCTACCCAGGCGTAAAGGGGGGCCACACGGTCCCTGAAGCATGGGGCCGTGTCACAATGGCGACCCCTGTATGTACGCCCTTGTCCCATGCTGCTAGAAACTTTCTAAACCTAGCTAAAAGGTCCAAACTGCACCTCATCTGTTCCGGCCACAGTGGGTATGACCAGGGCAGCCATCAGAAATGTTTGGGCCCCTTACACAGCTTTAGGCCCCCCCCCCCCCCCCTCGAGTCTGACCACCAACATTCCCCAGAGCTTGCCCACGGGCCATCCACCAAATCCGCACACCAACCACCCCACCTGTATGCACTCAGCCCCCTTCAATCCTGTATATATGTCAGCCTTGTTCACACCTGTATATATGCCAGCCCCCCCCCCCCCACACACACACACACCTGTATATATGTTAGCCCCCCACACACCTGTATATTCTTCATCCCCCCCCACATCTGTATATTTATCAGCTTCTTCACACCTGTATTTATGTCATCCCCACACACCTGTATATATGACAGCCCCCCCACACACCTGTATATATGTCAGCCCCCCCACACCTGTATATTTGTCAGTCCCCATCACACCTGTATATATGTCCTCCCCACACACCTGTATATATGTCAGCCCCCCCACACACCTGTATATATGCTAGCCCCCCCACACACACACCTGTATATATGTCAGCCCCCCACACACCTGTATATATGGCAGCCCCCCCCCCCACACACCTGTATATATGCTAGCCCTCCCACAAACACCTGCATATATGTCAGCCCCCACACACCTGTATATATGTCAGTCCCCCCCACACAACTGTATATATGTCAGTCCCCCCCACACAACTGTATATATGTCAGCCCCCCTCACCCCTGTATATATGTCAGCCCCCACACACCTGTATAAATGCCAGTCCCCCCCCCCACACACACACCCACACACGCTGGTGCGCAAAAATTTTCGGGGGGTGGGGAAAAAAAGTTAAAAATTTCAAACAAACTGAAAATTTTAAAAAGAAAAACCATCAATTGCAGCCTCACTGTGCCCATCAAATGCAGCCACTGTGCCATCACTGTGCCAAACGCAGCCACTGTGCCCATCAAATTGCAGCCACTGTGCCCATGAAATACAGCCATTGTGCCCATCAAATGCTGCCTGCCACTGTGCCATCAATTGCTGCCACTGTGCCATCAAATGCTGCCACTGTGCTCATCAAATGCTGCCCCTGTGCCCATCAAATGCTGCCACTGTGCTCATCAAATGCTGCCACTGTGCCCATCAAATACAGCCACTGTGCCCATCAAATGCTGACACTGTGCCCATTTTAAGTTTAACACTGTGACCCCCCCCCCCCCCCCCCCCCCCCCCCGCCTGCTCGCTGTCTGCCCGGCACTCTCTGTGGGGCAGCAGGTGACGGCAGCGAGCTGTGTCCTCCATGCATTTCCTCTCCTCCTCCTGATAGGCATCCAATCACAGCGCCTGTCATTTTAGCCAATCAGGTGACGGGTAACACACCCGCGCTTCCTGATTGGCGGAGATGCGGTTCAGTGTTAGAACAGCGAATATTCATTTGCTGTTCTAACACACCTGGGTGAACTGCAAGCTCAATAATCTGCGCTTGCAGGTCACCTTTTTTGAAGCCCATTTGTGTGACCGTGTGTATACAAGACAAGTTTGAGCCAACATCCTTCTTAAAAAAATCCACGGTTTTGTTGTCGGAAAATCCTATCGTTTGTACAGGGCATTAGTCTGTCCTTTATCTCTGTTTACAGAGAGAAGCGTCCCAGTCACTCCACTATTTTGAGACTAGTATATCCCTGCACTATTCTCTAAATAAAGCTCAGAGGAGGTGGGAGATTTAAGCCACAAAAATGCATTGGCTACCCAACTTTTTTATTGTGTTTAATAAACACTTCTGCTGGATGTATTCAATTGTGGTGGTGTTCTCATCTTGTGTATACTCTGTAGATATCTTAGACAGTTGTCACAGAAACATGTGTCCTCAGCAGAGTATTTCTCTTTAACTCTTGCTCTCATGTCAACTCTAATGCGGCGGACACACGGTCGGAATTTCCGATGGAAACAGTCCGATGGGAGCTTTTCATCGGATTTTCCGACCGTGTGTATGCCAAACGGTCTTTTTTTGTCGGAATTTCCGACGGGCTTTGAATTGAGAACCTGTTCTCAATTTTTCCGAAGGAAAACCTTTCTATCGGATTTTCCGATTGTGTGTATGCAATTCCGACACGCAAAATTCCGACGCATGCTCGGAAACAATTCGACGCATATTCGGAAGCATTAAACTTCCCTTTTATAGTGCTGTCTAACGTGTTTTATGCGGCTGTGTTATTGACCGTCGGAATTTGGTGTGATCGTGTGTAGGCGTCGGAATTCCGTCGGAAAAAACTTTTTTTACGACGAGAATTCTGATTGTGTGTACGCGGCATAAAAGTTTGGATTTTCCCTTTTTTCCTGTCTCAGTAACAATGATCATCAAGGCAGATAGGGGGTGGAATCTCCCCAGGGGTGAAATGGAAGGACGGGGCGACACCCCGGGTACTTCCAAAAGCCAACTACAAAATATACAAAGAAGCAAACGCAATACACAAACATATATGATAAACCAGGAAATCGGAAAAGACACAGGAAAAATCCAAAGAGAACCCAGGGTCAGGACATGCAGGAGATAGTTGAAGCCCAACATCAGCCACCTGGGGATCCGGAGAAAGTAGATAGGGTGGATATGAAAGTAGTAAACCTGACTGATTTTCCCCTTAATCATCATCATATCTCCTTATTGAAGAAGGGACTTTCTTTTTCACCTAAATCGGCCATGAGTGAGTTTGAGTTCTAGAAGGATATCAGTCTTTTCCTGTGTAAGGCAATTTTTAGATACTGGCACAATAATCGCCAACAAAACAATACTGTTGTCAGTCAAAACAACACAGAGGAAGAAGAGGCATTCAATGCCTTGGTATCCTTGCTCCAGGAAAACACTGACTCTGATTCAGACACTAAATCATCAAAGGCTTCGTGACCATCTAATATTCAAATTAGATAGGTTAGTATGCCCCCTGTGTCAAAACATAAGTGGATAAGCTTATTCCTAGATCAGGTACAGAAAGACTTACACAAAATAAATTGGAATTGGAAGGGATTAGATAATCTTACCAAAGAAGAGAGAGTGGCGTTAAGGGATTTAGAGGAGGCATCTAATCTAGTCATTAAAGGTAGCGATAAAGGTGGCAACATTGTCCTCCTATCGGAGACACAATATGAACAGGATGTGATGCATCAACTATTGGATACATCAACTTACCAGAGGCTGGTGTTTAATTCATTTGCAGCCATCGTTGGGGCATTGAACTACAAACTCCTTTTTGCATATGAGGCCAGATTAATTACAAAGAGGGAACTTAACTATCTTAGTGTTCATGACTATAACACACCAACCTTTTATATCATCCCAAAGCTACACAAGTCATTGACCAATCCCCTGGGCAGTGTCAACTATCAAAGGCTCCCTTGAAAAACTGGGGAAATATACGGATGCTTTTGTAAAGGAACTTGTACGAGACCTGCCCTCTTTTGTTCAGGATATCAGAGATGTCCTTCATAGATTGGAAGCTATCACCTTTCCGAAAGGAGCAATGCTTGTGGGGATTGACATGAAATCTCTGTACATGTCAATTCCTCACGAGTGGGGACTATGGGGACAAAAAGGTTTGAAATTTTCACTTTTGGGTGCACATCACTGAAATCTTAGAATTCATGTTAGAACACAATTGCTTCCAGTTCTTAGGGTTAAACTAACAAAAACTTAGGGGAACTTCGATGGGAGCCCCATGGGCACCCTCCTATGCCTGCCTCCACCTGGGTTTCTGGAAGGAGGAGGTGGTTTACTGGTCCTCTCTGTACCTCAGCCAAAGCAAATTATGGCTGAGGTCCATTGACGACGTACACATGATTTGAGGGGGTACTGAATAGCAGTTATCCAAATTAATTGATGAACTCAATTGCGATAATAGGAATCTAAGATTTACTTACTCCTATCATCATGAAATCCTGCCATTTCTATATCTGACAATAGGAGTGCAGGATGGCCAAATCTTTACCAAAACTTGTTGGCAGCTAATACGCTCCTAGAAGTTTCCAGTCATCATCCTCGTTCCCTTATTCAGGGGATACCCGTTGGTCAGTGTGACGGATCTCAGATACCCCTACTGAGCATCTCCGCCAGACCTGTGTCTCCTGTCCTCCAAATGCACCCGCAGCCTGCAGACTCGCCATAACCAGGCCTTAACCCCTCAATCACGAGACAAGCCACACAGGTGTTGAGGGTTAAACATCCAGAGCATAAACAGTTTAATAAGTACCAAAACATCCACTTTAAACACAGTTAGGGACACTCTCCTTAGCCTTGTCATAGAGGGGATAGGGGACAAGGAAGAACCAATGGAAACTTAACACTTGTATATTCAAACAACTACAGTTGAAGCACATAAAGGGATTATGATAAGCATGCAGCCCCTCCTTACACATCCCCTGCTGGGAGGTGTCTCCAGACCTTTGTCTATGTGCCATGACCCAACACAATTAAACACAACAACAAGAGGGGGGGATGGGGGAGAAGGGATGTAGCATTACATTACATTATCTTAATGCCACTTTGTCCCCCAAGTCTCTCCAGTCTCTTCTGGGCCATAGTCTGTGGGTAGGAGGCCAGCCCACAGCCCCCTCCAAAACACACAGTGACAGTGGGTTCTGTCACAGTCAGTTCTGCGAATCAAGAGAAATTGCTCACAGGAAAAATACTTCTGTGCAGAAGCAACAGAAATGTACAGTAGATTTAAGGAAAGGAGGTATTTGCATAAATGCATTAGAAGAGCTAAAAAGAAAACTATAGAAACTGATAACTCATAGGAACCACCAAACGAACTGAACAAGATTCCCCACAACAAGCCCCAATGAGAATTATTAATAGATTTGGGTCACAATGGGAACAGGTTAAGGGTATTCTGAATCATCACTGGCATTTACTATCATGGTCGCTGATTCTTAAGCCCGCCTCGCCATCCTTCACTAAACTTCTTGGACTCTCAGCCACCTGCTGGATTCCTGAGCTTCACCCACAGCTAACCGCTGTCCTTTATCTTCAAGCTACAAGAGGGGGTTATTGCCAACTAATTGGAAAAGAGCTGGTTCAGGTCCACATCCCTAATACAACATGTAAAAACTAGGTTCCTCAAAAAATGGGACTTTAATGGACTTACAGCTACCCGCCGTACTCCTTTAAGCTTTACTCACAGCTACCCGCTGCCTTCCTCTCTACTGAAGCTTTCCCACCACTTCACTGTCCCTAGTGTGCTAGTGAAGTGTCTGCTCTGGTACTCCTTCAGAACTTCATCCTTTCAAAACTTGCCTCCAGTAACAAAAGTGGTCGTCCCTTTGTGGCAACTGCTTCTCTTTTACCTCCGACAACAAACAGGCTGCCTTCAGGCCGAGCCTCTAACACATGCATTTCCGCCCCAAGCTTCGGGCGTAACCTTGGCTTCTCCTCCTTTGCGGAACCCTGAACTGCTGGATAGGCCTTAAGTGGACCTAGCAGCCAGCATGCCTCCTGGATAGGCCTCAGGCTTCAGGCCTAACAACCAGGAGCTTCTCAACACACACCAACCCAGGCCGCAGCCTTGCGCAGGAAGAACCCCAATCGCCTGAATCCTCCCAAATAAATAGCCTATCCCAGCATACACAGCGGTTAAAGAAACTCCTGCCGATTGGCTGAGACAACCTAGTTACCCATTACCTGAATTTATGGTAATCCATCATACTAATGACAAAAGCAACAGTGCCACCTATTGACAGAAGAGAGAGAATACCCCAAACCCAGACTTAGGACAGGAATCAGTGGATCAACCTACCAATTAGCCAGGCTAGTTACTACCTAGCACAACTAGATTTATTAGCAGCCCTGTTTAGGACCAGGGTGCTACACTAATATTTGCACTCCCAATGCAAATCTCCCAATGCTTCTGACTGTTCATTTGGCTGTTTGGGGAGCAAAGACATGATTGGCATGGCTGTAGACACTATCCTAAAATGAGGAACAATTCTATTATTTTTGGGGATATGTGATGCAATGGGACAGATGCTACATAAGTTATTAAATATGTTTCTCCAATAATGGAATGTCTTACCTGTATCTGGACAGCAGTGTTCATTCTTGCTCCTCTGCAGTTGTAAAAATCTATTTCTCTAGATATTCTCATAGATTATAAGAAAATTATTACCCCATCCATTTGTATGTATCTGAATAATAGATGATGGAATCTCACTTCTATTACACTTGTCTTGGTAAAAAACAATCTTAATATCCTATTAAGTTCATGCATGATATATTAGGTATTATATCATTAATGTTTTCAAAATCTACTAGAGCAAAGTGCTTCATTATTGTAGAATAATTTATTTTGAAATAAATTAAGAAATAAACATTATAACATTGATAAAGTAAACCTTTACTATACAACTATTCATTATGCCACTCTGGAAATGGTCAGGAAAAGTACAATGGGTTTGCATGTTTGCTGAGTGCAGGACAACTGGCTTAACAGTTTTCTCCAGATTTTGGTATTCCCGGATGGGGCTCTGTAGTTTTGAGATTTCAAAGTGTCTTCGGAGGGAAGAAATCTCCAACCCAGGGTCCAGGTATTGTGGAAAACCTTACGCACACAGCCCTTATAATAATGATCTGGTGAGAGCTCAGGGCAGTAATATATATATATATATATATATATATATATATATATATATTGGCATTTTTCGTGTTTTGTTGACTCACAACCTGGAATTAACATGGATTGAGGATTTGCATCATTTAATTTACAGAACATGCCTACAACTTTGGAGATGTTTTTTTTTTTTTTTTTACTGTGAAGCAAACAACAAATAGGACAAAAAAACTGAAAAAGTCAGGAGCTGATTATTGTGGAGGTCATATCCATTGATTGAAGAGTTTAACCCATATACTCACACTTTATGGTTATTGGTTGTCCGTATCCATCAGAGTATCTAATGAGGAGAAGAGATAGATGTTGAAAATGTTGGAGATTTACCCATGAATTGAAGGAATTTGCATCTTTATTGTCCATGCTTGATGGTCACTTGCTGGCCAAATTCATCTAGTGAGCGCAATTTATATCTCACTTTGGGTGGAGCACAGTCTATTTGGAATACTGAAGCACTTTTTACTCACAAAATCATTGTGTTGGAGAATATATTTTGGATTGATGAAATATAGAAATTATGAACTTTATTTTTTTATGATTGTTCTTTAAAATATTATATATTTTATTGTTTTTATTTTTTATTGTGCACATTATATATATATATATATATCATATATATATATATATATATATATATATATATATGTATAGAATTCCCATTCACATTCATTTTGATCACTTATTATTTATTGATTTATTTATTTATCCATTTATCTTGGCAATTATGTATCTTCACTTGCTTGACCAGTTAGCCCCCTTTTGATCTTTTTTCACACTTTATCAGTTACTCACTAATTTTAGGAGCAGATCTTGCACATAACCTTTGTATCAGTTTACAGTTGGCGCCGTTCCCTTCTTGTTTTAAAGGTTCTATACACAGTGCAGATGCACCACTGTACAGGCAGACTAAGGTGACCCCCAGGCACTATATTTAAAGGAATTTATAATTAAAATGTTTTCACCTTAAACATCATTAAAATCACTGCTCCTTTAAAAAGGATATTTTTTAAATGTTTTCTTACATGTGTACATGTCCCCCAGGGCAGTAGCCAGGCCCCCATAACCTTTTTATGGCCAATAACTTGCATATAAGCCTTCAAAATGGGGACGTTTGATTTTTCCTGTTAGGGTCCCATAAACTTCAACGTGGTTTGTCATTCGTGTCCGAACTTTTGCGATGTTCGAGAGTTGTGGTGCCAACCGAATAGGGTGGCGTTCGGCCCATCTCTAGTCATCAGTATTGCCTGTGGTCCCCCAACAGCTGATGGTTTCCCAATTACTGACTTAAAGTGGTTTTAAACCAAATACCCATGAAGTGACTAGCCTCTTCTTTACATCTGTTCAAAATGCAGAATTTATAAAGCTTGTCTACGCTGTTAAAAAAAGGAGGCAAGGAACTGAAGTTATACTCTGCAGAGCTCAGTGAGGAGAGCTCTGAGAAGGCACAGCTTAGGGAGAAGCAACAGTTCTGTTTAAGTCAGATCACCTGGCTTTGATTTAATTTCTTAAGGATCTTCTGCCCTTCACTGTTATCTGATGATATCACAGTGTCATAAATAATTATGCATTAATGCTTTACTTTATGTCCCTTGGTGGGGATTTGAAAACCCCAGAAAGAGGAAGTAAAGAGAGAGAGATAGTGATTGGAGCCACATGGTCTTATACACACAGGGGCTGCTACTGATGCTCTAGGCTGACTCTGAGTAGCAGTACCACTTCTAGGGCTCAGGTTTGTGGGCTGCTCTCTCTCTCCCTCCAGCTCTTCCTTCCTACCACCACTCCTGTATTCCTGTAAACAACTCTGCCAGATTAAAATTAAAACAAAACAGGACCCCCAGCTAACAGAAAATTAAAAATTAAAACATAATATGACCCCACTCTAACAGAAAAATAAAAACAAAATATGTCCCTGCTTAAGCATGGTGCATCAAGTTTCTCTCTCTGTCTTTGAGAAAGTCCGGGAGGGACGCAGCGCATCGGGGGGGTGGAGTTATGTGATGTCATCATGCTGGCTGGATCACAGTAATAATCTTGGATTCCCTTCTGAGCTGATTTGATGTAGAGAGCTGTATATTCATACCCTTTGCATTCTTTGATATTGTAAGTGCATTTCTACTTTCATAAACAAATATAATTTATGGTTTTACACTATTGAGATTTTATCTGGTTTTATGATATGCCGGGGACCATTGCCATGCCTCTGAAAGTGGTGGATGACAGAGATTTTTACTGAGGATATCTGCAGCAGTGAGATTACTGTCAGGGAAATACCGTACTTCGGCGCCGGGTTCCAGGAATGCGCACGCGCGGTAGAGCGGCTCAGCAAACAGTACAGGTACGCCGGGTAGCGGGTGCGCATGCGCGGGTTCACGGGGCTCGGGAATCTGCTACAGCCCGTCCAGTGCGGCTCACCGCTATGCGCTGCGCTGACAGTGGACGAGTGCGCATGCGCACTCGTCCGGGTATCCCACCTGACCACTTACCTGGCCTATAAAAGGCCTTCCCTTTCTCTGCTTTAATTGCTGGTTTGTTGTCTCTATTCCCTGAGTCTTGGCTCCAGTCCTTGTATCCAGTACCTTGTATCCTGTACCTTGTATCCAGTATCCTGTATCCTGTACCTGCCTGATTACCTGTGCCTGACCTGGAACCGCTTGACCACCGCTGCTGTTACCTGTGTTTGACCCCTGGCCTGCTTCCTGGATACTCCTCTGCCTGATTACCTGTGCTTGACCCCTGGCCTGCTTCCTGGATACCTCTTCTGCCTGATTACCTGTGCTTGACCCTCGGCCTGCTTGCTGGACATTCTCTGAGTTACTTACCTGTGTTTGACCCCTGGCCTGCTTCCTGGATACCTCTTCTGCCTGATTACCTGTGCTTGACCCTCGGCCTGCTTGCTGGACAAGCAGTTCCAAAGTCCCCGGCCCACCTGGATGATGCCCCGGGTTCCCTTGGCACCAGCTCCTTCTCTGAACTTTCGCTCTCCCCCTCGCGGGGAACCCATGCAGTTGGGCCTGGTACGTTCCCCCTTGTCTCCTGAGGAAAGACTTCATCGCCGGCAAGCTAATCTCTGTCTATACTGCGGTGGTACAGGACATTACCTACTGAAGTGCCCAGTGAGACCTAGTAAGTGCCCTCCTCGGTCCCTTCTGAGCTCCCATACCACAGGGGTTCATCGCTCTCATCTTATTGTTCCGCTCTCCCTACAGGTGGCGGGAGAAGCTTTCCAGCTGGGAGCCATCCTTGATTCAGGGGCATGTAGTTGCTTCATGGACTTAACCCTGGCACGGCACCTGAACCTCCCTCTGAAACCCAAGAAGCAACCTCTCCAAGTCCAGTTAGCTGACGGCTCCTCACCCTGCTCAGGACCTATGACCCAGGAGACCGGCTCCATCCTGACCTACACCAATTCGGGTCACCATGAACTTTTACGTTTTGATATAATTCATTCTCCAATGTTCCCTATCATCCTGGGGTATCCTTGGTTACAGGCCCACAATCCTCGGATTGACTGGAACAGCAGGGAAGTAGTGTTTTCTTCCCCCTACTGTTTGCAACACTGCTTCCCAGAAGTTACCTCAAAATCTCCCACCTGTCTCACCATGCAACCCAGTCCCAAGGACCTTCAACATGTTCCGGCAGCCTACCAGGACTTTATGGACATTTTTGACGAGAAAAAGGCTGAAGTTCTTCCCCCTCATCGGTCCTACGACTGTCCCATCAATCTTCTACCAGGGGCTGAGATCCCCTTTGGAAGAATCTTCCCCTTATCAGAAACTGAACTGGAAGCTCTGTGGGTTTATATCGATGAGAACCTCGCCAAGGGGTTCATTCAACCATCCTCTTCTCCAGCAGGGGCTGGGATCTTTTTTGTGGAGAAGAAAGACGGTTCTCTCAGGCCCTGTGTGGACTACAGGGAACTAAACAAAATCACCGTCAAGAACAGGTACCCACTTCCGCTCATCCCCGAACTTTTTCGAGTGGAAAACGGCCTTCCGATCGAGATTCGGTAATTTTGAGTATCTAGTCATGCCTTTCGGGCTCTGCAACGCTCCAGCTACCTTTCAACATTTAGTCAACGACATTTTCCGTGAGTATCTGGATAACTTCCTCATTGTTTACCTTGACGATATTCTGATTTTCTCTGATTCATTAGAAACCCACCGTCAACTTGTCCGGAAGGTCCTCCTCATCCTACGTAAACATGGACTCTATGTCAAAGGGGAGAAATGCGAGTTCGAGACAGACAACATCCAGTTCCTGGGATTCATCATCACCACCGGAGGAGTTCTGATGGATCCACAAAAGGTGAAGGCCATTCAGGAATGGCCCGCTCCCACGGACAAGAGGTCAGTTCAACGCTTTATTGGGTTTGCAAACTTCTATAGACGTTTCATTCAAGGTTTTTCTGCAATTGTGTCCCCAATCACCCAGCTTATTCGCCAGCAAACCAAGTTTCAATGGACCCCCCAAGCGCAAGGCGCATTTGAAAAACTCAAGGAACTATTCTCCTCCGCTCCTATCCTTAAGCATCCTGACCCAGAGCTCCCCTATGTACGCCTCCGATTCTGCTACAGGAGCGATCCTGTCACAGAGAAGTGGCCCAAAAGCTTTGCTCCACCCGGTCGCCTTCGCCTCCCGAAAACTGAGTCCCCCAGAGAAAAATTATGACGTAGGCGACCGGGAACTACTCGCGATCAAATTCGCGTTAGAGGAATGGAGATACCTGTTGGAGGGAGCCTCTCAACCTATTCTCATCTTTACGGATCATCGCAATCTGGAGTATCTCAGGGCAGCAAAACGCCTAAGACCCCTACAGGCCCGTTGGGCCTTGTTCTTTTCTCGATTCAATTTTCATATAACCTACCGTCCCGGCTCCAAGAATGGCAAAGCTGACGCTCTATCTCGCATGTTCCTGAATACAGAGTCCTCAAAGGAACCTGCCACCATTCTGTCTGCACATTACTTCCTCCATGCCATCCAACCTGACTTAACAGTAGCCCTTAAGCAAGCCTCCAACCAATTCTCTGTCCCCTCCTTACCTTTCTTTGAAAAGAGACAGGAATTACTATGGGCCCATGGCCGAATATTTGTTCCCCCTCCAGTCAGGCTCCAGATTCTGCAGGCCCTCCATGACCACAAGATGTCTGGCCACTTTGGAATGCAGAAGACGGCCGACCTGGTGAGTCGGTCCTATTGGTGGCCAGGCTGGAGAAAGGACTGCCAAAACTACATACTTTCCTGCAATACCTGCCAAAGAAATAAGGGGTCCAACACCAAGTCCTGGGGCCTGTTGGGACCTCTACCCGTTCCTGAACGTCCATGGAAAGAGATTTCCATGGATTTTATTGTAGACTTGCCTCCCTCAGATTCCTATACCACTATCCTGGTCGTGGTGGATCGCCTCTCAAAGATGGCCCACTTCTTACCCATAAGGGGAACCCCTTCTGCTGCCACCACTACAGACATTTTCATTAAGGAAGTTGTAAGGCTACACGGGGTACCAGCCAACATCACCTCCGATCGGGGAGTACAGTTCACTTCCAGGTTTTGGAGAGACCTCTGTAGGGCTCTAGAGATCAAATCTTCCATGTCCTCAGCTTACCATCCGCAAACCAATGGCCAAACTGAGCGGACTAATCAGACCCTTGAGCAATATTTGAGATGCTTTTGTTCCTATTCCCAAGATGACTGGTCAGGCCTGTTACCCTACGCAGAGTTTGCTTACAACAACTCCCTACATTCTGCTATTAACCAAACGCCCTTTTGGGCAAACTACGGATATCACCCCTCTTTTCTTCCAGATTCCATTCCAGACGTCTCTACCCCAGCGGCACAGGAGCTGGTCAAGAATATTCAGGAAAACTTCCTCCAAATTCAGCAGACCATGAAGGAAGCTCAAAGAGGGTATGAGGTACAGTACAACCGGGGCAGAAAGGAGTGCCCGACTTTCAAGGTTGGTGAAAAAGTTTGGCTATCCACTGCTAATTTGAAATGACCTTGTCCATCCCGGAAACTTGGCCCCAGGTTCATCGGTCCCTTTGAGGTCAAGAGGGTGATCAACCCAGTCGCCTTTGAACTAGATTTGCCCAACTCCTATAAGATCCACCCAGTGTTCCATGCTTCTTTACTGAAACCTGTAATTGCCAACTCTTTTCCTGGCAGGCAGATGGCACTTCCTCCACCCGTTACTATCCAGGGAGAGGAAGAATTCGAGGTCGAGAAGATCCTGGATTTCCGTAGGAGAAGAGGGCAGGCTCAGTACCTAGTCAAATGGAAGGGTTATCCCCCTGAAGACAGTTCCTGGGAACCATCCGAAAACATCCATGCCCCCCGATTAATACGAGAATACCACCAAAGACACCCTGGACTGGGCATCCGGAGGCTGCCCTTAGGGGGGGGCACTGTCAGGGAAATACCGTACTTCGGCGCCGGGTTCTAAGAATGCGCACGGCGGTAGAGCGGCTCAGCAAACAGTACAGGTACGCCGGGTAGCGGGTGCGCATGCGCGGGTTCACGGCGCTCGGGTATCTGCTACAGCCCGTCCAGTGCGGCTCACCGCTATGCGCGGCGCTGACAGGGGACGAGTGCGCATGCGCACTCGTCCGGGTATCCCACCTGACCACTTACCTGGCCTATAAAAGGCCTTCCCTTTCTCTGCTTTAATTGCTGGTTTGTTGTCTCTATTCCCTGAGTCTTGGCTCCAGTCCTTGTATCCAGTACTTTGTATCCTGTACCTTGTATCCAGTATCCTGTATCCTGTACCTGCCTGATTACCTGTGCCTGACCTGGAACCCGCTTGACCACCGCTGCTGTTACCTGTGTTTGACCCCTGGCCTGCTTCCTGGATACTCCTCTGCCTGATTACCTGTGCTTGACCCCCGGCCTGCTTCCTGGATACCTCTTCTGCCTGATTACCTGTGCTTGACCCTCGGCCTGCTTGCTGGACATTCTCTGAGTTACTTACCTGTGTTTGACCCCTGGCCTGCTTCCTGGACAAGCAGTTCCAAAGTCCCCGGCCCACCTGGATGATGCCCCGGGTTTCCTTGGCACCTGCTCCTTCTCTGAACTTTCGCTCTCCCCCTCGCAGGGAACCCATGCAGTTGGGCCTGGTACGTTCCCCCTTGTCTCCTGAGGAAAGACTTCTTTGCCGGCAAGCTAATCTCTGTCTATACTGCGGTGGTACAGGACATTACCTACTGAAGTGCCCAGTGAGACCTAGTAAGTGACCTCCTCGGTCCCTTCTGAGCTCCCATACCACAGGGGTTCCTCATTCTCATCTTATTGTTCCGCTCTCCCTACAGGTGGCGGGAGAAGCTTTACTTTACTTACCTGTGTTTGACCCCTGGCCTGCTTCCTGGATCCTCTTCTGCCTGATCACCTGTGTTTGACGCTTGGCCTGCCTACTGGACATTCTCTGAGTTACCTACCTGTGTTTGACCCCTGGCCTGCTTCCTGGATACCTCTTCTGCCTGATTACCTGTGCTTGACCCTCGGCCTGCTTGCTGGACATTCTCTGAGTTACTTACCTGTGTTTGACCCCTGGCCTGCTTCCTGGATACTCTTCTGCCTGATCACCTGTGTTTGACCCTTGGCCTGCCTACTGGACATTCTCTGAGTTACCTACCTGTGTTTGACCCTGGCCTGCTTCCTGGACATTCCTCTGCCTGATCTCTTGTGTTTGATCCTCGGCCTGGCGTTCTGGACTTCCAGTTCTCATATGCACCTCAGGATCTCCCTCCAGTGTATGTTCTGGTACCTATACAGCCTCTGCCTCATCACGGTCCTGCCAGGTGTCTACTTCCAGTGCAGCATCAGCCTCACCTGGTCTACGTCGCTACTGCACACCACCTGCAACACACCTGCTGGCAACCCGTGCATCTTTGTGCCCGGTGTCCTCTGTACCCACTCCAGAGGCATCGTGCACCTAGTCGCAAGGGGAGCAGCTCTCAGCATTTCGGCCCGGGTGAGTACCTGTGACAATTACTTTTAATCAAGAGCAGATTGACCTCCTGTTGTTCAATAATGGAGTCCATCATTTGAGGGGAGGGCACACCTATAACAGCACGCGCATCGAGTCCCCAATAAAACAGTGGGCACGCGCGCGCCCCGTCGGTGGCGCACCCCCTGGTGGGCCAAAAAGGCAAGGGCGTCATATGATGCCCTCCCGCCACGACAGTTGCGCCGCCTGGCCGTCAATTGACAGCCGGCGGTCGACAACCAGTTAAAGAAGAAGAAAATGTGCGCTGCATCTCGAGATTTCATAATTTGCCACGTCACGAATGTCAATTCTCCATTACGAACGCAAGTTTAGAAGACCGACCGCTTCCAGCTTGTCCTTGCTTCCGAGCTTGCGTGTTTGTATGGAAAATCTGACAACAGACCGTTGTCCAGTGAAAAGTTATAAACCTGCCATCCAACATTTGTCCACAGAAAGTTGGCCATCAGTTGTCTGATGGAGGTCAGATTTTCCGCCAACAGCCTGTCATCACACAATTCCCGTTGGAAAATTTGATCGTGTGTATGAGGCTTAAGTTTCAAAAGAGTGAACTTTACTAAGCTGTAAGTTCTTGCAACAAAGTTAAAATTAAAGTGTATTAAGGACATATTAAACAAAGGCAAATGTTGAAAAAATATGGTTTTGGTAGGTTGAGTCACAGAATACAAAAGATGTCCTAAGTGAGGTGGGAGATAATAAATAACATAGCTCAGATTTTGAGACTTTCTATACAGCCTTTATTAGAGAAGAAAATAACAACATAGGTAAAGAAAATTGATGGAATACAAACAGAAAATTGAACACATCAGTATAAGTTAAGGTCATGATATAAGTTAAGATCATGATATAAGTTAAGATCATGAATTACGCTACTGCACACCAGTTCTTGATTCATTCATTAGTTTCTTTCTGAGTTCTTAATTATATTCATGTTAAAATCTTCTGTTGTCCTTTGTTTTCCATCAGAGGTACCATTCAAAGAATGGTGAATTGGGGTTACGTAGATACAGCTATGTCTATTGTACTACACATGCAATAATTATAGTGTTTCCTCAATGCTTTGTATATCAACTATATTACTGTGAGATGGCAATCCGGGTATCAATATTCTGTACTGACTTATGTGTATGGATTTACGGCAAAAAATACCCTTAAAAAAGGCATTTGATAGTGCATTCCATTGCGTAACAGATAGTAAAGAACAAAAGTTAAACCTGGATTGTTAAATGCTAATGTAAAAATAAATATGTAGCAAGATCCCAGGCCTTCATTGGTCTAATGAGAACATCCAGGGCCAGAGATAGCTGACATCCTTCTGTATATGGTGGGTTGTGAGGCATAGTGGGTGCAAGATGGTTAAAGTCATTGGGCGCCAGACACTTCTTGAATGCAAAAGAGACTTATATTTCTCTTAATAGAACTTTGGGAGAGAGGGTTAGGGCCAGGACACCCGTAGGTAGCTGGAAGATCAATTGGCAGACTCAGAGACTTAAATAGGAGGACAGCAATGCAGGAAAAGGCATCCAGCAAGACACCAAATCTGCATGTGTAGGAATGCTGTCTCCTATGGCAACAGTCTTTAACAGTTCCTAACACAGTGTAACATTTTTTTCACTTCCACTACAATCACTAATTGTAGTTCTTCAGATCACTGGGCTCTCAGTCTCTCACTAGACTAGATGATTCTCTGCCACTGAATCCCTTGAGCTCCTCCAATCTTCACGGTGATATCTTCCTCAAGTGCCTCCCCCGCCTCTCTGCTGGGTCCCTAGCTTGGCACTCAAGATACTTCTCAAGCTTCACCCCACTGGCCTGTTCAGTCCCTGGCTTGACACACAAGGCTGCTCTGCAAGCGTCACCTCCGCTGGCTGGGTCCCTGGCTTGATACCTACTGAGGTTTCCCAATTCTTCACCATCCCCGGTTGGTGAGAATACTGCTCCGGTACTTGCTTCAGTTACTCACTGTGGTTCCCTAGCAAAAAGGTGGTTGGTCCCTGAGTGGAGACAGCTTCCCCTCTACCTCCGACCACGACAGGTTCTCCGGCCGGCAGAACCGTCACTTCTGGTTGGACTGTAAGCCACAGTCCCAACCCTGTGCTTCTCTCTTGATTCTGGATAGGCCCTCAGACAGCCTAGTAGCCAGATGTGCCCGGGATAGACCCAAATTCTGGCCTAGCAGCCCGGGCAATACAACACACGTCCACCCAGACAGCCGTCCAGGTGGCACAGAACATAGATCACCTGACTCCACCCAACTATATAGGCTCTCCCAGCAGGCCAAGGGATTTAGGAAAACGCCTTCCCATTGGAATCTAATGCCACCAGGTACCTGGCCACCTAGTGGCAAAAGAGAGAAGTGCAGCAATTACAGACTTAGAGTGAAATCAATTGATCCTCAACAATTAGCCAAGGTAGCTATACCTGGCAGGTAAATTTAGGAGAAACCCTGCCTAAACACCAGGGTGCTACACATATAAACAAAAAAAACTGTCAATTAACCACTTGACCGCTTGAAGGTTTTACCCCCTTAATGACTGGGGCATTTTTTGCAACACTGTACACAAATTAAATTCATATAATTTTTTCACACAAATAGTTTTCTTATTTGATCACCGCTGGGTTTTTAATTTTTTATTATATAAATGAAAAAAGACTGAAAATTTTGAAGAAAAAAAAATATTTCCTACTTTCTGTTAAAAAAAAAATCTTTATAAATTTAGACCAAAATGTGATCTGCTACATATCTTTGGTAAGAATAAAATCCCCAAAAGTGTATATTAATTGGTTTGTGCATCTACAAACAATGGTGTATATACTGGAATTTTTGCAGCTATAGAAGCTATGCTGTAATGACAGTGATCAGCGACTATGGACTGTGATAGGGTGGCAGGCAATCTGGCACTAACAGACACTATCTGGGAGGGTCACTGACTGACACTGACGTTACTAGTAACACTAATACAGTGATCAGTGATAATGCTGAACACTGACACTGTACTAATGATAGGGCCAGCTGTTTATGTTCCTCACTAACATGTGAGGCGGCTGGATGTGGGGAATAAACTGTGCGTAGCTGTGGCTACATACAGCATTTTGCACTGTGTTCGGGGTTCAAGCCGAGACTTCCTGTCTCATACCCGAACACAGTAGAGTCTTTCACATCGGCACTCAGCCATGCACAAAAAGTGGTATATTCTATCAATAAATAAATACAAAACTTCCTCTGATTGGCTCAGTCGGAGAGGCGGGCTGATGATGTCACAACCTCTGACATGGCCAATTAGAGGAAGCCTTGTATTTATTGATAGAATACACTGCTTTCTGTGAATGACTGAGTGCCGTTGTGATAGACTCTACTGTGTTTCGGGTATGAGACAGAAAGTCTCGTCTTGAACCCAGAATATAGTGTGGTATGCTGTATGTAGCCACGGTAGGGGCGTATCATGGAGTCAGTGGACCCGTGTGCAAGATCAAAAGTGGGTCTCCCTATGCAGTGTGAAAGGAAAAAAATCGGCACAAGAAGCGCGCCGCAGTGTAAAGGGGCGTGGTTTAAGTTGCACTAAATATTGGGCATGGCTTAAAGGGGGTGTGGTTGAATAGAGTCTGAGATGTAAGACATGTAAGTGCACATGTGGTCATTTTAAATAGGGAGTACCTGGGTCCTGGCCCTGCTTTGTGGAGGGGTGCACCTGTTTCTTTGGTAAGAGAAACCCCCCCACCCAGGCCAGGTGTATAGAGTGGCAGTGGGAATACCTGGGACCTGGCCCTGCTGAGTGACTCCAATGACACTCTATACACCTGGGCTGGGCCTGAGGGGGTCTCTCTTACCAAAAAAACACGTGTGCCACTCCACTCAACAGAGCCACCAGGTACTCCCGAGTTCCCCTTTCCTGGCCACCAGTTATCCCTGCATCAGTACAGGCCTGGAGTAGCTTCCAAGTCAGTCCTCACGTCTGCGCCCGGCTCTCTCTCTCTCTGCGCAGCTCCGCCCTTGCAGTTTATAGAGTGTGCCAGTTCCAGGAAAAGGACATCCAGTGCCCAGGGCAAAGATGGAAAACTGCGCCCCCACCTATCCTCACCCCCATATACCCCCTTCCAGCACAAATCGTCACTTCCCATATCCCCCCAACATAAATCCCCCCAAAACCCTTCCTTTATTCACAAATTCTCTTACACCCCCCTCCCGACTCAGTGAAAATCCCCCCTCTTGGTACAGACCCCCCCTCCACCCCCCCCTCCCAGCAAATTCTTCCTTTCAGCAAAAATGCTCCCCCCACACTCTTCTTTCCCGTATAAACTCCCCCAAATCCTTAGTTCTTACACAAATTCTCTTACCCTCCCCCCAAATCCCCTTTCTCAGCACAAATGCTCATCACCATATACCCCCTTTCAGCACAAATCCCGCCCCCTCCCTTTAGCGCAAACCCTTGCCTCCTTTTTCCCCCTCCCAGCAAAAATCCCTCCTCCCAGTACAAATCCCCCCCCCCTCATATCCCCCCTTCTAGTATAAATCCTCCAAACGCCTGCTTCTTACACAAATTCTCTTACCCCTCTCCAAATCCAACTATGCTGGGTCTTCTAGTGCGGATTGCTCAGTCCCCCCACAGTCTAGGGCACCAAAAGTCCCAGCATAGGAAGCTGCTATATCTCAGTCCCCACAGAGAGCACTACAAGTACCAGCATAGCAAGCAGCTATCAGTCCTCCACACATTGCATGAGGAGTGACAGCCTTCCACACCCATACATTACTGCATGGCTGCCCAAACACTGCACCCCTCCCCAATCTCCCCCTCCTGGTGGTCCCCCTACAGAGTCTGGGCAGCATGTCTCAATGCATGGTGGAAGGAAAGCCAGCTTGGTCCATACCAACTATGTAAAGTCTAACAATATATCAAGTTCAGTTTTAACTGTGTGCCTAACAGTATGTAATGTGTGTAATGTGTGCTGCTTTTACTGATCTGGCAGTTTTTCTCCCTGCTTTTCAGGGAGAAAAAACAGTTAGAACACTGTTCCTTGTACACAGAGTTCTGTGTTTTTGTAAACACAGAACTCTGTGAGTGATTGGACACATCTAATCAGCTGATATCATTAGCTGAAATCGGCTGCCAACTTGTGCTGTGTCCAATCACAGCACCGGTCAGCAGGGCTGCGCGCATGTGTTTGATGGGCGTTTGATGTTCTTTTTTTATGTCTCTAAACGTGTTCTCGCACAAATAGGCATTTAGAGGCAGAAAAAAAACTGGGCCTAGGCATTTAGGAGAGGAGTGTTCTGACAGAAAACCCTATCACGCCTATATGTGTGTAAACTCTTTCAGAAGAGCTAGGAGTGTTTAGTGTTTGGGCATTCATTTATTTCAATGGGCAAAATAAATAATAATTCTGGCCAATGAAATGAATGAATGTCCAAACACTTGACGTGTCTAAACAGATTCACAAAATGCAGCATTAAAGTCATTCAGAAGAGCTGAGCAAATGCCCATTAAGCATGAGGTCTAAGATTGAATGGTTACCATCAGCATTCCAAAAGCACAAAGAATGCAATAAGAAATGCAAGAGAGCTATAAGAGCAGCTAAAATAGATTATGAGAAACTTTCCTGAAAAAAGAAAAAAAACTAGGAAGGCCCTCCATTTAACTCTTCTCAATGGAAGAGAGGGAAGAAGGGGGCGTGTCCTTGTGGGATCACCAACTGAGTCTGGAGACCCAAAGCTATTAACCCCAACAGCTGTTGTTAAAAAGCCCCATACAGACAACCTGACATGGAGTCCCATACAGCCAATGCTTCAGGTATGAATGAACACTGAGTGATTCGTACCATGTTCATTCAGGAAAGGACATATATACCAGGCCCTTCCCCCCACTCTTAATCTTGAAGGATCCTATTGTGTGCTTGCAGCTGCTGCTGGGAAGAATAGGAGGGAAAACAGCATCACTGAGCAGGTAGGGGGGCACACGGGGGGGGGGGGGGCCTGGGCATCAGGAAATATATGGTGCACAGGGCGGGTAATCGGTGTGGCAGAGGGGCAATTACTGGAACTAATCCTTTTAATTGCTCTCTCTGCAGCAACTGAAAGCCAACAGGAGAGGAGAAGAAGCCAGCTTTCAGCTGCTGCAGAGAGAGCAAGGGATTGATTCCAGTAATTGCTGCACCAATCACCCTCCCTCCCCACATCCAATTCACCCTGCTGCCTGGGCCCCCCTGCTAGCCCGGCCCCATACAGGAGGACTGGTGGCACTCCCTTATCTACAGCCCTGGCTGGAAGTTCAGTGCCAGGAAGAGGACAGGACAATATTACAGTGAATATTTCTACAGAATCCAGTAGCTTAAACTTCATGGGACATACTTCATTACAAGTAAATTCATGTAAAGCTGTAAAGAAAAAAAATGTTTTTTAGATAAACTTCAGCTTTATTTTGCAGGCCATTTAAAGGGTCAACTTTTATATTAGATTAGATTTTAGATTAGATTTGTAGAAGAGGAGAGGTGCTGAAAAAACAATCCCAGTGTCGGTGATCCATTCATTCTTTTCTCCATTAGCAAATTGCTATGATCTCCCCCCCCCCCCCCCATTCTTCTGTCGTAGGAGGAAGGGGAGAGACCAGGCATGTAAACAAAAGCACAAGATCACTGTGATTGGCCATAAGGTACAGTACCAAGCCCTTCAGATTAGCTTGGTACACTGTCTTTGTGTATCCAGCCATCTAAGGATGGCTTGGTACTCAGTGGTAACTGGGGAGAATAGCCATATATCCCTAATTCATGTAGTGCTGTTAATATATTGCACTGAGTAAATAATGGTCCACCAATTTGCTTTTTTTAAATGAACACTCATAGAAAGGGGGTTAAACACTTTATATGATATTGAGAGAACTTCATTTTTTTCTAATGTTCTGAAAACCTTTTGAAAGTGTGCTCTTTATGCTGAACATAGAATCAGTCAATGTAGACCTGGCTTTACTACTTACTAGCACATACAATACTGGATTAAGGCAACTACATAGATTTGTTATTACAGACAACATGACCATTAAGCCACGCATCCATATCATATGTGAGAAATTAATTTTTCGAAGTTCTTCCAGGTAAACAACATTAGCTACAGCAAATGGAGTTTTAGTTAGCACAAAAACCCCCATGATTATAGCAATATACTTATATATTTTTTTGGTATTTACATGTTGCGATTTTCTTACTTGCAGAACAATAATTAAATTGGAAAAGATCATGACACACAGTGGTATAAAATATCCAATAACTATTAATGGAATATAAAATATATTACAATAATGGTGTCCTTCTTTATATAAGGCTAGTGTTGTGTCATCAGCACAACACATACTGTCTTTACATCCATGTCTGTGATATGGAAACTTCACAAATCCTGGTGGCTCCCATGTGTCATTAACTTGGCTAGTCATGTCCATGGCCTTCAAAACAAAACTTAAAAAGTATATTTTTTGACCTAAGCTATCATTTCTAGAAGTATTGTAGCGAAAAGGAAAAAATGAACAATGAGTTTCAAGTCCAACTTTGTTTGCATCGTTATAATATATGGCTGGTGTGCCAAGAGGCAAGACCACCACCCAAATTGCAATACAGATGAAGAAACAAATGCGCTGGGAGAAGAACTTATGGTGCCACAATGGTTTGGCCACTGACAAGACACGATCGATGGATAAAGCTGTGATAAGGAAAGAACTAGAGTACAAATTACATACAAATGCAGAATGACTCAGCTTACATATAATAGATCCGAATGGCCAGTACTTTCCCAGTATTATATTTACTCTCATAGGAGTGATCAGCAGGAATAAAATATCTGACACCGCCAAGTTTAGGAACCAGAGTCTTGACTTTTGTTCCTTCATTTTGAATCCGGTGATGTAGATGACTACAGCGTTGGTCAAAACCCCAAGCACACAGGTAATAGCCGCCAATGCTATGACCAGATGGCTAGTTTCTGTTGATAAGTAATTAAAGTGGTTTATGGTAGTCTGATTTCTCAAGTCCCAGAAGTAGAAGCATAGATTTTCAGAAAGTATCTCTTCCTCTGTTCTTGAAACCTTAAAGTAATCACAAGGATTTAATTCAGCTATCCTCTTTAACACACAAGGGGCTAATAAAAACAGGACCTGAGTGGAATATATTGCACCTTCCTTTTTTTAATCTAAAGAACATGAATTTTTCCTGTTCTGTCCCCTATGGGACAAAGTACTGTACATGAATTACTGTGTCCTATGTTGCTAGAAACTTTCTAAACCTAGCTGAGAGGTCCAGACTGCACCTGCTCTGTTCCTGCCTCAGTGGATATGACAACAGCTAGTAAGGAGATGGATGCTTTATAATGGCAGCTTGTCTTAGCTCTGAGCACTTTCCAAAGATGTGCAATGGCAAGAAGAATACGGGGGGGGGGGGGGGTCAGTCTCTTGCATTCCTCTTGCTGCTTCTTGTCTCGAGAAAGAGCTCAGAGCTGAGACAAACTGCCATAATAAAGCATCCATCTTCTACGTAGCTGTTGTCAGATCTGCCATGGCAGGTCGGGCTGTAGTTTGGACCTCATAGCTAGGCTAAGAAAGCACCTAGCCATATGAGACAAAGTACCTCATGTACCGTGTTCCATAGGGGACAAAACTGTAAAAAAATGATAGTTCTTCTTTAAAGTAGAAGTCCACCCCAACACTAAAATCCATGCATCTACAGACATCCAATGATCTAACAGTAACCTATCTAGCCCTGTAAAGAAGAAATTAGTATACATACCTTTTTTGAAGCCGATCTAACCCAATCCCGAGCTGAGCTGTCAGCCGTGACTTGTCGGGTGCAGCCGACAATGGAAGCCCCATAGTAGGTCTATGGGTGATGTCACTTCCCATTCATTTCACAGCCATTGTTGGCTTTGTCCTTTGCAGAGCTTCCGCCGCTGGAGACCGAATCTGCTTCAAAAAAGGTATGTATACTGATTTCTTCTTTGCAGGGCTAGATAGGTTAGTGCAGTGTTTCTTAACTCTGGTCCTCAAGGCCCCCCGACAGGTCACGTTTACAGTATTTCCCTCAGCTGAAACAGCTGTGGTAATTACTAAGGCAGTGAAACCGATCAAATCACCTGTGCAAAATAATGGAGTGCCTGAAAACATGACCTGTTGGGGCGCCTTGAGGACTGGAGTTGAGAAACACTGGGTTAGTGTTAGATCGTGGATGTCTATTGATGCATGGGATTTTAGTGTTAGTGTGGACTTACACTTTAAACCACAACATTGAACCTCCCTTATTTGTTCCCTTTTTATTGTTAAATATACCATTGAAAGCATTTTGTTGTATCTGTTCAGTAATTGCAAACAAATACCTGTTGATCATGTCAGAAATTCAAGATCAAGAGCTATCTCTTGTGTTATCTCAAGGAGTCTAATTAGCCCTCCTAGTTGTTATCTTGGGACTGCAAAATGATTGGTCTCTTTGCTGTGGAGAATAGGATGAAGTGAGTAGTTTAGCAAAAGACAAATGGGCAGGGCTGAAACCACTCGGTCCAAAATAATGCTGTGTGTTGTAGGGTATACAAATGACAAGAACTGAACAACAATTAAATACATCCTGTATAAGGTTTATTTATTACTCTCAGCATTTTTTACTAGCATAGGTCATGTCAAATGTGTGGAAGCATATATCTAATTTTTAGATTCAAGAAGTGGGGTGATGGACAGCTGGGCTCCAAGTTGGGGTGATGGACAGCTGGGCTAAATCAAATAATTGCTCCAAGTGTGGCAGCACACTTTTGTCCCTAGTTTTCCTATGTGAAGTCAGCTTGTATGAAGTGAACGGATAAGTGTGCCAAGCCATAGGAATTGTTCCAAATGATACATTTTTTGGGCATTTTATTTCAAATAAACTTTCATATCTGGAACAATCCCTATGGCTTGGCACTCTCATGCTTTATCTCAAATTTATACATTTTAGAGATGATACAAACAGTATAACCATACAGGCTATGGTGAGAAGGGGCTAAAGGATTACAAAAACCTATGCATTAGTTGGAGGGCTCTTTGATTCCATTAGTCCCTTCTCATAATAACCTTGTATACTCTTTAATTGAGTCCAAAGCCCTTGTCCAGAAGCAATGGTTTCCATACACTGCACTGATGACGATGACCAAAAATCCTAAAACAGCTGTAAGCAATCTAGAACAAATAATACTAATACTTGCACTATACCCAAATTCTTCTGATTGTTTATTTGGCTGTTTGGAGAACAAAGAATTGATTGGCATTGGTGTACCCACTATCCTTAAATGAGGAATAATGCTCTTATTTTTGGCATATGTGATGACATGAGGTGCTACATAAACTATTATATCTGTTTTTCCAATAATGAAATGTCTTACCTGTATCTGGACAGCAGTGTCCATTCTTGCTCCTGTGCAGTTGTAAATATCTATTTCTCTAGATATTTTCATATTTATAAGAAAAACATGACCCCGTCCATTTGTATGCCTCTGAATAATAGATCATTGGATTTCACTTCAATTACCCTTGTCTTGGTAAAAAATCTGTCCTAATATACTAAAAATTCATGCTTGAAATATAAGATTAAGGTTTTCACATTCTACTAGGGTAAAGTGCTTCATTTTTACAGAATAATTTATTTGAAACAAATTAAGAAATACATATTATAACTTTTATAAAGTAAACTTGCATTATTAATTATTAAAGAAGAGGGTACCAAATTCACTCTTTCCTGTTTTGACAGTGCGAGGCCCTGCCATTGTGTAAATGCTCAGAAAAAGGACACAGGGTTTGCATGTTTGCTACACGACTGTGGAGTGTTGATTTTGGTATTCCCAGATGGGGCTTCACAGTTTGGAAATTTCAACTTGTCTTGGGAGGGAAGAAATCTCCAATCTAGTGTCCTGGCATTGTGGAAAACCAGCAGGGTGTGTGTGTCCAGGTTCACACAGCCCTCATAATGATGGACAGACCCCTGCCTGGAGACCTGGTTGTGTCTATCAGAGACTGCATCCCTTGTCTGGGGGACTTCTTGCCAAAAGACTGGGAAAGCCGGGACAGTTACATGTGCCTGGAAGTCTGTATCCCTCCACAGAGAGAAACAAGTCCCTTGTAATTAGGGCTGTTTCCATCAAGACAGTTACATATATGTAAAGATATGTGACATTCTGATACATGTTATGGATCCCAAATTTTGATTAAGCTTCTTTGGGGGTGTTACAAGTATTTTTGAGGGTGCCCTGGTGGCTGGTGTCCGGGTGACAGGCAGTCAGAAACCCGGGCAGAGGATGTAAAAACCGGACTGTCCGGGTGACAACCCTACCCCCAACCTTGGTGACAGCTGTAGGGGCCCGATCACACCATCTTGTTGCGGTATGTACAGATATAGTCCACTGTTGTCACCCTCAGGAAATCCACCCTGACAAATGACCTGCAGCTATCGCTGGAGTACGTGTAGACAGAAAGAGGCTGCAGGAGACCAGCAACACTGAGGTGCAATAAATGATATAAAGGTGAACACGGTATTCTTTTTACTGGAAATTGTTTGACAGGTAGGGCTTTAGCAAACTAAATGTCATTCAGTTACAGTTCACATCGACTGACGATTTTTACACCGCATTCACCCTTGGTGTTTCCAGCACAGGAAATGCACGTTTTGCTGCTCGTTTCAAATACATGCCGTAAACATGCTACAAATGCGCACCGCACTTGCAGTTCCATTAATTGTTTAATGGCACCCCAAACGCTGTGAGCAGACGTGCACTTTTTCTGCGCGGTGTCTGCTAAAGAAAAAAAAAAACATGCAACGCTCCAAGAACAAAAAGGTTCTGGAGCTTTTGTCGTATGTTCACTTGAATGGGTTGCCCTCTAGGCAATGCGGGGCAATGAGAAATGGGAAAGTAGGGCAGTTTTCTGAGACTGATCGTAATTAATCCCAAAGTCAAAAATAGTGTGATGGACTATCTCGGTACTAATGACAAACAAATTAATAATATAAAAAAAAACGATTTATTACATAAAACAACATACAGGGTTTATTAAAACACCAATTAAGAAAAAAAGGTATTCAAATAGCAAATACTCAGAATACTCCTAGAAGGTATCTGCTGTTGTCTCCAGAGACAATCATAGCTTGTCTCTAACACCTATAGGCAATGCGATAAATGTGTGTTTCTCACAAAGTGTGGATGGGGCCTAACACCCTAAATTTAAAGCGGGAGTTCCGCCGTTATTATTTTATTTTTTTAACCACTTCATCCCCGGACCAATTTGCAGCTAAAGGACCAGGCCCCTTTTTGCGATTCGGCACTGCGTCGCTTTAACTGACAATTGCGCAGTCGTGCGACGTGGCTCCCAAACAAAATTGGCGTTTTTTTTTCCCCACAAATAGAGCTTTCTTTTGGTGGTATTTGATCGCCCCTGCGGTTTTTATTTTTTGCGCTATAAACAAAAATAGAGCGACAATTTTGAAAAAAAAGCAATATTTTTAACTTTTTGCTATAATAAATATCCCCAAAAAATATATAAAAAAACTTTTTTTTCCCTCAGTTTAGGCCGATACGTATTCTTCGACATATTTTTGGTAAAAAGAAATCGCAATTGACGATTATTGATTGGTTTGCGCAAAAGTTATAGCGTTTACAAAATAGGGGATTGTTTTATAGCATTTTTATTAATATTTTAGTTTTTTTCTAGTAATGGCGGCGATCAGCGATTTTTTTATTGTGACTGCGACATTATGGCGGACACATCAGACATTTTTTACACATTTTTGGGACCATTGTCATTTATACAGCAATCAATGCTATTTAAATGCATTGATTCCTGTATAAATGACACTGGCAGTGAAAGAGTTAACCACTAGGGGGCGGGGTCATGGTCTGTGACGTGTTTTTTTTTTTTTTTTTACATTAGGGGGCGGGGCTGACGTCTGATGTCATTGATCGGCTTTCCCGATGACAGGGAACAGCCGATCAATGACAGGCAGTGTAGGAAGCGCGGGGAGAGGTTTGTTTATACAGACCTCTCCCCGTTCTTCAGCTCTGTGACCCGATCGTGCAATAAGGACGCTCCCTGCTGTATCTGGGATTGGTGTGTTTCCCAGCAGACAGCGGGGGGGGGGGGGGGGGGTGACATGAAGTGGCGTAAATAACCGCAGATTCTGCATCTATCTATGCCCGGAAGTGGGTGCAGATACCTGTATTATACAGGTATCTGTACCCCCTCCCCCCTGAAAGGTGCCAATTGTGGCACCAGATGGGGGGAGGGTTCTGATGAGCGTAAGTTCCACTTTAGGGTGGAGCTCCGCTTTAAGTGTCTCCTAGGTCTTCCAGGTTGAGTGAGGCTGGGTGTCTTTCAACCCGGGAGACTGAGGGCATCTTGTGGACAAAAAGAAGTACTGCAGGGGGCAGCTAGAGAACACAGGTGAACATTACGTTGCCTTTTCATTTTTACCTTTCCACCCAAGGCCATCATATGATGTCCTGGACTTTAAATGGGAATATCATCATCTTTTTCAGCCGGCGATTCCCTGCACCATAAAAACAATCATAGCCGCTTGATCGTTCTCACAGGCGACCCTCCCCTCCTGCCACCCTCCAGTGCTTCTACCAGCTCGCCCCGTGCGATCGGCGAGCCGGAGAAGAAATCTGCCTGCGCCCGGAAGTTCACCATAGAGAATACCAGAGACCAGATGGTCCCCGGCAATCTAGGATCTTCGGAGGCCCGGGCGTGACGTTACTGCCGTGTATTTTTTTTTTTGTTATCTCGGCCTTTTGTGCCTAGAGAAGAGATGTGGGGTCTTATATCAATAAAGAGGACCTGTCATGCCCTATTCCTATTACAAGGGATGTTTACATGCCTTGTAATAGGTATAAAAGTGATAAAAAAAAAGAAAAGAAGATAAATTAAAGGGAAAGTGTAAAAATCCAAAAAATTAAATAAGCAATAAAAAGAAAAAAAAAAAAAAAAAAAATTATATATATATATATATAATATATATATATATAATATATATATATATATATATATTTTATATATATATATATATAAGTGCCCCATCCCTGCATGGAGAAGCGAACGCAAATGTACATCGCACCCACATGTGTAAACAGTGTTCAAACCACAGATGTGAGGTATTGCTGCAAACATTAGAGCACGAGCAACAATTCTAGCCCAAGACCTCCTCTGTAACTCTAAACACTTAACCTGTAAAAAAAATGTAAACCGTCGCCTATGGAGATTTTTTTAAGTACCGAAGTTTGGGCGCCATTCCACTAGTGTGCGCAATTTTAAAGTGTGACATGTTAGGTATCTATTTACTTGGCGTAACATCATCTGTCCCGTTATACAATACAATTGGGCTAACTTCAGTGTTTTTTTTTTTTGTTTTTTTTTTATATTTCTATGCATGGAACAGTTTCTCCCCCCCCCCCCCCCCCCAAAAAGACGTTTGAAAAGTTGCTGCGCAAATACCGTGTGACATAAAAAAGTTGCAGCGACCACCATTTGATTCCCTAGGGTCTCTGCTTTAAAAAAAAAACATGTTTGGGGCTTCTGAGTAATTTTGTAGCAAACAAATGATGATTCTTTTACATGTAGGAGAGGTGTGCTAGAATAGGTCCGGTATGAAAGTGGTTAAATTGAAAAAAATAAAAATGCCCAAAATTGAGCTTTAAGTGGAAAAAGAGATTCAGGTACTGTATGAATGATAAGGCATACATGCCAGAAAAATGTCTATAGAACATATGAAGCAAAACGAAAAAAATAAAAAAAATATGAGTAGAACACGAAAGCTTATTCCAAAATTGAGCACATTTTGTATTTTTTTTTTTCGTTACTTGTAAAAAAAAAAAGAAAAATGAAATAAATAAGAAAAAAATATAAAAATAAATTTAAAGCGATCCGTCTCAACGAGTTTGCGGGCAGAAGTGAACGCATACGTGAGTAGCACCAACATATGAAAACAGCGTTCAAACCACACATGTGAGGTATCACCGTGATCGTTGGAGTGAGAGCAATAATTCTAGCAAAGGACCTCCTCTGTAACTCAAAACTGGTAACCTATAGACATTTTTGGAAGCCGCCTATGAAGATTTTTAAGGGTAAAGGTTTGTCGCCATTCCACGAGCGGGCGCAATTTTGAAGCGTGACATGTTGGGTATCAATTTACTCGGCCTAACATTATCTTTCACAATATAAAAAAAAATGGGCTAACTTTACTGTTATCTTGTTTTTTTAATTAAAAAAAAAAAAATTTTCCCCAAAAAAAGTGCGCTTGTAAGACCGCTGCGCAAATACGTTGTGACAAAGTAGTGCAACAACCGCCATTTTATACTCTAGGCTGTTAGAACCCCCAAGCATTTATATATTTTTCTAGTTAAAAAAATGGTTTTAACTTGTAAACACAGAGTCTGAAAAATAGGCCCGGTCCTTAAGTGGTTAAGTGATCACATACTTTCTGTTATCAGCTGTATAATAGGCTTAGAGAGCTGGGGGAGAAGAAACAGCAGGCCACTGGTCTTCCCAGTGAATGGCTGTGCAGGGGAGGGGGGTGTAGTTGTGCACAGGTCTATTCATTAGAGAATAGGCTAAGTTCCCAGCACAGCCAGGAAACTGACCACGCTGTGCTTTCATGCTTGGTGTGGTCAGTTATTAATAGGGAAGCAGAGGGACTGGCAGGAACACGAGGGATTTCACACAAAGGAAGCAATACAAAAACAACAGGATACTTTTCCATACAAATACATGGTACAGCAGCCACATATCAGGAATAGGAAATTTTGGTTGACATATTCTTTAAGTGTTGACAAAAAAAAAAACTGGAAGCTGATTGGTTTCTATGTACAGCTGCGCCAGATTTTGCACTCTCCAATTTTAGTAAGTCAACCTCCAAATCTGCTTGTGTAAGGCTACATTAAACTTATAAAAATGATAGAAAAAAAACTCAATGGAAACAGATAGTCGGTGCAGCCCCAACAGTGCCCATCAGTGATGCAAGTCAGTGCTGCATATTTATGCCACTTCATCAGTGCACAGCAGTGAAGGAGAAAAATTACTATATTTACAAAATTTACTGACAGAAGTCAAGAAAAAAAAAATTTTTTGAAATTTTTTTTGTTCTTTTTTTTTTTTAGCAAAAAAATAAAAAAAAAAACAGCAGTGATTGCCACCAAAAGAAAGCTCTATTTGTGTGAAAAAAAATTTTATTTGGGTACAGTGTTGCATGACCACACTATGTTTGTATGTGCCTCACAGCAGGGGTCCGGTGTGGTCAGTGAGGGTGGTGAATGAGACTTGTCTGATCATAGATCAGAGGAGAAAAAAAAAATCAGATCACCGGGTTCTGTGTAAGGGACATCGGTCCCGAAGAGGAAGAGGCACAGCCGCCTCATCTGTGCCCACCAGTACTGCCTGCCAGTGCCCACACAGTGCATATCAGTGCTCACCAGTGTAAATCCGTGCCACCAATCGGTGCCAACTATCAATGCCCAGGAGTGTCACCTATCAATACCCACCAGTGGTGCCAATCAATGCCTCATCAGTGCCACCTAACAGTGCTGCCTATCAGTGTCGCCTACCAGTGCCCATCACTGTCCATTACTGCCATCCATCAGTGCCACCTATTAGTGCCACCTATCATTGCTCTTGAGTGCCACCTATCAGTGCCACCTATCAATGCTCTTGAGTGCCACCCATCAGTGCCACCTCTCAGTGCCCAGCCAGTGCTGCCTCTCAGTGCCGCCTTATCAGTGCCTATCAATGCAGCCTATCAGTAAGGGTAAAAGTTTGTCGCCATTCCACGAGCGGGCGCAATTTTGAAGCGTCACATGTTGGGTATCAATTTACTCGGCGTAACATTATCTTTCACAATATAAAAAAAACAAATTGGGCTAACTTTACTGTTGTCTTATTTTTTTAATTCAAAAAAATGTTTTTTCCAGAAAAAAGTGCGCTTGTAAGACCGCTGCGCAAATACGGTGTGACCGCCATTTTATTCTCTAGGGTGTTAGAAAAAAAATGTATAATGTTTGGGGGTTCTAAGTAATTTTCTAGCAAAAAAAAACATTTTAACTTGTAAACAACAAATCTCAAAAAGAGGCTCGGTCCTTAAGTGGTTAACTTTAGAGAAATCTGCATGTCAGAAGAATTAGTAGATCCAGAGATACAGGCAGCTGAAGTTCTGTGCAGTTCATGATTCTTCATGTAAAGTCCAGCATGGCCTTATCTCCTCCTAAGCCTTCTTATTGGTAATTCATTTTTCTAAGCAGACTCCCTGACCAAAGTGGCTCAGAAGGTGACACGGGCAGAGACCAGCTTGATTTTTACAAGAAAAGTTGAGATTTTGAATATAACTTCAACTGCTTCTATAAATGAGGCTGAGAAACTGAAAAGGGACAGGGACAAGTTTGATTTTCATAAGACAAGTTGAGATTTGCACATAACTTCAGCTGCCTTTATGTCTGGATAGAACACCTTCTCAAAGAGTGTGACTGTCCCAGCTCATGGGGCCCCCTACTGGCCCCGGGCCCTCGGGCAGTGCCCAAGTGCCCTAATGATCAGTCCGCCCCTGGTCTGGATATACTAATTGTTTTGACATGCAGTTATCTGCTTTTGTATTTTTTCCAACATATGCACAGTATAGCATTTATTGTATGTAGGTAATATACTTACCTTTTTTATTTTTTATGTTTTCTCATAGTAACAACATTACAGCTGAAGGAGGAGATGCTAGACGGAGATGATTATTCTTTTCTCCAAGGAGCCTCTGACCAGGAGAGCAACGGGTCCGGCAGCTACTACATCAAACAAGAACCCTGATGCAAGTTGAACGATTCTTAAAATTAATAACCTTATAAGAATGTTTTCTTACAAAAACAAAACAGACAAAAAAAAACAAACAATCTAAAAAAAAAAAAAAACACACAAAAAATGGACTCGCGTGCAGGGACATTCTGTTCAGTGACAAAGAAAATATTTTGGTGAAGAAAAAAAAAAGTTTTACAGTTTATTAAATAACGTCGACGATTTTGTGTTGTATTTGAAGTTTTTGAAAAGAAATGTAATATTTTCAGATTTTACAAATATTGTGCATTGTAGGCAAGGAAACAGATTTTTTTTTTCTTTTGGTAACTTTTTTGCAGGGCTAGATTATTTGTTTAGGAAGGGTGATATTTTGCAAAAAAAGAAAAAATCTAAAACCCCAAAAAATAAATAAAAGTTCACAATCTTGGTACACACTGGGTAGCTTTTTTTGGTGACCAGGAAACGTATTTTAGTTACTAAACTTTTGCTTAAAGAAAAAAATTTTAAAATGACTAATGCATTTATTAACTGTGTAAATGAAAAAAATATGCCCTTCTATAATTATTTTTTAAAATTATTGTCAAGCTAAGAGGATTTTTTTTTTTTTGTGTTTTTTTTTTTTTTTTTTTACTGGTATTTTTTGCATTTAATTTTTGCTTCGGCTCTGTACACACTGAATTTTACGTGGATGCTCGAAAATTCTTTGCCCTCTGGATATGTATGAGTTTAGCGTAGTCATAACATAGAATTTACAGACACTTCATATTTGTGGGGTCCTCCTTTTTTTAAACTCTGCGGTCCTCCTGCTTCAACCGCAAGGTAACCCAGATATGGTATACGGCAGTTTTTAAGGTATATCAAGCCAAAAACTTTTTTTTTTTTTTGAGTTCTGGATGGAGTTAGGAAGAACCCTAATCCTGTTATGCCCCGTACACACGGTCGGATTCTCCGGACGGGAAATGTCCTATCGGATTTTCCGACGGACAAAGTTTTATCTCCTGCTCTCAAATTTTCCGACAACAAAGTCTTATCGGACGTTTTTCCGATCGCGTGTAGCGAATTCCGACGGACAAAGTGCCACGCATGCTCAGATCACATTACAAGGCCAAAGCTATTGGCTACTAGCCTCTACGTAGTCCTGTCGTACGCAACAAACGTCACCACATTCAGAATGATCGGATTTTCCAGCAACTTTGTCCGACCGTGTGTATGCAACACCAGTGTCGGCCAAAATCCGTCGGAAAAAATCTGACGGATTTTGTGGTCGGAATTTCCGACCGTGTGTACGGGGCATTGTCCTTGTTGAGTAAGTACAGCACCTAACCCAAACTGGGATGCATCCACTTGAAGTACAGAGTCACAATTTACGTCAAAATATTTCAGTATTGGCCCTGGATGTTTAGTGATCAATTTTTTTCACTTTGTCGAAAGTCTTTTCCATGTTTGCATCCCAACACCAAACAGCATCCTTCTGTAGCAGTGTACGCAGCGGTGCTATCTGTTGAGCAAGGCCCTGAGAGAATTTGGATAGATAGTTGAAAATACCTAGTGATGTCTCCAGCTCCTTTCTGGAGGTTGGGGCCTTCATGTTAAGAACTGCTGTAATCTTCTTTGGATCAGGCTTCAAGCCCTCTTTGGTTAGTAGGTGTCCAAAATATGTAACTTCTTCTACCCCAATTTGCATTTTGTTTGGATTGAGTGTGAGATTCTTCTCACGACAGCGATTGAGTAAAGCAGTAAGATTTTTGTCATGTTCCATTTGATCCTTTCCATAGACCAGCAAATCATCAACTATTACTTCAACACCCTGTAGACCAGCGATCAATTCGTGCGATTTCTTTTGAAATATTTCCTGTGCAGATGCTATGCCGAAAGGTACTCTTGTGAAGCGCCATCGACCCAAAGGGGAGTTAAAAGTGGTCAAGTAACTGCTGGCTTCATCAAGACGCAATTGCCAGTAACCTGAATGGGCGTCTAGTACACTAAATACTGTTGCTCCTACTAGCTTGTGCGCTATATCCTCTATGGTGGGGAGTTTGTAGTGTTCTCTCATTATTACTTTATTCAAATCACGTGGGTCAATGCATATACGAATTGCACCTGTGTTCTTTTTCTCCACCACAACCATAGAACTGACCCATTCCAATGGTTCTGTGACCTTTTTTACTACTCCCAGCTTCTCCATCCTAGTGAGTTCTTGTCTGACTTTATCCACAAGAGTTAAAGGTATTCTCCTTGGGGCGTGGATGACAGGCTGTGCACCCTCTTTTATACGTATGCGGCTTACACCCGGGATTCACCCCAGGCCCTTGAATAGATCACAGTACTCACGTTTGATGTCAGCCTCTGTCAGACCTCTGTGCCCACCGTCCACAGTCATTATGATCTTCACAAGTCCAATCTCTTTACTTGTTCTGAGACCTAGCACGGCTGGGGCTTGTGTTTCTATCACAAACAATTGTAAAACCTTTTCAGATCCCTTGTATGAACATTTTGCATGACAGCGACCCATTACTTTCAGCTTTTCACCACCATATCCCATTAGTTTTGGTAGGTCCTGAGTCTCTAAGGGGGATTCATTACTGAGGTGTTCCAGGTATATGTGGCTTGGCACACAATTTACTTGTGCTCCTGTATCTATTTTGAATGTGATTGGAGTTTTGTTAGCCCCTATCTGTAATGTAACAGTTGCTTCATCTGCGGACTGATGTGTTTTTTGTACTGCTGCAAGATATATTGGGGTGCAGTCTGAGCCTGCATTGTCATCATTGTCCTCTATGGCATGTACAGAATGTGTTTTTGACCTTCCGGTTTGTGAAGACAGTTTACACACCCTGGCAAAATGTCCTCTTTTCTTGCATTTATTGCATATCTGCCCCCTTGCCGGACAGACACTATTGTTATGGTGCATGTTTCCACAAAATCCACACGCTTCTTGTGTGTTACTTGTCCCAGTGCCATAGGTGTTCTTTATTCCTTTGTGTGTTTTTTCTTGCCCATATCTGCTGCTGTGATTTTCTATAGCATTAATCTGGAGCTGTTTTCCTTCCAGTACCTGCATGTCCTTTCTTGACATTTCATATGCTCTGGCAATCCTTGTGGCTTTCTCAAGATTTAAATCTTCTTCCTGCAGCAGCTTTTCCTGCACTTCCTTAAACTTACTGCCCATCAGAATGCGATCTTTTATCATATCTCCAGCATCATAGAAAGCACAGTCTTTGGCAAGCAAGCGCAGCTGTGTCACCCATTCATCCACAGACTCACCTCCACACTGGTTCCTCTCATAAAACAGTTTCCTTTGCACTGTGGAGTTTCTCCTTGGGTTGCAGTATGCTTCAAACTTTGCAAACAGTACCTCTGTTTTCTTTTTGTCCTCTGCAGTGATCTCCCCACTTGCTTGCCAGGCTCGGCACACATCACGCCCTTTTTGTCCCACACATATCAGAAAGTGAGCTGCTTTCTGCTGATCAGACCATTTGTCTGCATCTGGTCCTGCAAACACAAGCTCTATCAGCTCCCTCCATTGTGACCAGTTTTCAGATACATTCCCTGATTCCAAATCCAGGGATGGAATGTTCTTTGTGTTGCTGTTTGCTGCCATGACTCTTCTGACCCGACTTCTGGTACCATGTGATGATTTAACATGATAACATGATTTAACAGAATAAGCAGACAGCAGAAGCTTGAACATGGCCTGGTGTTTTATTCAGCAGGAGCCATCTTACAGAACTGAGCACAACTCCCCGCCCCCAAATCACATGACCAAAACTGTTAACTGTTTCCTAACATGCATAAGTACTATAACTAGCATAACAATTGAACTTGAATTATAACATAAAGCATACACATCATTACACTATCCGGGGCTCCAATAGATGGATTTCCCCTTACTTCCTGTCCTGCTGACAAGGGTTTCACCAGACAGGAAGTTGGAAAAAAAATTTGCAGCAAGGACACAGATGGAAATACAAATCTGAGACGGGTTCTAACTTTTTTGCCTACTCCATTGAAGAAAATAATTTTAATTTTGTTGAAGAATTTGCTCTCTGGTAAAATGTTGCCAATAGGACAGGAAGTGAGGAGGAATATTTGTAATGGAGCCCGAGACTATGGTAAAAAAAACATGACAGGGGTTCCAATCCTTTCCCACTCTATCCAAAATTTAAAAAAAAAAAAAAAGTTGTAGCTGGGCATACCACAAGAACGTATGATGGCTTTTGGCCAATTTTAATTTTATAAGCTTCACATGTTTTTAAACTGATATTTTATATAATGTATGCAATTGTTTTATCAATCTTTTATTTTGCAAAAAAAAAAAAAAGAAAATAATATTAGGGTGCATAATAGACACTTAGTTTTCCCGGCACTACCTGTATGCCTGGCAGGCTGACTCACCGATTGATTTAATGCAGGCCATACATGGGTCGAATTCCAAACAAATTTTCTTTTGAATATCCAAAATTTTGTGCGTTTTGTGACCCGATGGGCACCATTGATTTTGAAATTCGACCAACCGAGCCTTCAATTTCATCTCATGTTGCTACAGAAAAAAAAAATGTCATGGCTGTGAATCTTCTTCTTTTTTTTTTTTTCTGTGAATTTTCTTTTCTTGCACATTTTTTTTTTTTTGATTATATATTATTGATTATATATATATTCTCCCATCATTAAATAGAAATTTCCCAACATGCTCAATCACTCAAATTCCATGGCCGAATAAAAATTGCCTGCTGCTTCCACTAATGGTGCGAAATTTGAAAGAAAATTCTTAGTTGAGATTTTCGAAAGATCATTTTTTTCAGAATTCAAGCCTTGTATGGGCGGCCTAAGGGTTGAGGGAGGGGGAGGGGGGGTCATCCCTCCTTTTACTCATTCAGATGTGTGTGTAATCTGATATCATTTGTTCTTTTCCGATACCTGTGGCTAAAAGTGGTGTATGAAATATTTTCATGTAATATTTTATGTCTACCTGGCTAAAATTATATTTTTTAAATATTTGTATTTTTTTTTTAACATATTTGTAAAAAAAAAAAAAAAAACCCCACCATAATTCCCTTTTTAAAATTCATCAAAATTGTTCTCATACACTTTTTTTTAGCTAAGATCAAAGCTGATCAGTGTGCAAGGAAAATGCTTAATTGCGTGTTTAAACAGCAAATTCGGTAGTGTCGGGCTGGATACGCACCTCCCCTAGTTTCTTCCATAGGCTGGATTGACATCTCCATATGTTTTTCCATAGGCAGGAATTACACCTCCATAGGTTTCTCCATAGGCTGTATTGACACCTCCGTAGGTTTCTCCATAGGCTGTATTGACACCTCTGTAAGTTTCTCCATAGGCTGTATTGACACCTCCGTAGGTTTCTCCATAGGCTGGATTGACACCTCCGTAAGTTTCTCCATAGGCTGTATTGACACCTCCGTAAGTTTTTCCATAGGCTGTATTGACACCTCCGTAAGTTTATCCATAGGCTGCATTGACACCTCTGTAGAGTTCTCCATAGGCTGTATTCACACCTCCATAGGTTTTTCCATAGGCTGGATTGACACCTCCATATGTTTTTCCATAGGCAGGATTCACACCTCCGTAGGTTTCTCCATAGGCTGTATTGACACCTCTATAGGTTTCTCTATAGGATGGATTCACACCTCCATAGGTTTTTCTATAGGCTAGATCAGTGTTTCTCAACTCCAGTCCTTAAGGCACCCCAACAGGTCATGTTTTCAGGATTTCCCTTAGATGAAACGGCTGTGGTAATTTCTAAGGCAGTGAAACTGATCAAATCACCTGTGCAATATAACGGGGAGCCTGAAAACATGACCTGTTGGGGCTCCATGAGGACTGGAGTTGAGAAACACTGGGCTAGATTGACACCTCCATAGATTTTTTTTCCATAGGCTGTATTCACACCCCAACCCATCCTGCTGATGAGTTTTCCCTTGAAATCATTGGAAATGCATAAAAATGCATTTTGTATTGAAGGTCAACATGCATCATAATGTGCATTGGCATGGATGCGCGTCATGATACTTTTACTTGTGTCCTGACATGTCGGCATACATCCAAACCTCTTGCCATACACATAATGCATGTGTGAGGCAGCAAAGAGGGTGGTCTTTAATGCCCACATGCCGCACATATGAGTCCATGGGCAGCAGAGATGTTTCTGTGCTCCCATCACAGAGATCCAGCTTTCAAAGACCGCTTTGGCTCTCCAGTAATGATGGTCTCGTGATCAAGCAGACCTTCCTGCCCCCACAGGTGTAACAGCCCAGCTAAAGGCAGGAAGGGTTTAATGCATGCACTGAGATGCATTTTTATGTGTGTCCAATTATTTCAATGGCAACGGAGGGGGGGGGGGCGGTTTAGGACCTCTGTCATGTCATATCTTTACCGTGGACTCCCTCTCTTTATTTGTCCCGGGGGAGTCACTACAAATGGAGTGAAATACCAGATTTTTTAGTTGCCAACAGAACAGGAACAGATGGAAAATCTCCCAGTGAGAACACTTGTTCCAACACTCGGGGAGATTTCCTCTCATTGCCTGTTGTATCTACAGGACAGAAAATGAAGAGACACATGGAAAATAAAAAATAGAACCCGACAGAGGTTTTTAACCTTCTTTTTAAGCTTTAGAAATTAAAAAAAAAAAAATGGACATTAAATTTACTTTTCTTGGAGCTTGGCACATCATTCTTGTTGGTAAATGCAAGAAAATCTTGCCGAATGTTGAAAATTCAGTGTTGGGTTAATTCCAGGGGTATATAATGGGTTGTAGGTGTTTTGCTGTCCTCTCTGTTGGTGCCGTCATTTTTACATCTGAACTCTAGGAACATATAAAAAATACCCTTGCAATGGGGCAACCCCACACTACAAGGGTTAAGTGCTCATTTTGTTCTAGGATGGGGGGTCTCCATACTATCTAAACAAAGGGCCGGTTTACTGTTCATCATACTTTAGAAGGGCCAGCCTGTGGCCAGCTGGAGTAGAAGATGCCTCAGTATCAGTGGGTGTAGACAATGTCTCAGGCTTGGTGGTCAGAGTAAAAAAGTAAACAAATGATATAGTGGCTTGTCAGTAGGAGGATGGATAGTTCCCCTTTTTTGGTGTAGATGGGAGGAATGGTGCCCCATGATTGATCCCCATGACTAAGCTCCGGAGGAGGGGGGGCTCAGCGAAACGCATTGGAAACGTGGCCTGGCGGGGCCCAGACTGACGTTGGCTCTCTTACAACCACCATAGGACACCGTGGATGTGCGGCACCAAGGATTTTTCCTCTTTTCCTTTCAGTGCCCCATCGTTGGTGTCAGTGGGAGAAATAGTGCCCCGTCGTTGGCATCCGTGGGAGGATCGGTGCCCCATAATTGTTGTCAGTGGGGTCGACTAATGACTCATCGTTGTGACAGTGGGAGGAATAGTGCCCCATCTCTGGTGTCAGTGGAAGGAAAAACGCCCCATCGTTGGTGCCAGTGGTAGTAAAAATGCCCCATTGTTGAAGTCAGTGGAAGAAATAGTTCATCGTATCAGTGTGGGTAACAATGCCCCAAGGGCAGCATGCACACAAGCAAAGGGCAGCAATTGGGCCCACGGGATACAGTTTGGAGACCACTGCTCTAGGGGAACATTAGGAAGGAGTTTGACTTGCCTTATTCTTCGGCAGCCAGGGCCCTTCCTCTTCCCTCTGATACTCCTGGTTGTCAGAAGGGAAGCTCAGTGTCCTCATTTACAATGCAGGACTGCTGGTTCTGCATTGTACATAATGATGTAAGAAGTGCTACAAATGGGGATGTCCTTACATGCAATGTACTATCAGCAGTCCTGCATTGTATGTAATGACCCTAAAGTACTATCAATGGAGAGCTGTAGAGCTCTGGGGGATCTGTCACATGGTCAGGAAAAGAGGAGCATGTAACCCTCGCAGTGCAAGGGGATCGCCATTGCAAGGGAATTTCTTTACCTTTCCCAGAGTTCAGCTTTAAGTGGAAGGTGTCATTTCATCCTTAAAAATGATTAAAAGCCAAGGTGGAGCCAGGGGATTTTGCCATGGTGGAGCCAGGGGATTTTGCCATGGTGGAGCCAGGGGATTTTGCCATGGTGGAGCCAGGGGATTTTGCCAAGGTGGAGCCAGGGGATTTTGCCAAGGTGGAGCCAGGGGATTTTGCCAAGGTGGAGCCAGGGCAGAAAACTATTATAGATATATTTTTTTTTCTTTTTGCATTCCTAATGTTTAAGGTGAAGCAGCATGAGCAAGGTATAGCTAATCCAATGTCTGGCCAGGTACAGATCATTGTGCCTTAATACACATCAGTCACTGGTGACATGCTCGTATTGTGTTGTTTGTGCCTAGTTTGTTGTATATTTGGTTGGTAATTTGATAGAGTGTAATATTGGTTTGTCCAGCAGATGTTTGTTGTAACAGCTTTGGCCAATAGCAAGAGTCGGTCAGGGGCTTCATTGGGGGATGTTATCCTTCCATTACATTGATGAACTATTGCAGGGGTCTACAAACTTTATAAACAAAGGGCCAGTTTACAGTGCCCCATCATTGGTGTCAGTGGGAGGAATAGTGCCCTATCATTGGTGTCAGTGGGAGGAACAGTACTCCATAATTGGTGTCAGTGGTAAGAATAGTTCCTCATTGTTGGTGTCAGTGGGAAGAATAGTTCCTCATTGTTGGTGTCAGTGGGAGAAACTGTGCTCCATAATTGGTGTCAGTGAAATAGTGCCTCATCATTGGTATCAAGGGGAGTAATAGTGCCCTATCATTGGTGTCAGTGGGAGGAACAGTACTCCATAATTGGTGTCAGTGGGAAGAATAGTTCCTCATTTTTGGTGTCAGTGGGAAGAATAAGTCCTCATTGTTGGTGTCAGTGGGAGAAACCGTGCTCCATTGTTGGTGGAGCCCTATTGTTGGTGTCAGTAGTAGGAACTATGCCCCACTGTTGCTGGGCCGGATAAAAGCAAGCAAAGGGCCGCAGTTTGGAGACCACTGTACTTACTGTTACCTTGGGCATGAGAAAGGAAGATGACAAGAAATTACCCCAATAAAAAGATACAGTACAAAGAAGTTCCAAAATTCGAGGGAAAGTCTGCCCAAAATTTGTCAGGTTAGATCACCTACTTCTTCTAGTTGCCTAAAATGGTAATTTTGGGTGAGCCAAGTCTTTAAGCCAGGGGTCTCAAACTGGAGGCCCTCTAGCTGTTGCAAAACTACAAGTCCCATGAGGCATTGCAAGGCTGACAGTTACAAGCGTGACTCCCTCAGGCAGAGGCATGATGGGACTTGTAGTTTTGCAACAGCTGGAGGGCCACCAGTTTGAGACCCCAGTCCAGGCTCCACCCCAGCTCAGCTGCTTACCATAGACTCAGTGACTACCCAGCCAAGATAACTTCTAAGTGGACCTACCCTTGATTTTTTATTTAAACTAGAACAGTTGTGATCTCATATAGTGTCCATCCAGATTACTATCAATCTTTACAGTAATTTTCTTTTTTTCTTTTTCTTTTTTCTGTAAGGGCTTTGTCGCTAATGTGGTGCTGTCAGACATTGAAAAACAGTTGCTTTAAAATTTAAAAAATCTTGGGTGATTTATTTTTCTTTGTTCCAGGGTTGGTCTTTAAATAAGAACTCAGTGGCTTTTGAGTAGGAGGGATGGGGCTGACATTTTAAAGGGCTAGTCCATGTATTGTATCCAAGCGAGAATCGGAGAAGTGAGAGAATACACTTTATAAATAGCATATCCTCATTGTCCCTGGGCTCTTTGGCCATACCAGTGTGATGGACCCTTGAGATCCATGACTCAATACTTTTTCTGGGTGTTGGCAGTGTAGAAATTTTATTGGCAAATCTGGGACACTCAATGGGATGAAGGAGGACTGGTGAAGGATGTGTGAAGTTTACTTGCTCCACTTACCCCCCCCCCACCCAGGCCATATGCTAGTTTCAACCTGACACTTTAACCTAAATTTGTTCCCCAACCAGGGGCCTCCTTTAGAAATCATGACACCCCTCCTTCCCCTTCTCTCTCCTCTAGCCTCCACACACTTAGATCTCTCACTTTCCTGCCTCCGGTTAGAGCCTTTCTTGCATGGTTTGTGCCCCATTAGCACCCACCCTGAGTTCGGTAGTCCCCTTAGTGCCAGTTTTGTGGAGAATGTCAGAGATCGTCTCCTAAGCTCCTTCCTAGCAATCCTAATAAGCCTTTCGCTGCAGCACTCCTACAGTGCAAGGTCTGTTCCGTACCTTGGCCCCACCATACAAAATCGTGAAGCCACATACAGCCTAATTGCCAGTTCCAGATTTTCTATCTCACCCAGTTGGACCTGGTATGGTAGAACTGCCTATACTCCCCTATTGGCGGCCTGCCTCAACCTAAGCATCAAACCTAACTTTTACATCTATTTGCAAGGGTAACGGCATTGACATTCAATTTAAGTGGCACCCCAATGCAACTTAGCACACCCCAATGCACATGTGTTTCAGTGAGTAATCTGTGTTTTTTTTAGCAGTGTGTGGGAACAATTAGCCCTTATCTGGTTTTATGTACGTTGTACACCATACATCTTAACATGCCGTGTTTTAAGCATTACCATACGTTGCGTTAGGGCCCAAGTACCAACGTTTTTGCATTGACTTCCATGAGGCTATGAGTAGAAGAAGCTAGACTTGATATGCCATAAGACTGGAACAACTGGGGCTCATTTATGAGACATGTTCCTACATCAACCTTACAGCTTCCCTTTCCAACCTAAAATTTTACACCACTACAAAGCTAATGCCCCGTACACACGGTTGGAAATTCCGACCACAAAATCAGTCGGAATTTTTCTGACAGATTTTGTCCTACACTGGTGTTGCATACACACGGTCGGACAAAGTTGTCGGAAAATCTGATCATTCTGAACGTGGTGACGTTCGTTGCATATGACGGAACTACGTAGAGGCTAGTAGCCAATAGCTTTAGTCTCGTAATTTGATCTGAGCATGCGTGGCACTTTGTCCGTCGGAATTCTTGACACACGATCGGAAAAAGTCCGATCGGATTTTGTTGTCGGAAAATTTGAGAGCAGGAATTTCCGACCGTGTGAACGGGGCATAAGGCATCCATATGCACTGACGTTGTCCATTAAGGTCACAACACAATGCTCGTAGTCCAATGTAAATATTTTCTGAACTGGATGATTTTGACCAATTTGGGTTTTTATGCGATTGTTAAGCTAGGCCCACTTAAAGAAATGTTTAATATATAAACATTTCAAATTGCAAAAGGAGCCAGAGAGTGAAATATTAGGACCTATAATAAGAATTTCAGTTTAAAACTGTAATTATACAGTATATGCTCAGTTGTGACAGGCCAGTTTCATTTATTTGCAAATTTCAATCTTTACAAGGAAGAAGATAGTTGCCCCTAAATAATCAGTTGCTTATACTTTTCTATACAATGCCTACAAGCCCAGCAAGTGCTGCATTGGTCATAGGCCTAGTAGGGTGACCACATTTCCAAACTGGCATTCAGGGACACCCCCCCATCCCAAAAATCAGCTTCTACTGTAACGAATCACAGCACAGCCAGGACGGCGGGTGCACGCTCTACCCAGAAGCACTAATCACACCCTCAAAAAAGGCCGCCCCATCGCCACTTTACTCGCTGACAGTACTTGCCCTGCTCGCCGGCCGAGACCCATTTTCCCTTGTTCCAACGCTGGCTCTACACTGCCCTGCAGTGATTGGACGCAAGAGTCAGGATTTATGATTTCTCAAATCACAAGCAGGGGGTGGGGAGTGTGCCTCTCCAGATATTCCCGGCCAGGACAAGTACTGTTAGTGAGTAGAGTGGCGATGTGCCCTTTTCTGGGCATCGGATCAGGGGTGGGGGGTTGGCTGTGTCAGTTTTAGTTTCATTCTGGGACACTGTATTGTCTTGGAATGAAGGTGCCCGGGACAGACCTGCAAAATACGGGACTGTCCCGGGCAATCCGGGACACGTGGTCACCCTAAGGCCTAGTTGTATACAGAGCAGGAAGACTTGCTATGGCTCAGTGATCTGGGAAATGCTGGAAATGAAGAGTGTACATCTGACATGTTAAACTCAAAATAAACAGTTGAGGGGAAAGTAACCTTGTCCAACCCCCCCCCCCCCCCTCGAAGCACGATATGTTCACTTATCCATGTTCTCTTGTTGCCACCTCAATGAGTAGGCTATGGTGTCTGAGCTTACCCAGGTGGATGATGTCACTGCCCCCCCCTTTAAATAGTGCTCCCAAATAAATCCAAAATCGGGTCCAGTTTGTAGAGTATAGCCCCCGCTGGAAAAATCCTTCACAGCTTAAATCTAGTTATTCCCAGTCACATACATTTTGGCGAGCCAAGCCATAACAGGCATAGAAGAGAGCGATGGGCGATGGGAAAACAACCATAATCTTTCCTCTAGGAATTATCCAATACTTAAAGTGGCTGTAAACCTCAGACATGAAATATGAACAAATCATACCCCTCTATAGTGTGTGCCTGTCTTAATCCAGAGCACTAAGTGCCATTTGTGTCTGTGTTCATTCCTCTGCTATCTGCAGGAACCACTTCTGACAAGTTTTCCTGACTCCAAGAGAAAAATGGTGACAAGGGAGGCGATTGACAGCCTCAGATTTGTTCCTGTGTACTCTGTGAAGGGGGGGGGGGGGGGGTGTCCCTTCCCTCCAATCATCTCTCAGACCTCTCCTTACTGAGCTCTGCAGAGTGTAGCATCAGCTCTCCGCCCCCTTTTTTTCTGAACTCTCAGACAACCTTATAAATTCAGCACTTTGAATGAATGTAGAAAAGAGAAGACAGGTACAACTTATGTAGGAGGATTTGTTTCACCTTCTGTGGATCCCCTGAGGATAGTCCCTTCACTGGGTATATGTAAGGGTTTACAACCTCTTTAAATAGCACTAGGAGTTGTAGCTCATTGCAGCCAAGTAGAATTTAATTGAGCTAACCTCCGTAACTTGTAACCAGGGGCGGACTGACCATTTGGCCACTTGGGCACTGCCCGGGGGCCCCGGGCCACTAGGGGGCCCCATCAGGGTTGGCAGCCTCAGTAAAACCAGGGACAGTATGTAAAAATCTGTGTTTTTTTTTACATCTGTCTCTGGAATGTCCCTTACTGACATCCTTTTGGTAACTTCTCAGCCAATAGAAACATGTCTGTGTATACTGTGTGATTGTATACTGTGTGTGTGTATACTGTGTGGCCCCATAATCTCTGATTGCCTGGAGGCCCCATAATCTCCTATTGCCCGTGGGCCCCATGAGTTGTCAGTCCACCCCTGCTTGTAACCCAATTGTCATAGTATTGAACGGTTGCTGTATACATGTCCTAAACAAGGATGGCGGCCATTTGGCGGAACTGGTAATTTTTAGTAGGGATAATTTACCACTAGACTTGGAGAGGCATGGGAAAGCCAGTGCAAACATGTGACACTAAAATGTGCTTTCAAAATGTCTGTATTTATATATATTTTTTTTTTTATTCTGTGTTCGTTTTTTTTTTTTTAATAATTTTAAGGATTTGTGTTTTTAGCCATAGTTGACCTTATGCATAAACTTTTTTTTTTTTTTTTTCTATCGTGTTTTTATTGATTAAAAAAAAAAGGTTTTGGCCTGAGTTCAACTATGGCTAAAAACACAAATCCTTAAAATTATAAAAAAAAAAAAAAATGCGCAACGTTGCTCATTATATTGTATGAAATCGTTCTAAATAAAGTTTTACTTGTTCAAAAGACACAGAAAATACCCAGCTGACAGCACTGACTACCCACTTTCCCCACAACTGATATAGGAAGTACCTTCATGCATTATATACAGTATAAATTTAAACAAGCAATAATGTATACAGCATCTGCATGCACAATTAATAGATGCATAGATATTCATGAGGTTTTTCTTTGTTTTTTATTTTTTTTATTTTCTTTAATTCAAAATGTGATATTTAAGTTTCTTTATATTTGATGCAAGTCTATTTGCACTGAGATATATGGCAGCTGAAATCTTATTCTTTTACTTTAAATACAAAGCATTTCCAGTTATATATTGTGATTCTCATGTATATCCTCATGTATCCATTTACCACTACAGAAACTGTCTGTTATTGCTCCACAGCCACCGATGGTAATGGGCGTTCTCCAAGTGACGTTTGATTGGTGGCCATGGAGTATTAAGGGCAGCTCAGGTGCCCACACGCATCTCAATCCATGAGTTTAATAATCTGATTTTTTTTTTAATATTTGGACTGTATCTGTGCACAAGCAACTCCAGTGGTTTGCTAGGTCTGCTTAAGTGGGACCCTTCCACCCCGATTAAAAAATGCTGGGTAAAAGCCATAAAAAATGAATAACAAAAAAAAAAAAAAAACCAGTTTTTAGCCACTTCCTGTAGTGACATCATTGGGCTTTTTCATGGGTTCCCGGGAAAGCGGAGAATACTGACTCTCTCAAGTAGACACTCCACCATTATGCAGAAATGCATTGCCACCCGATTTAGAGTCCTCTGCTTTTCTAGGTGATGTCACCCTTGGTGGAGAAGATGGGTATTGGTTAAGTATTTTTTACATTTTTTTTCTTTTTCTGTTCTATATTTTTTTTTTTTATGGCTTCCACTCAACTGTTTTTAATCAGAGGTTGGGGATTGCCATTTTCATGCAAGGTCTGCTTTAATGCCAGCTATACACATTATGATAAACAGTCAATTGACTGTAGATTTAATTGTAGAACACAATCGTTTGCTTGAAAATGATTGTACAAAAAATAGATGTTATTTATATTGGTCAAATTGAGGTTGACTTAGGCTGGTTTCACACTGGGGCGGTGGGGGCGGCGGCGGTAAAGCAGCGCTATATTTAGCGCTGCTTTACCGTCGTTTTAGCCGCGGTATTTGGCCGATAGCGGGGTGGTTTTAACCCCGCTAGCGGCCGAAAAATGGTTAAAACCCCCCGTAAAGCGCTGCTGCAGTGGCGCTTTGCCGCGGTATTACCGCGGTGTCCCATTGATTTCAATGGGTAGGAGCGGTGAATACACCGCTCCAAAGATGCTGCTAGCAGGACTTTTTTTACCGTCCTGCTAGCGCACCGCTCCAGTGTGAAAGCCCTCCGGCTTTGACACTGGAGTTAAAGGACCCGCTTTTTTCAGGAGCTTTACAGGCGCTATTTTTAGCGCTGTAGCTTCTGAAAAACACTTCAGTGTGAAAGGGGCCTTACTAAAATTGGAGAGTGCAAAATCTGGTGCAGCTGTGCACAATAGCCAATCAGCTTCTAACTTGGGCTTGTTCAATTAAGATTTGAGAAAGCCGAAAAAAAGACTGGAGGTTGATTAGTTTCTATGCAGAGCTTCTCCAGATTTTGCACTCTCCAGTTTTAGTGAATCAACTAATGCTGCGTACACACGAGCAGATTTTCCGTCTGAGAGATCTTGGATGGTTTTTCCGACGGAATTCCGCTCAAGCTTGGCTTGCATACACACGGTCACACAAAAGTTTGCTGAACTTTTGACCGTCAAGAACGTACAACACTACGACGAGCCAAGAAAATTAAGTTCAATGCTTCCGAGCATGCGTCAAATTGTTTCCGAGCATGCGTAGGAATTTTACGTGTCGGAATTGGTACAGACGATCGGAAATTTCAGATCGAAACTTTTTCCGGCCGAAAAATTGAGAACCTGCTCTCAATCTTTGCTGGCTGGAATTCCGCCAGGAAAAGTCCGATAGAGCATACACACGGTCGCATTTTCCGACAAAAAGCTCTCATCGGACTTTTGCTGGCGGAATTTCCGATCGTGTGTACGCGGCATAAGTCAAGTTTCAGCCAGGACTGCTCGTTTATTGATTGAATCTTCTTTTAGAGCAGCCGTTTGCTGAAAGATAATTCTCCCATCTCTAAATAGTCCTGGTAGCAAACAGGAACAGTTGGACATTTTCCATTTTGTTTCCGGTGTGGTTGTAAAGCGTGTGATATAATAGAACTATTTATTCAGTCTTTTTAAAGCATGAAAAAAAAAAGTAAATTCAATGAGCATTGTAGGAATGGAAGTTGTCTTTTTTTTAATCTTCCCCCACTTCACTGAGTGGCATCTACCTTTCAAATTACTTACTTTAAATATTGGGTGTGCAGGGGCAGGGCAACACAAGGATCTCAGGGGCAGGGCTAAGGGTAAGACTTTATGTAGGTGGCAATTCAAGTGAGTGGGCGGAAGGATAAAAAGACAATTTAAAGCCCAACTTAGAGGAAAAACGAAAAGATCTCGCTTGTAAGGGGGTCACACTGCAAGGGTTATCTGCTTGTTTCTGTCTTGTTTAGGAGACCGGAAAAGCAGGTTTATTTTCTTGCTCCCTCACTTTCCAGCAGTGGACTGTCCCTTGGGGGTCCTCAGGGGCAAGGCAAGGCTGTGGGCCCTCACTTGGTCTTAATGATGTCAGAGGACTATAGACCACCGGAGTGTAGGGGAAGCTGTAGGACCCACTTTAGCAGTGCAGAGGATCAGGTAGGTAAAACTACTGTACCTGGTACCCCTAAACAAGCAAATAACCCTAGCAGTGCGGGCCCACCTGCAAGGGAGGACTTTTTTCTTTTCCCATAGTTCAGCTTTAACTAAAAGTGAAGTTGATGGGAATTTTTTGTAATTTCCATCCAATTCCAAACAAATTCTAAAACGGCAAATGTGTGTGGCACCATTAATGGATAGAAGCATCTGATTGGCTATGTCTAATGGCCACTAGCTTATATTGGCTAAAAGAAGCGAGAGAAACCGACCCACAAGGCAATTCAAAAAATATCTGTGCTTCTCATAGCAACCAATCAGATTCCTCCTATCTTGCAACATAAAAAAAAAACGACAGTTCTAACTGGTTGCAGTGCGCCAGCGCTGACTGTTCCTTCCATTTTGCCATACATGAGGCCCATTTCTCTTTACAAAGGCAGTGACAATCCACTCGCGTCCTTCAGTGCATCGTTAGTGTAACATAACGACGTAGCCGCTGAACAGTAAAAGCAGAAGTTTCTATGTAGAAAGTGAACGATATATCTTTAGAAGGCAAGTTCTATTTTTCTACGTAAAATAAAAAAAATAAAATGAAACTAACTGAAAGACTATGTAGTAAAAAAATTAATAAAAAAGAATACATTCTTATGTAGCTGGATATTAATTCCCTAATGCAATGTAAATATACAAAAATGTGAATAATAACAAGGTTATTTGTGAGTAATATTTGACTGATGGATTTTGAAATGATCTATTAAAATACTATGCCCCAATACTGAAACCATAGCCTGCTTTCATTTGTACAGAATTGTATTGTTTTGTTTTTTTACTATGTATATGTATGTTTCTATATGTCTATGGCTCTGCAAAATAGATCCTTTTGATGCATTTGTGTCCTTGTAGTCAAATTCTGTTGGGGGTAGAAGAGGGCCTACACACTGATATCAGGTTGGCTGCTACATTCAGTTTAGTCTAAAGCAGCAATTGGGCCTGTGTTGATGGGCTTTTGTTTGTTTGCATTAAACCGGTTTCAATGTGAAAAAGGGTCAACCGTAAGTAAAACCTGCTAATGAATTCTGAATAAGAAGTGTCTCAAGCTAATGCCATTGAGGCAGGCCCTTTCTCAACCTATTTGCCACAGAGGAACCCTTGAAATAATTTTCAGGTCTCAGGGGACTCTTGCTAAAAATGATTATAGCTTCAGGGGCAACAGTCACGAGGGAAGAAAGGCCCTCCTCACACTGGTGGTCAATGGAAAACATGCCCTGTACACTGGTGATCAGTGGGAAAAATGGCCATTACAATAGTGGTCACTCTAGTGCACCCATACATTGGGGGACAGTGAAAAGAAAGATCCTTGTAATGCTGGTCAGTTAAAGAATGGCCAATAAAATAGTGGTCACTGTAGCTCACCTATACAGTGGGGGACAATGGGAAAAAATGATCCTTGCAATGCAGGTCTGTTGGAAGAATGGTCATTAAAATAGTGGTCACTGTAGTATATATTGGGGACAGTGGAAGAATGCTCCTTAAAATGGTGGTCAGTTTGAATAATTTCCATCAAAATAGTGATCACTGTATTACATACATTGGGGGTTGTCAGTTTGAAGAATGGCCATTAAAATAGTGGTCACTGTAGTGTACATTGGGGACAGTGGAAGAATGCTCCTTACAATGGTGGTCAGTTTGAATAATGTATATCAAAATAGTGATCACTGTAGTACATACATTGGGGGTGGTCAGTTTGAAGAATGGCCATTAAAATAGTGGTCACTGTATTGCACCCCTACAGTAGGGGACAGTGGAAAGAATGATCCTTACAATAGTGGTCAGTTGGAAGAATGCCCATTACAAAAGTGTTCACTGGAGTGCACTCATATATATCAGGGGACAGTAGGAAGAATGCTTCTTACAATAGCGGTCAGTTTTGAAGAATGGCAATTAAAATAGTGGTCACTGTAGGGCCATCATATTTTACAGGACAGTGGAACAATGCTCCTTACAATGGTGGTCAGCTTAAAGAATGCCCATTAAAATAGTGGTAAATTTGAATAATATCCATCAAAATAGTGATCACTGTAGTACATACATTGGGGGTGGTCAGTTTGAAGAATGGCCATTAAAATAGTGGTCACTGTAGTATACATTGGGGACAGTGGAAGAATGCTCCCTACAATGGTGGTCAGTTTGAATAATGTCCATCAAAATAGTGATCACTGTAGTACATACATTGGGGTGGTCAGTTTGAAGAATGGCCATTAAAATAGTGGTCACTGTAGTATACATTGGGGACAGTGGAAGAATGCTCCTTACAATGGTGGTCAGTTTGAATAATGTCCATCAAAATAGTGATCACTGTAGTACATACATTGGGGGTGGTCAGTTTGAAGAATGGCCATTAAAATAGTGGTCACTGTAGTATACATTGGGGACAGTGGAAGAATGCTCCTTACAATGGTGGTCAGTTTGAATAATGTCCATCAAAATAGTGATCACTGTAGTACATACATTGGGGGTGGTCAGTTTGAAGAATGGCCATTAAAATAGTGGTCACTGTAGTATACATTGGGGACAGTGGAAGAATGCTCCTTACAATGGTGGTCAGTTTGAATAATGTCCATCAAAATAGTGATCACTGTAGTACATACATTGGGGGTGGTCAGTTTGAAGAATGGCCATTAAACTAGTGGTCACTGTATTGCACCCCTACAGTAGGGGACAGTGGAAAGAATGATCCTTACAATAGTGGTCAGTTGGAAGAATGCCCATTACAATAGTGTTCACTGGAGTGCACCCATATACATCAGGGGACAGTAGGAAGAATGCTTCTTACAAAAGCGGTCAGTTGGAAGAATGGCAATTAAAATAGTGGTCACTGTAGGGCCATCATAATTTACAGGACAGTGGAAGAATGCTCCTTACAATGGTGGTCAGCTTGAAGAATTCCCATTAAAATAGTGGTCACTGTAGTACATACATTGAGGGACAGTGGAAGAATGCTTCTTACAGTGGTGGTCAGAGTGAAGATTGTCCCCCTTACGAACAGCTAACATGATCATTGGTTTCTGTGACCAGTTGGGTGCCATTGGTGATAGAATTATGCAGACACCTTCTGGCAGGAGGTAAATTGGTCAATGCTCATTGCTCAAGGAAACCTTGGCAATCTCTGGATGAAACCTAGGTGAGAAAGGCCTAAAAGGTCCAAACAAATTTAGTGTAGACTGCAGCCTGAGCATTTGTTTTTGGGAGCATCAGATATGCATTATGTGATACTGTGAACCACATCTCTAATGCCGCGTACACACGATCGGAATTCTCGTCGGAAAAAACTCTGACGGTTTTTCCGACGGAATTCCGCTCAAGCTGTATTGCCTACACACGATCACACCAAATTCCGACAGTCAGTAACACAGCGGCATAAAACACGTTCAACAGCACTATAAAAGGGAAGTTTAATGCTTCCGAGCATGCGTCGAATTGTTTCCGAGCATGCGTCGGAATTTCTGATAGAAAGGTTTTCCGTCGGAAAAATTGAGAACAGGTTCTCAATTCAAAGTCCGCCGGAAATTCCGACAGAAAAAGACCGGTGGGCATACACACGGTCGGAAAATCAGATGAAAAGCTCCCATCGGACTGTTTCCATCGGAAATTCTGACCGTGTGTACGCCGCATTAGAGTCCTTGGACAATAGCATATATGATGCTGTAGATTCCATAACCCAAGATTTCTAATGCCCCGTACACACAAGCGGAATTTCCGTCGGAGAAATCTTGGATGTTTTTTCCGACGGAATTCCGCTCAAGCTTGGCTTGCATACACACGGTCACGCAAAAGTTCTCTGAACTTTCGACCATCAAGAACACGATGAGTACAACACTACGAGCCAAGAAAATTAAGTTCAATGCTTCGGAGCATGCGTCAAATTGTTTCTGAGCATGCGTAGGAATTTTGCGCTTCGGAATTGGTACAGACGATCGGAATTTCTGATCAGAATTTTTTCCGACCGAAAAATAGAGAACCTGCTCTCAATGTTTTGTCATTGAGTCAAAAGTCCGATGGAGCATACACACGGTCGGAATTTCCAACCAAAAGCACACATCAGACTTTTGCTGGTGGAATTTCCGATCGTGTGTACGGGGCATAAGGCTACCAGTAGACCTGATGATGTTAACCAAACGTAATCTCTTAGTTGTACAGAACGTTGTACAAAAGAACATTCCGTAGACATCAATGACTTTCTATTTTTTACATGGGATGTATATGCGACCATTCATTGAATTATTATTTTACCCAAGTGTTCTTTTTTTAGTTTGGGTTCCAGTGGGGAAAGTTTGAGACCTCTGTCAAGATATTATTGATGTCCGTATCCTTACTGGGGCAATTAGAGAGAGAAATTGATGGAAAATCAACATTTAACGTTTGTCGAGTGATTTTCTCATTTGGAGATATGATGATTTCCCAGGTCAGAAAGTGAAGAGAAATCTACAAAACACGACACAGACACAAAATAGTAACTGGCTTGGCTCGTAATTGTTTCTTATTTTATATAAAAAAATGATTTAATATAAAAAAAAAAGTTTAGCTAAAGATGCACATCGAGATAGGAAAATAAACTCGCTGAAGAGCTGTTCTTAGGACAAAAAGTGACCAAGATATTCTAGATCCCTGGAATGATCCAGTGATGTTTTGGGCAACAATAATCAGCATATTAAAACTTCACATGGTTTTTCCTTGATGATAGATTTAAAAACTTCTTAAAAATCAAGGGGCAAGGTGCAATTTGTTCACAGCGGTTGAGTGTAGCACTGCTTAATATAAACAGTAGCCTAAAAAAAATGCTGAACCTTTGTAGCCTACCATCTGTGGTTTTACCCCTTAAAACAGTAAGATGTGTATAAAGTATTCTCAGTTACGCCCCTTTCCCACTGGGGCGGTGCGGGCGTCGGCGGTAAAGCAGCGCTATATTTAGCGCTGCTTTACCGTCGTTTTAGCAGCGGTATTCGGCCGCTAGCGGGGCGGTTTTAACCCCCGCTAGCGGCCGAAAAAGGGTCAAAACCACCCACAAAGCGCTGGTGCAGCATCGCTTTTCTGGCGGTATAGCCGCGCTGCCCCATTTATTTCAATGGGTAGGAGCGGTATAGGAGCGGTGAATACACCGCTCCTTCACCGCTCCAAAAATGCTGCTAGCAGGACTTTTTTTACCGTCCTGCTAGCGCACCGCTCCAGTGTGAAAGCCCTCTGGCTTTGACACTGAATTGAAAGGACCCCCTTTTTATAGGCGCTATACAGGCGCTATTTTTAGCGCTGTAGCACCTGAAAAAACGCTTCAGTGTGAAAGGGGCCTTAAAGTGTAAGTAAACCCCCCTATCGTTTTCAGCCCAGGAAGCTGCCATCTTAGCCTGTTTCATCTACAACTGCCATGATGCTACACATGTGATCAGTTATGACACCAGCCATTGGATGGTTTGACAGTTTGGTTGAGAGCACAACCAATGGGAGTGTTACATTTCTGGCACGTGCCTAAAATGAATCAGTTTTATGGATGGGTTTACTTCCGCTTTAAGTCAAAGGCAGAATCATCACTAATGCCCCGTACACACGAGCGGATTTTCCGTCGGAAAAAATCTTGGATGTTTTTTCCGACGGAATTCCGCTCAAGCTTGGCTTGTATACACGCGGTCACACAAAAGTTTGCGGAACTTTTGACCATCAAGAACGCGGTGACGTACAACACTACAACAAGCCGAGAAAATGAAGTTCAATGCTTCCGAGCATGCTTCAAATTGTTTCCGAGCATGCGTAGGAATTTTGCGCAGCGGAATTTGTACAGACGATCGGAATTTCCGAACAAAACTTTTTCCGACCGAAAAATTGAGAACCTGCTCTCAACCTTTTGCTGGCTGGAATTTGGCCAGCGAAAGTCCGATGGTGAATACACACGGTCGCATTTTCCGACCAAAAGCTCTCATCAGTCTTTTGCTGGCCGAATTTCCGATCGTGAGTACGTGGCATAAGGAGCCGTTTAAAGGGACAGTTTAAAGTATGTTTTAAGTGGTACTAAAACCCAGAAACACACTTTTGGTATGTATTGCAGCTTAACAATCCTTAAGACCCCTTTCACACCACACCGCCCATAGCGTCGGCGGTAAAATGCCGCTATTTTTAGCGGCGTTTTACCGACGGATTTGCGGCGCATTTCGGCCGCTATCGGGGCGAGAGAGGGTTAAAACCCCCGGCAAAATGCAAAACTATTACAGCGCTGCCCCATTGATTTCAATGGGGAGCAGCGCAGGAGGAGCGGTGAGTTCACCGCTTCTTCAACGCTCCAAAGAAGCTGCTGGCAGGACTTTTCCTGACGTCCTGCCAGCGCACCGCTGTGTGTATTCACCGCTCCTATACCGCTCCTACCCATTGAAATCAATGGGACACCACGGGGATACCGCCGGCAAAGCAAGCAATTTCTCGCCGCTAGCGGGGGTTAAAACCACCCCGCTGCGGCCGCATACCGCGGCTAAAACGACGGTAAAGCAGCGCTAAATATAGTGCTGCTTTACCGTCGCCGCCCACACCGCCTCAGTGTGAAGCCGGCCTAAGGGCGGATTGCAGGCGCTATTTCTAACGCTATAGCGCCTGCAAAACGCCCTTGGTGTGAAAGGGGTCTAAATGTGGCTGCATTACTTTTTTTTTTTTTTATTGTTGACTTTCCCCTGGTGATCTGGCCAATAATGCTTTTGCTGTCTTATGGTGTCTTCACTCTGGATGGTGGCAAAGGTTTTCTTTAAGGGTTCAATGAACATCACATCGGACATTCATGTCTTTATTTCACAAGTGTGTATATCTATTTAGTTTGGAGATGCTTTAGCTGTCAGTGATATTTATAGAGACCGAAAAATAGAAGAAAATTTTATAGAGTGATCACAGAGTATATGATGACGTCTAAATGTGGCCATGGACTTCAACTGCTGCCCAAATTGGTGGGATTAGGTGACAATCACCTAAGTTATCTTGGTTCCAAAAGTATTTTTAATAAGAGTTTCAAGTAGTAGTAGTAGAGTCTTGTGCCATTGGTTGATTTAGGGTTTAAATTATACCGTTTGTTGGCTAACTTAAAGCTGAACTCCAGCTTTTAATACACTTTAGTTTGTTTGGGCCAACGTGGCTCAAAGAACTTTGTCCCTCACTAACATGTGAGGCCTCTGGATCTGCGGTATAAACTGTATGTAGCTGAGACTACATACAGCACTGTGTTCCGGGTTCAAGCCGAGGCTTCCTGTCTCATCATAACACAATCTCCTGCGCTTGGGGGGCTTAGTCTATAGGTAGGTGGTGCAGCCAACCCTTTGGATAAAAGGTGTAATGCCAGTGGTCTTGCTGCCCCCCTCAAAACAATGGGTATCCTTAGAACTGAAACATATAAAAAAAAAAAGAAGAAGAAAGAAGAGTATGACTACTGCTGTTATAGTTTTTAGTTTTTTTATCGTTGGTAATGCACAAAGTCGGTGTGCCCTCCTTTTCTTCTTTTTTATGTTTCACTTCCTGTCTCATACCCGAAACACAGTAGAGTCTAACTAATCTGCACAACCTCTGACTCAGCCAATCAGAGGGAGTTTTGTATTCACTGGTAGAATATATCTCTTTCTCTGAATAGCTGAACACCGATCGGATAGACTCTACTGTGTTACGGGTATAAGGCCCCTTTCTGACGAGGCGGACTCCGCCGGCTCAGCGAGTCCGCCGGCTCAGCGGGAGATCTCTCCGTTGATCTCCGCTGAGCCGGCGGATGACAGGTCCCTCTCTGCTCACTGAGCGGGGAGGGGCTTGTCCAGCGCCGCTGGTCTCTATGGAGAGATCGGATGAAACGGACAGCGTGTCCGTTTTCATCAGATCTCACCCGATCCGATCCGCCAGCGACGGATCTGGACGTAGGGCTCATCCGTCTGCTTTTGGCGGATCGGACCGGGTCGGATGTCAGCGGACATGTCTCCGCTGACATCCGTCGCTCCATAGACCAGCATGGAGCGCCCGTTCAGATCCGCCGTCAAAACTAACAGGCGGATCTGAACGGTCCGTCAGTGTGAAAGGGGCCTAAGACAGGAAGGTCTTGGCTTGAACCCGGAAAAAAAAGTGGTTTGTAGCCTCAGCTACATACAGTTTATACTGCACATCCAGCAGCCTCATATGTTAGTGAGGGACATAGTTCTTCAGGCCAAGCTGGCCCAAAAAAAAAAGGCAAAGTAAATCTAAAGCTGGAGATCAGCTTTAAGTTATTTAAAATGCAAGCTTTTAGAACCCTTTATATTCCATCCTTCGGGAATAGGAGATTAATAATGCAGCCGTTCTCAACCTTTTTTTACCTTACAGGAACCCTTGAAATAATTTTCTGGTGTCATGGAATTCCCTGTTAAGAATAGTCTACCAGGGGTCATTAGGAAAATGCCCCTTACGTTGGTGGTCAATGGGAAGCCTGATCCCTTACAGTGCTCATTAGAATGCCACCCTTACAGCTAAAAAGATCATTGGTGTCACGCTACCGGCTTTACCAAGTGGCAATAGACCTGGAACTGTGAAGACATCATCAGATAAAAGGTCAATTAGTCACAGCTCAAGGAACCCTAGGATTCCCCAGCAGCCTGCTTGAGAATGGCTGATATAATGTCCAAGAAAGAGACCTAAGGGGTCCGAAATGCTTACAACTTTAATTATTAAAGTGGGGTGCCCCTTAAAAAAAAAAACAAATACTGCAGCTGCTGACTTTTAATAATCGGACACTTACCTGTCCCAGGGTCCAGCGATGCGGGGGAACGAAGCCCCCCCCCTCGTTCCCCGCTCCGCTCGCGGCGCCGGCATTCATACTGTGGGCACCCGGCTGTGGCTTCACAGCCGGGCACCCACTGCGCATGCGCGAGCGGCGCCGTGCGCCGCGATACGATGCTCAGTCATCTGGGACACGTGACAGGTCCCAGATGACTGTGCGGTGCCGAGGGAAGTGATGTCAGTGCCCGGGCACTGAAGGAGGCAGACTACGAGGGACCCCCTAGCAACAGGCATTTAGAGGTGAGTAAAGTTTTTTTTTTTTTTTCCAATTATTTTTTTTTTAGGATTTTTAACCTTTTTTTCTTTTTTTTGGTGGCAACACCACTTTAAGTTAGTCAATGAAGGTTATCACTTATACACCAGACATCTCTCTCCTGATCCGGTCTGGGATAACTCCAGCTCCATTTCCCCTTCCATTTAGATACCCGGAGAATGTTTGTCTTGTTTACAGCTCTTGGTTTTTTTAGGTAAAATATGGTTTGTTGTCAGGCCTGTTTTTAATGTACATACTGAATAGTATTTAATATCCCATTCAGAATATGGCATTGTAAAAAAATAAAACAAACTCATAGCTCCTCAATAAACTAGACTACTAAGGACTCGCAACCATCTCTATATGCAAATACAGTGGAGCCTCGGATTACGAGCATAATCCGTTCCTGGAGAATGCTCGTAATCCAAAGTACTCGCATATCAAAGCGAGTTTTCCCATTGAAGTCAATGGAGACGAAAATAATTTGTTCCGCCATGACTTCAATGGGATGCAATACCGCATGCGGCCAGAGGCGGGGGGGTGCCGGAGAGACGGAGAGCCTCGGAAACAGCCAAAAAAGCCCGAGCACACTTCGGCTGACCTCGGCAAACCACGGAAAGACTCCATTCTCGAGCCTTTCTGAGGTTTGCCGAGGTCAGCCAAACTGTCCTCGGGCCTTTCCGTGCATTTCCGAACGCCGACCTAATGTCACTTTATTGTTAAAATACAACCTGAAAAACACTTATTCAGGGCTCAAGTCCTGCGGGAATGCTTGGGAACGGAGTTCCTGTACTTTTTCCACAACAGGAACTCAGTTCCTGTTAGCAGCCGTGTCCTGCAAGACTTTGAAGTATGTGAGCTGTGTGGCAGGTGCTACACCAGCAGCCGCCGACACAGCTCGTAATAGTGACGCACACCAGGGATGGACTGACCATTCAGGCATTGCCAGTAGGGGACCCCATGACAGCTTCTGCTTCGATCTACCTGTCAATCACAGCTAGCTGACGGGTAGATCAGGTCCCTGCTGCTAAGAGATTGTGTTTAGTCAGACCTCTCGTGATGACTTTTTAAGCGTTCGTGCATATGAGAGTATCATTTTTTTTTTTTTTTGGGGGGGGGGGGGGGGTGGATCTTGGGTGGGAGTTCCCACACTTTTTTTCCCCAGGACTAGACCCCTGCACTTATTCTTTATAAAAACAAAACCCTTGGCGTACTAATAACTTTGGGGGGACGCTGTACTCCTCGGCCTAATTCAGCCACTTGTTGGCGGTAAGTATCATAGGATATTCCTGTGATACTTCGATCCATCTGGTGGCAACATGTGGTATTTTCAATGAAGAACGTGCAACCAGTACAAGAAGTAGCCCAATGACACACACACATATATATATATATATATATATATATATATATATATATATATATTAGTTTTTTTTTTGTTTTTTTTTTAATGTATGTATCAATGTTTGCAATTATTGTTTTCTCCTTGCCTTTTTGATTCCTGTAATAAAGTCCCCTTTTCTATATATCGAGACACATCTATACATATATAATTATTTATATATAGACATGGTGCTAAATACTTTAGACAGCTAACCTTTTAATTATATTTTAAATACTGTGATTAAGCCAACCGTTTTAATTTCATACTTCAATAAACCAGCCGTTTATTGTAATGGCATAGACTCTATATGCCATAGAGGATATACAGAGACAAGTGCTTTTTGAAATATACAACAAAATGCTAAAACAAAGAAATATGTAGAATTTTTACTTTGCTATTGTATGTATTTGATACATAAAATTATCTATGTATAAAACGTAATGCTATTTTCCTGATTGTGTGATTATTTATAGGAATTCTGATGTATATAAAATAGGTAAAATAAGATTTGGCGGTTTGTTCTGGACATGAATGTGAAATTTTTATTGTAACTTTGTGTACTTCACTAAACTTAAACTAAGATTTTTTTTTTTTTTAATAATAATACACAAAATAAATCTGTTATCAGGTTTGTACACCTGAACCTTGACTAGCGTGTTCCTTTCAATCTGTATATTCATTCCAAATACACTGACTTTTTATTCTCACTTTCTGCACGTGTGATGCTGGCAGTTCAAGAGCATGTACATTCACATCAGCCCTCGAGAAGGTTACAATCAAGCGTCCCCGTCTAACACACATACACTAACTTGTCAAAAGTATTGGGACACCTGCGTTTACACCCACATGAACGTTAATGGCACCCCAGTCTTATGCCCCGTACACACGGTCGGAAATTCTGACGGAAAATGTCCGATCGGACCATGTTGTGGAAAAATCCACCCGTGTGGCCCGTGTGGTTCGGAATCTCCGACGGAAAAAATTGAGAGCAGGATCTCAAATTTTCCCACAACAAAGTCCGATCGGACTTTTTCCGATCGTGTGTCGAGAATTCCGACGGACAAAGTGCCACACATGCTCAGATCAAATTACGAGACCAAAGCTATTGGCTACTAGCCTCTACGTAGTTCCGTCGTACGCAACGAACGTCACCACGTTTGGAATGATCAAATTTTCCGACAACTTTGTCCGACCGTGTGTATGCAACACCAGTGTCGGAAAAAATCCAACAGATTTTGTGGTCGGAATTTCCAACCGTGTGTACAGGGGCTAAGTCCGTAGGGTTCAATATTGAGTTGGCCCACCCTTTGAAGCTATAACAGCTTCAACTCTTCTGGGAAGCCTGTCCACAAGGTTTAGGAGTGTCTATGGGAATGTTTGACCATTCTTCCAGAAGTGCATTTGTGAGGTCAGGCACTGATGTTGCACGAGAAGGCCTGGCTCACAGTCTGCGCTTTAATTTATCTCAAAGGTGTTCTATCGGGTTGAGGTCAAGACTCTGTGCAGGCCAGTCAAGTTCCTCCACCCCAAACTCGCTCATCATGTCTTTATGGACCTTGTTGTGCACTGGTCCAAATCATTTTGGAGGGGGGATTATGGTGTGGGGTTGTTTTTCAGGGGTTGGGCTTGGCCCCCTTAGTTCCAATGAAGGGAACTCTTAAAGAGGTTGTAAAGGTTCATGTTTTTTCACCTTAATGCCTCCTATGCATTAAGGTGAAAAAACATTAGGCGATTGCAGGCCTCCCAGCCCCCTCGTTTACTTACCTGAGCCATCGAAAGTCCCGTGTCGAGAACTCGCTTGATGTCGGCCTGGTCTTCTTGGCTCTTCATTGGATTAATTGATAGCAGCGCAGCCATTGGCTTGCGCTGCTGTCAATCTGCTCCAATGACGCCGGGGCGGAGTCCTGTAGTTGGCGACTTATGGACGCCAGATACAGAACTCGGGAGCGCGCCCGCAAGCTAACCCCCTTGGGAGAGCGCTTCCCAGAGGGGGTTAGCTGATGCGGGGAGGAGCCGAGACAGCCGCCGAGGGACCCCAGAAGACGTGAATCGGGGTCACTGTGTGCAAAACGAGCTGCACAGTGGAGGTAAGTATGACATGTTTGTTATTTAAAAAAAAAAAAGTGAAGCTTTACAACCCCTTTAAGGCATCAGGCGACATTTTAGACAATTTCATGCTCCCAACTTTGTGGGAACAGTTCGGGGATGGACCCTTCCTGTTCCAACATTAGAGAAGGTCCATAAAGACACGGATGAGTGAGTTTGAGGTGGGGAAACTTGACCTGCACAGAGTCCTCACCTCAACCCGATAGAACACCTTTGGGATGAATTATTATTATACAGAATGTATATAGCGCCAACAGTTTGTGCAGCGCTATACAACATGGGGGCAGACAATACAGTTACAATACAAATCAATACAGGAGGGATCAGAAGGCCCTGCTTGTTAGAGCTTACAATCTAGAATGGAGGGTCAAGTGGAAAAAAGGTAATAGCTGTGGGGGATAATCAGATGGAGAAAATGAAAATACAGTTGTTAGGTGTGGGTAGGATAGGCTTCTCTGAAGAGGAGGGCTTTCAGGGATCTACTTGCTTTCACCTCTAACTAAGGAACGATAACTCCGAGATCTGAGTATTGCTGTGAAGTTTGGAGAGCCATACACAGGAGATCGATCGATCGATTAGGAGTATTGGCCATATATACACAGCGCAACTAGGCCTGTAGGGGCCGATAATTGAGGTGAGAGGCTGGAAGGAAACAGTGGGGTGCCCACCGGACTGCACGGATCACATCGGATGCATGGAGCAGCACTGCTTTTGAAACACATATTGCACAAAGTTTTTTTTCTCTTCTAATATTTATAAGAACTATTTGAGAAGAATTTTGTGTATATTTTTTTTAAAGTAATTATTTTTTTTAAAGTAATTACTGGGACTTGTTTATTTTTATAATTTTTCATCTATATTCATATTTTTTATTTTATACATTTTTTATTTATTACTATTTTTCTGCACCATTATATTTAAACTTTTTATTATTTATTTTTTCGCTGACTTTTCTGTGTCACGGATTGCACTTCAAAAAAGTTTTTCAGCACATTCAGGTGTTTTATGTGTATTATTTACACGTTGTTTGAAGATTGCTGCACTTTATTGTTTTTATATGAATTAGAACATTTCTTGCACTGTATATTATCTATTAGAAGAATTCTTTGCACTTTATGATATATTTTGGAGGAATTTCACTGTGATTATTGCACAGTTATGGCTTATTGCACATAAGGTTATTGCACGTTGCACTTTATGCTTGATTTGCACTATTTAATCGATTTGATTTAATCGATTTGATTGATTTTGGAAGATTGCTAGTTGTTTATATTTCACATACTGCGTCTAGTTATTTTATTCAGGTTTCGCCCCGGGTGGTTAGCGCCACATACTATTTAACCACTACAATACAGGGCCCTTTTGCCCCCTTCCTTCCCAGCCCAATTTTCAGATTTCAGCGCTCTCGCACTTTCAATGACAATTGCGCGGTCATGCTACGGTGTACCCAAATGAAATTTTTATCATTTTGTTTGCACAAATAGATTTATTTTGCACAAAACGACTTTGTTTTTTATTTTTTGCGATATAAGCGAAAAAATAGCGGAAATTTTGAAAAAAAAAAAAGTATATTTTCTTCTTTCTATTTTAAAAGAAATCCAATAAAATCGAATTTTGTCATAAATTTAAAGGGGAGGGCCAGCCAAGAAAAAAGAAAATTTAAAGTCAGCAGCTACAAACACTGTAGCTGCTGACTTTTAATAAGCAGACTTACCTGTCCTGGGTGCCCGCGATGTCGGACGCCCGAGACCGACCATCCCTCGGCTCTCGGTCCCCGGTGCCGACATTACAACTAAGGGACACAGGCAGCGGAGCCTTGCGGCTTCACCCCCCGTTACATTCTGTGCATGCGCGAGTCGCGCAGAGCTTTGTGAATGGGGCACGCTGTGTTGTGGGACACACACAGTTTCCATAACACACCGCACCCCATTCACTAGAAGACGATGCGAGGAGCAGTAGACTGGACGACACAGCGGAATAGGAAGAGGCAGATTAGGACGATCTGCCTAGCAACAGCCATTTATGGTAAGTAAAAAAAAAAATTTTTTTTTTTCCTTTTAAATTTTTTTTTTCCTTTTATTTTTTTTTTTTATATTATATTTTTAAGGGTGGCCCTCCACTTTAAGCCAAAATGTATTCTGCTATATGTTTTTAGTAAAAAATAAAATTCCGTTAAGTGCATAATAATTGGTTTGTGTCATCACGGACATATTTACGCAAATGATCATGTACAGATGTGTGCAGGTGATCACGGACATATGTGTGCAGATCACCAGCCAGCTGCAGCGATCCGTTCTCCTCAGCGACGACTTTGTGTGAGGAGAGCAGATTGCCTAGAAACCGGCTGTTTGCTTACATCACATGACGGCTGTGATTGGACACGGCCGTCATGTGATCAGGAGGGCCAATCACAGAGCCCTCCTGCCGATCCGAGATGCGCCGTGTCCGGGTGACACGAGCGCATGGGGATCGCGCCCCTGCGCGGGCCTGCGCGCGCGTTCCCCCTACTTCTGAAGGACGTTCAGGAATGTCCTATCAGAAGTACAAGGCTCCCACCCGGCCGTATATGTGCAGTGGCCGGGTGGGAAGTAGTTAAACATATCCAGGCTATAGACCACCTTAAAAGCCTGATGTTTTAGAAACGGCACCCTATTAGGAAAACCATGGCCTGCAGACCCATTTTCACAAGTCCTCAGGGACTGTACAAAAAAAAAAAAATTTGCAAAGTGGCGGTCCTTTAGATCTTCCAACTTCGCGGGTCTGTGAGACCAGCCCTAAAGTTATAATTCGCTTATTTGTATGCAAAATGTATCAGTGATTGAACCTTTCAAGGGCACAGTGAAGAAATGTCACCGCACACCAAGGATTCCTCAAGAAGGATTTCAAAGCTTTAGGCCTCATACACACGGACGTTATAAAAAACGGGCTTAAAAGCTAGGAACAATGCCTGGGAAAAATCAGCGTTAAAAACGCGATTTTATTAGCGTTTTGCTGTGGCGTCAATGCGCGTTTAACGTCGTTTGTAAGCGTTAAAGCCAAGACGTTTTTTATTACAAACCAGACTTGATTAGCGTTATACTGTGGCGTCAATGCGCGTTCAACGCCGTTTGTAAGCGTTAATGCTAAGGCGCGTTTTTTTTAAAAAAAAACATCACTGCTACTTTCCACTCCCAAATTTCCCAGAATGCCAAGGAAGATGAATAAACAACGTGTGTTATCATTGCAGGTGGCCATTTTGGTTGGAGAGAGAGAGAGGAGATAGTCTGTGTGTTGTTGCTAGAGTATTTGCTGAGTTTTTGTGGATTTTTGGATTATGGATCCTGCCTTGAACAAGATTGATGAAGCAATCCTGCTCATCATCTTGATGAGGATTCGTAGAAGAAGACAGTTGGAGGAGGATAGAAGCCGTAGACAGCGCCGCTTCTGGACCCATCCACTGATATCCCAGCGGCTGTCAGTGGGGCACTTCACCCAGATGTATGCAGAACTGCGCATACACCCGGAAAAGTTTCACAACTTTACGAGGATGTCTGTGACGCTGTTCGATGAGCTCTTGGAGAGACTCCGGCCACGATTGACCAGGATGGACACTGCTATGCGTCGCTCTGTGTCACCGGAGGAACGTCTGCTAGTGACACTGAGGTACGTGAAATAAGTACACATATGGGAAAGGGTTAGGGGTAGGGTTTATGGGTTACGAGGTAGGGTTGGTGGGTATGGTTTAGGCAATAGAAGTTTGGGGTCAGGGTGTAAGTGATTAAAGTAGTTTTTAGAATAGTGGTTTGCAGTTGGGGGGGGGGGGGGGGGGGTAGTCATTTTAATTGTATGCTGTTTTAATTAAATATTTTTAATTATACATTAGGTTTCTTGCCACTGGACAAAGTTTTGTGTCCCTCCACCATTATTTCCTCCTTGGTGTCGCAACTGTCTCTGTAATAACGAGGTCAACATGTGTTGCAATTTGGGAGGAGCTACACGACACAGTAATGCCGGAGCCGACCGAAGAAATCTGGGAGTCTGTTGTGGATGGATTTTGGGAAAAAACACAATTTGCGAATTGCATTGGTGCCCTGGATGGTAAGCACATCAGAGTGAAGAAGCCTCCCCACTCCGGATCATCTTATTTCAATTACAAGAAATATTTCTCCGTGGTACTACTGGCATTGACTGATGCCCATCTAAAATTTCTTGCCGTGGATGTGGGAGCTTAAGGCAGCCAAGGTGACTCCCGCATATTTAGAGAGTCGTCTTTAGGACGTCGTCTGCATGAGGGACGTACCAGCCAGTAGGCCTCTACCCTCCACTAATGAACCAAGTTTGCCATTGGTGATGGTTGCGAATGAGGCTTTTGGATTGGCCGAAAACCTGATGAGGCCATATAGTGGATATGGACTCAGCCATGAACAAAGAATTTTCAATTACAGGCTGAGCCGTGCACGTCGTGTGGTTGAGTGCGCGTTTGGTGTCTTGACTGCCAAATGGAGGGTTTTGCTGTCCTCCATGCAATTGGAAGTGGAGAATGCAATCAAGGTGGTCCTGGCATGATACGTGCTTCATAATCTACAGAGGGACAATGATAGGAGCAATGTGGAACCGGAGCCCAGCAACCCAACACATCGTGTTCAATTTATGGACTTGCGAGCAACGGCACGGGTCATGACAATCCGCAACCAATTTGCCCAATATTTTGTATCTCCTGATGGGGAGGTGTCATGGCAAGATGATCATATTTAAAAAAACAATGCTGACATCGAATAAAGCTTGAATCTTGGTCTTAATAAAACCCGTCATGTTCATGTTAATGCTGTTTGTGTCCGTGTTTCTTCTTTTGTTCCTTGAGTCCATCACATTATGCATGAGGTAAACGCTTGTTTGGCCTATTGGCTCTGCATGCGTTTCCCTCAAGCATAGTGAAAAGTGGTCTTTTCAATTTGCTTGGGAGAAACGCATGCTTTTATGGCTCTGCATGTGTTTGTCTCAAGCAGAGTGTATATGACTGGTGTTGTGCATGCTATACAAAAAAGACAGAATTGGTCAAGCAAAATATTTTTTATTGAACAGAAAAAAAAAAATTTATAAATGGTGGTAGGTCTGCTGGGATGCATGGTCACCCTGGGTGTTTGGGGAATGTGGACAGGGGAAGGAATGGGAATGGCGCCTCTGCATATAGGATGGCGGTGTAAATTCCGCATAGCTGGGTGAGGGGTACAATGGGGTCTGGGGCATGTTGGGTGGCGTCTGACGGAGAGGAGGGGGCTGATACAGAGAGGAGGGTGCTTTCACTGCTGAGGTCCCGGAGGCCATTGGGGGATCCTGAGATACAGTGCATGGATCGACTGAATGTAGAGGTGGCACACCACTGTATTTTCATGGTTCAATCGATCCATGCACTTTATCTCAAGGTCTCCACCCATGTCCTCCATTAGGTTGTACATGTGGCGGCAGAAGCAGGCGCGCTTGTTGCTTGGGTCCATGAAGGCATCAAAGCTGCGCCTCTCCTGCCGCACTTCCTGCAGCAGTGCAAGCACCCTATTCTCTGTATCAGTGACAAACTCCCCCACCCTCTGCAGCTGGTTACGCCCACGTCCACGGACACCTCTCCGACCATACACCTCCCCGTGCTGGCTGACGCTGGATTCCTGCAAAAGAAAATATATATATGAATTGGCAGGCATGTAGGTAGACAGACAGGCAGCATGGCTTTCGACACTACTGTCACGGGGAGATGTGTGGGCTGAGCTGTCCGTGGCACTGAGGGTGGGTCTGTCCACTCCACATACTTCCCATGCCCCCTCTACTCCGGCAGCAATATTTGATGTCGTCCTACAAAGAATAGAATTACATAGTTAATTGACATTATACATAGCACATGCATATTGCCTGCAAAGAAATGCACTGGTTTAATTAAATGCATAGGGTTAATTATATTAAAAAAAAACATTACTTACTCTCTGGTGCTGTTTATCATGGCTTGCCGTACAAAGGCCAGGTTCTGGTGGTAAACATGCTGCCTTCTTTTGGGGGCTGGGGCTCTGGATCTTGATGTTTTTTCATCTTCGGTGAGGTCCCTCCTCACGCGATCACGGAGGGACTTCCATCTCCGCTGAAGGACTTTGCCTAGTGGACAATATGTGGAAAGGAAGAGGTTAATTATGCATTCTACATTCATTACATTACAGAACAAACAGATCATGCATTCCATGAACATAGACTTACTTGTTTGTTTTTTGTGCAGCATGTGACATCTCTTCCCACCCTGGGGTAATTGCTGAGCTGATATCCATCCACACTTTGGTCTCCATGCTGTGGGTGTGAAAGGTCCCACAGCTCAGGATGGGCCTCCACAGCACTAATGAGAGCAGGCTGGGAAAATCCTATTGTGTGTACAGGGCATTAAGGTTTGATCTCATGTTATATGGTTTTGGTAAATCTGAAGGGGTTTGTACTATCTTGGCATTTCATGGCCTCCGAAACGGTGATAGGTAGTGAGGAGTGAAATCAAAAACGTACGCCCATAGAAAGCCTGAAGGCAGTGATTGGTTTTTGGGGTCCTGTACGCGGATAGGCTCCCAAAAAGTCCCACACATGAGGTATCCCTGTACACAGGAGAAGCAGAAGAATGTATTTTGGGGTGTAATTTCACACATAACCATGGCATGTTTGAAAAATATATAATTTAGTGACAACTTTGTGTAAAAAAAAAAAATATTTAATATTCCCAAAACTTTTGGCAAAATATAAAATATTCCATGGACTCAAAATGCCTCTCAGCAAATAGCTTGAAGTGTCTTCTTTCCAAAATGGGGTCATGGGGGGGGGGGGGGGGGGTGTGCTATCTTGGCATTTAATGGCCTTCAAAACTGTGATAGGTAGTGAGGAGTGAAATCAAAAATGTACGCCCTTAGAAATCCTGAAGGCGGTGATTGGTTTTTGGGGTCCCGTACGCGGATAGGCTCCCAAAAAAAAAAAATATTCTATGGAGTCAACATGCCTATCAGAAAATAGCTTGGGGTGTCTACTTTCCAAAAAGGGGTAATTTGGGGGGGGGGGGTAAAACTGTCCTGGCATTTTATGCATGACAGAGAGAGAGAGAGAGGGAGAGAGAGAAAGAGAGAGAGAGAGAATAGTCGTAGAAAGAAGAGAGAGGAATAAAAAATACAAAATTTAATTTTTAAAAAGACATACATACATACATACAAGGAGAGGGAGAGAGAGACCTAAATACAAATTAATAGATGGATATACACATACACACAACTAGAGAGATAATCATACAAGCTACCAAGGAGGTTATATGGAAATATCAAGATAGATAAATTCCAACCTGCCCTATACCACCCTAACCTACCCTGGACTACCCCAACCTGCACTATACCACCCCACCCTGTCATATACCACCCCACCCTATACCACCCTAACCTGCCCTATACCACCCTGACCTGTCATATACCACCCCACCCCACCCTATACCACCCCAACCTACCCTATACCACCCCAACCTACCCTATACCACCCCAACCTGCCCTATACCACCCTAACCTGTTCTATACCACCCTAACCTGTTCTATACCACCCTAACCTGCCCCATACTATCCTAACCTGTCCTATACCACCCCAACCTGCCCTATACCATCCTAACCTGTCCTATACCACCCTAACCCACCCTGGACCACCCCAACCTACACTATACCACCCCAACCTGCCCTATACCCCCTAGTGCCAGGACAATGTCATTCAGTGCCCAGGGCAAATATGGCAAGCTACGCATGTAAAAATGTATACCCCTGATATCTCACCAAAGCCTTTTTCTTAAAATGGCATGTCAATCGTCCAGGAGCCATTTTCTCCTGGAGGTGAGTTGGCCCTCTCGACTTCTGTAGTTCTGCGCATATAGATAGAGGACAGTGCATTTGGCATGTAGGCTTGAAGTCTCCTTAAAAAGTTAAGAACTGGAGATGCCTCCTCAGTGCCAAATGATGAGGTGTTTTCATCTGTTTCAGGCATGGCAATCCGAACAGATTCTCCTTCATCTGCCGTGTCATAGGACTCGCTATCTGTTGCAGGAGGAGTAGTGTCTCTCTCCTGTGAACAAGTTGTGATTTGTTGCCTGGTGTCATCACCCTTTTCTTCCTCTCCTCTGTTGGGATCTTCTCCACCAGAACCTCTGTGACTGTCCCCAGAGCCTGTGTCCTCATCTCCAGATACTGCATCCTCCTCTCCAGGGACCTTATCCTTGTCTCCGGAGACTGCTTCCTCCTCCCCAGGGACCTTGTCCCCGGAGACTGCTTCCTCCTCCACAGGGACCTTGTCCCCGGAGACCGCATCCTCCGCTGAGACCGCATCCTCCTCTCCGGAGACCGCATCCTCCGCTGAGACCGCATCCTCCTCCCCGGAGGAGACCGCATCCTCCTCCCCGGAGGAGACCGCATCCTCCTCCTCCTCGGAGACCGCATCCTCCTCTCCGGAGGAGACCGCATCCTCCGCTGAGACTGCTTCCTCCTCCCCAGGGACCTTGTCCCCGGAGACTGCTTCCTCCTTCCCAGGGACCTTGTCCCCAGAGACTGCTTCCTCCTCCCCAGGGACCTTGTCCCCGGAGACTGCTTCCTCCTCCCCAGGGACCTTGTCCCCGGAGGCCGCATCCTCCGCTGAGACCGCATCCTCCTCTCCGGAGACCGCATCCTCCGCTGAGACCGCATCCTCCTCCCCGGAGGAGACCGCATCCTCCTCTCCGGAGGAGACCGCATCCTCCTCTCCGGAGGAGACCGCATCCTCCTCTCCGGAGGAGACCGCATCCTCCTCTCCGGAGGAGACCGCATCCTCCTCCCCGGAGGAGACCGCATCCTCCTCCCCGGAGGAGACCGCATCCTCCTCCCCGGAGGAGACCGCATCCTCCTCCCCGGAGGAGACCGCATCTTCCGCTCCGGAGACCGCATCCTCCTCCTCCTCGGAGACCGCATCCTCCTCTCCGGAGGAGACCGCATCCTCCGCTGAGACCGCATCCTCCTCTCCAGGGACTTTATCCTTGTCTCCGGAGACTGCTTCCTCCTCCCCAGGGACCTTGTCCCCGGAGACTGCTTCCTCCTCCCCAGGGACCTTGTCCCCGGAGACTGCTTCCTCCTCCCCAGGGACCTTGTCCCCGGAGACTGCTTCCTCCTCACCAGGGACCTTATCCTTGTCTCCGGAGACTGCTTCCTCCTCCCCAGGGACCTTATCCTTGTCCCCGGAGACTGCTTCCTCCTCCCCAGGGACCTTGTCCCCGGAGACTGCTTCCTCCTCCCCAGGGACCTTGTCCCCGGAGACTGCTTCCTCCTCCCCAGGGACCTTGTCCCCAGAGACTGCTTCCTCCTCCCCAGGGACCTTGTCCCCAGAGACTGCTTCCTCCTCCCCAGGGACCTTGTCCCCAGAGACTGCTTCCTCCTCCCCAGGGACCTTGTCCCCAGAGACTGCTTCCTCCTCCCCAGGGACCTTGTCCCCGGAGGCCGCATCCTCCGCTGAGACCGCATCCTCCTCTCCGGAGACCGCATCCTCCGCTGAGACCGCATCCTCCTCTCCGGAGGAGACCGCATCCTCCTCTCCGGAGGAGACCGCATCCTCCTCCCCGGAGGAGACCGCATCCTCCTCCCCGGAGGAGACCGCATCCTCCTCCCCGGAGGAGACCGCATCCTCCTCTCCGGAGGAGACCGCATCTTCCGCTCCGGAGACCGCATCCTCCTCCTCCCCGGAGACCGCATCCTCCTCCTCCTCGGAGACCGCATCCTCCTCTCCGGAGGAGACCGCATCCTCCTCTCCGGAGACCGCATCCTCCTCTCCGGAGGAGACCGCATCCTCCGCTGAGACCGCATCCTCCTCTCCGGAGGAGACCGCATCCTCCGCTGAGACCGCATCCTCCTCTCCAGGGACTTTATCCTTGTCTCCGGAGACTGCTTCCTCCTCCCCAGGGACCTTGTCCCCGGAGACTGCTTCCTCCTCCCCAGGGACCTTGTCCCCGGAGACTGCTTCCTCCTCCCCAGGGACCTTGTCCCCGGAGACTGCTTCCTCCTCCCCAGGGACCTTGTCCCCGGAGACTGCTTCCTCCTCACCAGGGACCTTATCCTTGTCTCCGGAGACTGCTTCCTCCTCCCCAGGGACCTTATCCTTGTCCCCGGAGACTGCTTCCTCCTCCCCAGGGACCTTGTCCCCGGAGACCGCATCCTCCTCTCTGGAGACCGCATCCTCCGCTGAGACCGCATCCTCCTCCCCGGAGGAGACCGCATCCTCCTCTCCGGAGGAGACCGCATCCTCCTCTCCGGAGGAGACCGCATCCTCCTCTCCGGAGGAGACCGCATCTTCCGCTCCGGAGGAGACCGCATCATCCTCCTCTCCGGAGGAGACCGCATCATCCTCCTCTCCGGAGGAGACCGCATCATCCTCCTCTCCGGAGGAGACCGCATCCTCCTCTCCGGAGGAGACCGCATCTTCCGCTCCGGAGACCGCATCCTCCTCCTCCTCGGAGACTGCATCCTCCTCCTCTCCGGAGGAGACCGCATCATCCTCCTCTCCGGAGGAGACCGCATCATCCTCCTCTCCGGAGGAGACCGCATCATCCTCCTCTCCGGAGGAGACCGCATCATCCTCCGCTCCGGAGGAGACCGCATCATCCTCCGCTCCGGAGACCGCATCTTCTGCTCCGGAGACCGCATCCTCCTCCTCCTCGGAGACCGCATCCTCCTCTCCGGAGGAGACCGCATCCTCCTCTCCGGAGGAGACCGCATCTTCCGCTCCGGAGACCGCATCTTCCGCTCCGGAGACCGCATCCTCCTCTCCGGAGGAGACCGCATCATCCTCTCGGGAGACCGCATCCTCGTCCTTGGCCCCGGGGACTGCATCCTCGTCCTTGGCCCCGGGGACTGCATCCTCGTCTCCAGGGACCTTATCCTTGTCCCCGGGGGCCTTATCCTCGTCCCCGGGGGCTTTACCATTGTCCCCGGGGGCCTTATCTTCGTCCCCGGGGACCTTATTATCGTCCCCGGGGGCCTTATCTTCGTCCCCGGGGACCGCATCCTCATCCTTGTCCTCGGAGACTGGGTCCTTCTCCCAGGAGATTACTCCCCCAGGGCCTGTTGGTTCTTGCCCTCGGCCTGTTGGCTCTCCTAAGAGACCCATCTCTTCATCCACTGTCTTGTGGGTGCGCCGTTTTCTGTAAAGACCAAGAAGAAATTACATAAGCAATGTTTGTAGAACAAATAGAGAGCTCTTCAACAAATTCTACTTCTACTTCTAGCTGGGAAGACACTCTTGAAAATAATTATAGTGCTAACGGAACTTACCTTCGAGCCTTGCATAGGGCAATGGCCAGGATGGCTAGCATGACAATGCCGAGTAAGCATCCTCCTGCAATTATGAGGATGTTAAACAGTGGAATTTCCTTTTGATTGATGGGCTTTTGTTCTTCTTCCTTGATGGGCTTTTGTTCTTCTTCCTTGATGGGCTTTTGTTCTTCTTCCTTGATGGGCTTTTGTTCTTCTTCCTTGATGTTATTGTTATAAGGGAAATCTGTAAGGAACACAAAGACTGGTTAGAAGGTGACAAGACTAGAGATCCTGCCAGTAACACACTTCCTGTCCTAGTGTGACAACGCTCACTAACCATAGAGTACCCATGGGGTATTAGCGTTGTCACCCTTGGAAGGACTTCGAAACAACCTGCCCTCGCTTATCTTCTAGAGCAGGGGTCTCCAAATTTTCTAAACAATGGGTCCGTTTATTGTCCTTCAGACTTTAGGGGGGCAGACTGTGGCCATTGGGAGTAGAAAATTTATTTTTTGTGTCGGTGAGAGGAATTGTGCCCCTTTGTTGGTGTCATTGAGAGGATGTGTGCCCTATCATTGGGAGCAATAGCGCCCGTTCATTGGTGTCATCATGAGGAATTGTGCCCCATCATTGGGGTCATTGGGAGGAATAGTGCCCCCATCATTGGTGTCATTGGGAGGAATTGTGCCCCCATCATTGGGGTCATTGGGAGGAATTGTGCCCCATCATTGGGGTCATTGGTGTCATTGGGAGGAATTGTGCCGCATCATTGGTGTCATTAGGAAGAATTGTGACTCTTTGTTGGTGTCAGTGGGAGAAATTGTTGGTGTCAGTGGATGAAATATTGCCCCCAAGGGCCAGATAAAAGCAAGCAAATGGGCTGCAGTTTGAAGACCACTGCTCTATAACATGGAGGGATGGGGGCTTCAGGGATAGCTGGGAACAATGCCATTGATAACAGTCGGCACAGGGGCACCACAAGGAGATTGGGGGAATGGGATTCGTGTTGGGTGGGGGAATCTTTGCAGGGGCAGGAGGTAAGAATTGCTCTAGGAGGGAAATTTTGTGAGGTGTGCTAGGAGTGGTGATTTGTGTCCAGAGGGGGACGGGGAAGAAGACTTGTGCTAGGAGGGGCGATTTGGGGGGAGGGCTGTGCTAGAAAAGATAAGGTGGGGGGGGGGGGATTTGTACTAGAAGGGGAACTTTTTTTGGGAAGGGAAGTGAAATTTGGGGGAGGGGGGGGGGGGGGGGGGGGGGAGTTTGTGCAAGGATGAATTGGGGAGGGTAATTTGTGCTGGAAAGGGGGATTTGGAGGGGGGGTGATTTATGCTTGTAGAGGACACTTGAGCGGTAGATGATTTGTACCAGGAAGTAGGATTTTTTTTTGGGGGGGGGGGGGGGGGGGGGGGGGGGGGGGGGGGGGGGGCGAGAGGTAGGAATTGTTCTAGGAGGGAAATATTGGGAGGTGTGCTAGGAGTGGTGATTTGGAAGGATTTGTGTCCAGAGGGGGGATGGGGGGGGGAAGATTTGTGCTAGGAGGGGCGATTTAGGAGGGCGGGGGCTGTGCTAGAAGAGATAAGGTGGGGTGGGATTTGTGCTAGGAGGGGAACTTTTTTTTTGGGAGGGAAAGGAAGTGAAATTTGGGGGAAAGGAGGGATTTGTGCAAGGATGGAGAATTGGTGAGGGTATTTTGTGCTGAAAAGGGGGATTTTGAGTGGGGGGGGGGGGTTATTTGTGCTTGTAGAGGACACTTGAGGGGTAGAGGATTTGTACCAGGAAGTAGGATTATTTTTTTTTGCGGGGGGTTTATGCAGAATGAGACGATTTGAGCTGGAGGGGATGGGGGGATTTGTGCTGGGAGGGGGGATTTTAGTAGAGGAGGGGGATCTGTATTGGAAGGTGGGGGGGGGGGAATTCATGTTTCGGGGCAAACATGCAGGTTAGTGGCCGGGGGGGGGGGGTTTGCTAATACATCTTGGGGTGGGGGGGGGCGCAGTTTGGCATTTTCGCCCTGGGCTTTAGATGACCTTGCCCCGGCACTGCATTGAGGTTATTATATCTATAATGCTTACATTTCCATAACTTACTTTGTGGCAGGAAGGTCAGCACTTTCACCATTGGAGTCGGTTCGTATTCCTCGCCGTCAACGCTGAGGTGAAGTTCATACTGCGCAACGTCCTCCAGCTCGATCGGATCCAACACCAGGGAGCAATTGCCCTCAGGCACGAGTTTATTGAACGCCCTGACCCTGGGGTCAAAGTGTTCGGAAACGGATTGATTATAATGAATAAGAAGGGGGTGGTAAGGCTCACTCCTCCCCCACTCCATCCTAACGAGATGGCCTTGTGATGGGTCATCCAGGTGGAATTGGCACGGGATGAGGAGCCGCGATCCCACCAATGCATCCATGTAGAATGGCACCGAGTTAACCGTTGTAATCTTCACAGCTGGGGGGAAAAAAAAAAGAGAGAGAAAAACGTTATTTTTTCAATAAAATCCTATAGAGCAATGACAAGTAACAGAGAATAAAATCAGTCCCATTGCCGACAATAGGGAGCGGCTTGTCATGCGATTTTGGAACTGTCACATCGCATGACAAGTCGCACCGGTGTGAACAGGTTTGGGGTTGGGGGGTGCGGGGCTAAGGAAGCTTTCATGCTGAACCGTATTTTCTTCCATTAGTAAAAAGCACAAGAAAAAAAAAAAAACCGCATGACCATTAAATCCTATGGAAGTCTACACATTGATCAGTTGCGGGTGCGTTTTTTCAAAGTGCTGATTGCTGTATTTTTGGTGCATGTTTGGTGCGGTAAAAAAAAAAATAAAAAAAAAAATGCACCGAAAACACAATTCCCCATTGAAATGAATGGGAATGCAAAAAAAAAAAATATGGCAGAAATGCAACCAAAAAAAATAAAATGCACCAAAAACACAATTCCCCATTGAAATGAATGGAAGAAAACGCATCAAAATTTTTTTGGTGCGTTTTTGCAACATTTTTTTTTTTCCATTCCCATTCATTTTAATGGGGAGGTGAATTTTGCACCTCCCCATTGAAATGAATGGGAATGCAAAAAAAAAAATGGCAAAAACGCACCAAAAAAAATTAATAAAAATGCACCTCCCTAATGCAATGAATGGGAAATGCATCCGTAATGTGGAAAAAAAACGTAACACATAACAGAACTTCAACAATCGCGATTTAAATGTAATGTTTTTATGTTATTGTTCACTATGTAATGGGGTGAAAAAAGACAGATTAAAAAAAAATAAAAAACTATTTAAAATGTAAAAAATTTAATTAAAAATATCCCCAAAAAAATGTTAGCAATAAATAGACACCCCAAATCTCATTGTACAATCTTCTAGAGGCCCATCACACACTATGCAATCTGATTGCAGTGTGTGTGATGAATCTAAAGGAGATTGTACAATCAGATTGCATAGCGCGCCACGAATCTAGCGGTTGGCATTTAGAGGGGTTCAAAAAGACAGGGAGGTGGTATATAGGACGCCTCGTATTTTTATTTCCGCCCTCACTGTCAGTCAGCGCCCTCCTTTTCCGCCCTTCTTTCAGGCACCTTAATGGCTTTACTTCCGCCCCTCTTATCAGATTCCCCCACCCCCCTCTCTTTTTCCCGGGCTTCCTATTGGGCGCCACAATTGGCTACTCCCGCCCTTCCGCTAAGATGCCTCCCCCTCCGTACATCTATAACTAATAATATTCACATTCTGCTGCATATATTTTATGAAAATAATCTTACCTGTCGCTGTGTTGATGAGCAGAATAAATCCTGCTAAGAATAATAATAATCTCATTTTGTCTTGTCTTTTTTTTTAATAGCAAATAGCAAAAAAATCAAGAGCCGCAAAACACACGTCTTCTCCGTTTGAATACCAAAGTCAGAGTGAGGCAGACTTCTAGCTACACTCCTTGTATGGACAGCTGTGATGATGTCATAGAGGGATAGTGTGGCTGGTCACGAGACCAGGCCGAACAACGGTCATGTGACGTCTGCTCCAAAAATAGAAATGACGTCATAGAGTGATAGTGTGGCTGGTCACGAGACCAGGCAGGCCAACGGTTATGTGACTCCAGTGGCGTATCCAAGGTATGGCAAGTGCCATGGGCGCCACATGTAGGGGGCGCTGGAGAGTGGCTGGCAGTCTACACTGCTCAGAGGTGACCCCCAGCAGAGCATATGGTCGGTGCTCTCCTCTCCCCCGAAAGATCTGGGAAAGCGTTTTAGCGTGTGGGTCAGATGACTCCCCCCTCTGGCACATCCCAATATTCTCCCCGCAGGGTGGGCGCTCACTCTCCACTCCGCGGCCATGCAGTGTACACGGGTGGGCAGTGGGAGGAAGTTTCTGTCCATGGTAAGAAGAGCAGAGTTGCTGCACAGCTGTGGCCCTCATGTCCCCCCCCCCAATTAAAATGATCGGCAGGGCAATTGCAGAGCGATTCTCTGTGTGTGTCTCCCTCCCGCTCCTGTACGCTCTCAGCTGCTGGAGGGATAGACACACAGAGAATCTGTAATTGCCGTGCCGATCATCCATTCCTCCATGTCCTGTTCAAAGTTTGCTGTCGGGGTCATAATGACAGAAGGCAGACCGTGCCAGCTCGAGCAGCAGCACTTCCATCCCTAAGCCCGCCCTGTGTGTGTGCAACCTACAGGGGAGGGCTGGCAGCCTTAGGCCTGGGGGGCAAGTCCAGTCAAGTGGCCCATAGAGCCAGTGGTGGAAAAGTGATAGATAAGGGAAAACAGTCTAAGGTTTTACATGATCACAAAGGTGGGGTAGTGGCAGGGAGGACAATGTGGCCCTCCAGGGCCCTTGTGGGACTTGTACCACCATGGCCTCCAGGAACTAAAGTGCAAACAAGTCTCTGTATGAATCCCTCAGAGCTGAGGACCTGACCCCCCCCCCCCCTGCAACTATTGAAGGACTACAAGTCCAAGCATTAACGCCTGAGATCTAAGGTCTAAGGATGAGACCCCCCCCAATTAGTTACGGAGTGCAAGTCCTAGCATGAAGACCTGAGATCTAAGGATGTGACCCCCTTAGATCTCACGGATTCATGCTGTGACCTGTAATTCGTCACTAGTGGGGGGGGGGGGGGTGGCATGTGGGTTCATGCTGGGACCTGTAGTCCTTCACTTTGGGGGTCATATCCTCAAAAGTGAAGGATTAAAACAAGCCCCAGCATGAACCCCTGAGATTTAAGGATATGGCCCCTTAGATCCCACAGGTTCATGCTATAACCTGTAGTCCTTCACTAGTTTAAGGGCCAGGGGGACACGTTCTGAGGGGTTTAAGCTGGGGCAGTGGGACCTGCAGTCCTTCACTAGTTGGAGGGGGGGGGGGCAGGGGTGTGTGACACATTCTGAGCTCTGAGGGGTTCATGCTGGGACCTGTAGTCCTTCACTTTTGGGGTGTCACATCCCCAAAAGGTAAGGACTGCAAGTCCCAGCATGACCCCTGGCTGAGATCTAAGGATGTGACCACCTCCTCTGCTGCCAGCTCATGCTCCCATGACACACATGCTCCACATTTCCCTGCACAGAGAGCGACCCCGCTCCACATTTCCCTGCACAGAGAGCGACCCCGCTCCACATTTCCCTGCACAGAGAGCGACCCCGCTCCACATTTCCCTGCACAGAGAGCGACCCCGCTCCACATTTCCCTGCACAGAGAGCGACCCCGCTCCACATTTCCCTGCACAGAGAGCGACCCCGCTCCACATTTCCCTGCACAGAGAGCGACCCCGCTCCACATTTCCCTGCACAGAGAGCGACCCCGCTCCACATTTCCCTGCACAGAGAGCGACCCCGCTCCACATTTCCCTGCACAGAGAGCGACCCCGCTCCACATTTCCCTGCACAGAGAGAGACCCCGCTCCACATTTCCCTGCACAGAGAGAGACCCCGCTCCACATTTCCCTGCACAGAGAGAGACCCCGCTCCACATTTTCCTACACAGAGAGAGACCCCGCTCCACATTTCCCTGCACAGAGAGCGACGCCGCTCCACATTTCCCTGCACAGAGAGCGACGCCGCTCCACATTTCCCTGCACAGAGAGAGACCCCCGCTCCACATTTCCCTGCACAGAGAGAGACCCCGCTCCACATTTCCCTGCACAGAGAGCGACGCCGCTCCACATTTCCCTGCACAGAGAGAGACCCCGCTCCACATTTCCCTACACAGAGAGAGACCCCGCTCCACATTTCCCTACACAGAGAGAGACCCCGCTCCACATTTCCCTACATAGAGAGAGACCCCGCTCCACATTTCCCTGAACAGAGAGTGCCTCCGCTCCACATTTCCCTGCACAGAGAGACACCCCGCTCCACATTTCCCTACACAGAGAGAGACCCCGCTCCACATTTCCCTACACAGAGAGAGACCCCGCTCCACATTTCCCTGCACAGAGAGAGACCCCGCTCCACATTTCCCTGCACAGAGAGAGACCCCGCTCCACATTTCCCTACACAGAGAGAGACCCCGCTCCACATTTCCCTGAACAGAGAGTGCCTCCGCTCCACATTTCCCTACACAGAGAGAGACCCCGCTCCACATTTCCCTACACAGAGAGAGACCCCACTCCACATTTCCCTGAACAGAGAGAGACCCGCTCCACATTTCCCTGCACAGAGAGTGCCTCCGCTCCACATTTCCCTACACAGAGAGAGACCCCGCTCCACATTTCCCTACACAGAGAGAGACCCCGCTCCACATTTCCCTACACAGAGAGAGACCCCGCTCCACATTTCCCTGAACAGAGAGAGACCCCGCTCCACATTTCCCTACACAGAGAGAGACCCCGCTCCACATTTCCCTGAACAGAGAGAGACCCCGCTCCACATTTCCCTGCACAGAGAGAGACCCCGCTCCACATTTCCCTGAACAGAGAGAGACCCCGCTCCACATTTCCCTGAACAGAGAGAGACCCCGCTCCACATTTCCCTGCACAGAGAACGACGCCGCTCCACATTTCCCTGCACAGAGAGAGACCCCGCTCCACATTTCCCTGCACAGAGAGCGACGCCGCTCCACATTTCCCTACACAGAGAGCGACGCCGCTCCACATTTCCCTGCACAGAGAGCGACGCCGCTCCACATTTCCCTGCACAGAGAGCGACGCCGCTCCACATTTCCCTGCACAGAGAGCGACGCCGCTCCACATTTCCCTGAACAGAGAGAGACCCCGCTCCACAATTTGGTGGGATCAGGGCACACTCTCTGTGCCCCAAGTCCACCCTATTTTGAAATCTAATGGAACCTCTGGCTCTAGTCAGGTGCTTTAAAAAAAAACAAAAAAAACATTGGAATTCATCCTGAAAGGGGTCGTGCGCATGGATGGGTGGCGGCATCAGGGATTTGGGGGGGGGGGCGGTGCCCACAATGCATGGGCTGCCACATTTGTATTGTTGCCCCACACAGCAGATCAGGGGGTCTGCAACAAGTAACCTGTGACTGACTGTGTTGCTGCTTCCAGGAAAGGGTCATTACCTCGCTCAGCTTCAGTGTCTTCCCAGCAGGGAAAAGTGAAATAATTCTTCCCTCTCAGGCTCCCTCCAACTCACCACCTCATGATCCCCTCTCATCTTCCTCGATGTTCTTTGCAGCCTCCTGGTGTTCTCTCCCTTCCCCCTGTGCATGTTGCAGGCTACAGTCCATTCACAGGCAATCACCATTTTTTTCCTGGTACTCGGGACTACATGTCCCATGATCCTCTCCTGCTCTGACTCCTCCCTCTCATTGGCTCTGACCATGGCCAATGAGCGAAGGAAGAGAGCGGACAAAAGGCAGTGTCTGTGTGAAGAGGAGAGGGAGGGGGAGGAAATCCCCCGCAGCTGAAGGCTTTCCCTTCACCTAGCCTGTCACTGTCAGCGCCGCTGCCTTGTGGATCCTGTGACAGCGGCGGCTGGTGGTATGTGAGGGGGGGGTGTAGACATGGACTATAAAGCTCAGCTGCCACCTGATGGGGTTTTACGGTGCATTGCCATAGAATGAGATTTGCCGTGGAATGAGATGCTCCGCCTCCATCACATCCTATTGGCTTACACTGGTCACGTGACCTATTTAACCGTGTGATGGAGGCGGAGCATCTCATCCGACGGCAAATCTCATCCTGCTGTTAATCTCTAGCAGCTCAGCAGCACATGATGTGTTCAGGGAAACACTGTGATGCAAGATCTGTGTGTGTAAATAAAGAAAGCACTTTAGAAGGGGAGGGGAGTATGTTATAGTAAAACAAAATCAGTGTGCATATGACATAACAGGGGCGCAGCCGACCCTTGCGGCCCCAAGCTCCTGGTGTCCTGTCAAATAATGTCCCAGACACTGTGACAGAGACTGATGTGAGACTGATGTTTGCTCCGTGCAGCTCCAGCTATCACAGGGAGGAGATCCTCTCCCTGTGATAGCCAAAGTGAGACTGATGTTCGCGTCGAGATACACTCCGCTCCCCTCTCCTGGACTGACATGGAGACGAGTGAGGGAAAGATGGCCCCCACCCAACTCCATGACACTGCAGGGCGGAAGCGACCTCAAAACGTCACTTACGCCCATAGCTCTTAAAGGGCCATTTTATTTTTTTAAATGACAACATTTTTTTTTTTTTTATATTGCATTTTAGTGTAAATATGAGATCTGAGGTCTTTTTGACCCCCAGATCTCATATGAGGTCCTGTCATGCTTTTTTTCTATTACAAGGGATATTTACCTTCCTTGTAATAGGAATAAAAGTGACAAATTTTTTTTTTTTAAAACAGTGTAAAAATAAAAGGTAAAATAAATAAGAAAAAAAAAATACAAATTTTAAACGCGCCCCGTCCCGCCAAGCTTGCATGCAGAAGCGAACGCATACGCAAGTAGCGCCCGCATATGAAAACAGTGTTCAAACCACACATGTGAGGTATCGCCGCGATCGGTAGAGCGAGAGCAATAATTCTAGCCCTAGAACTCCTCTCTAACGTAAAACATGCAACCGGTAGAATTTTGCCTATGGAGATTTTTAAGGGTAAAAGTTTGTCGCCATTCCACGAGCGGGTGCAATTTTGAAGTGCGACATGTTGGGTATCAATTTACTTGGCGTAACATTATCTTTCACAATATAAAAACAATTGGGCTAACTTTACTGTTGCCTTATTTTTTAATTCAAAAAAGTGTATTTTTTAAAAAAAAGTGTGCTTGTAAGACCGCTGCGCAAAGACGGTCCGACAGAAAGTATTGCAACGACCGCCATTTTATTCTCTAGGATGTTAGAAAAAAAATGTATAATGTTTGGGGGTTCTAAGTAATTTTTTAGCAAAAATAAATGTTTTAACTTGTAAACAACACATCTAAACACAACACATCTCACAAAAATTTTTTACCTTGTAAACAACACATCTAAACACAACACATCTAAAAAAGAGGCCTGGTCCTTAAGTGGTTAACACTTACCTCCTAGATTACCAGTAGCTGATATTCATGGTAAGTCACTATAATATATAACAGCAACTCCTCTGCCAAAGGCAAACAAATAACTGGTGTGGTTTTCCTTTCAGCCTGGGTACTTACTGCACCTCTCCCGACATGGGGTCTCCTCGCACAGTGGATAGCCCCTCCCCCTTCACTCTACTGGCCCACGCCCATCATCTGACTTTTTCCTCCAGACAATTTCAGCCTCCCGACATGACATCTGTCTCTCTGTAGCTGAGAACTCAGGTGAGAGGTCTGCTGTGATGATAGGACAGTCAAAACTAGAAGCGGCGGGCCTCCCCATAAGTTGGGGAACTTATACAACAACTCATTGGTTGGGGTCCGCCACCCGGGGCCCCCTACATATGTATGGGCTGTTCCCTTCCCTGATGTCGGACACTTAATGGGGGCACCAGACCGATTTGCCTCCCGGCCCAGTCTGCTCCATAAGACTGGCGCTACAATAAAAGTGTAGCGCAAGCTGGCGGGGACTCTTTTCGTGCTGCCCTTCTTGCAAAGTGCCGCCCTAGGCCTGGGCCTTGTTGGCCTAGGCTAAGATACAGCGTTGCCTCTACTATCACAGGAGTGAGCTCTTTCTCTGATTCAAACCCCCCTCACATGCTCTTACTCTCCCCGTTTGAGAACTCTCCTGTGATTTAGGATGTGAACAGTAACAGCTGGGAGTATCAGTCTTAGCAACTCCCTAGCAACAAGGCAGAATGGGATAATGCCATCTCTGTAATTTTTTCAGTCAGGCTTCAGAAGGTATGTAAATGGCCTACTACACCTAAAACAAGGGCATTATTCAACATTAGAGCTGCACCGTTTGTATTTATCTACCGACACCACCTAAATTGTAAAGGTGAACCAGACCTTTAAGTCAGCCAATAAAGGGTGTCGCATTCTATGTTTATGGGCTCATTCAGGCTTCATTTTCGTTCAGATCGTGCTTCAGACAGCAATAGACAGGCAGTGATAGTGTTGTATTGCCTCCTCTCTGCATGATTATCCCCCCAATTGACCAGATAACTGAGCATGTTGTGTGCGGTTACGGGGTGGTTGCCCAGTGGCCCCATTCACTTGAGCGTGACTAGCGATATACTTCCTGCCATGACATGTGTACTCCCCCTGACTGCCACCTCAGCAAAAAAAGGAGGAGGAGCGGTTGAAGAGTGGTAAAAATGTGGCTCAACCGCGGGGGTTTTTACCGGAGCTCAGTCGCTAGTTTAAATGAGACCTTAGGCTCAATCCATCGTTGTTCTGGCAGCAGCTAGCTGCCATAACCCCGGTATTCTCTTGTTTGGCCGGCGGTCCGGTTTCCGATAATAGTGGTCTCTGTGGATTCGGCACGATATCACTTTCATCGGTGGCGGGAGAGGGCCCCCCCTCCCACCGCGCTATGGTGCCCTCCGCCGATTACCGGTGCCCTCCGCTGCTTACAGGAGCTGTCGGCAGCGGCGGAGGCGATCGGATCTTCACCCTTGCTGGGCATAGAGAAGAGTGGCCCCCATCCATCTCCATAACAATGAAGGGCGGAAGCGTCATCAAAATGTCACTTCCGCCCATAGCTCTTAAAGGGCCATTTTATTATTACATTTTTTTAAATGACCAATTTTTTTTATTTTTTTATTGCATTTTACTGTAAATATGAGATTTGAGGTCTTTTTGACCCCAGATCTCATATTTAAGAGGTCCTGTCATGCCTCTTTTTTATATTACAGGGGATGTTTACATTCCTTGTAATAGGAATAAAAGTGACACAATTTTTATTTATTTTTAAAACCGTGTAAAAATAAAAGGTAAAATAAGAAAAAATAAAAAAATTTGTAACCATGCCCCGTCCTGACAAGCTAGCGTGCAGAAGCGAACGCATATGTGAGTAGCGCCCGCATATGAAAACGGTGTTCAAACCACACATGTGAGGTATCGCCGCGATCAGTAGAGTGAGAGCAATATTTCCAGCCCTAGACCTCCTCTGTAACTCAAAACATGCAACATGTAGAATTTTTAAATGGCGCCTATGGAGATTTTTAAGGGTAAAAGTTTGTCGCCATTTCACGAGCGGGCGCAATTTTGAAGCGTGGCATGTTGGGTATCAATTTACTTGGCGTAGCATTACCTTTCATAATATAAATAAAATTGGGCTAACTTTACTTTTGTCTTATTTTTTAATTCAAAAAAGTGTATTTTTTCCAAAGAAAGTGGGTTTGTAAGACCGCTGCGCAAATACGGTGTGACAGAAAGCATTGCAACCTCTGCCATTTTATTCTCTAGGGTGTTAGAAAAAAATATATATAATGTTTGGGGGTTCTAAGTAATTTTCTAGCAAAAAAATTGTGTTTTTAACTTGTAAACAACACATCTCAAAAAGAGGCTCGGCCCTTAAGTGGTTAAAAAAAAATCCAAAAACGCAGAGGCCTAAAAATGCATTGATGTGAACGTGTTCCATAGGAACCCATGTTAAAAATAATGTCCTGCGTTTTTGCAAAAAGCATGAAAAAAACGCATAGGTGTGAACTGAGGCTGGGTTCCAACCAGGGCAAATTGGATGTGGGTTCGCCGCATCCAATTCGCAATAGCAGGAGATTTCACACATCTCTAGAGCAGCTCCAGTGCGAATTTGCACAGGCGTCCTGTACGTCTTCTGGTCCGCTTCAGGTCTGAATTCAGCCAAAAATTCAGGCTAAAATTGGACCTGAAACGGTGAATGGGGATGCACCGGACCCCGGGTGTGAGCCGCATGGGGCAAGGTGAACCCCACCTCAGAAAACGCTTTCCCACGTGTTGGTTTCCCATTGTATGGATTCTTGTACTCAGAGCCGTTCCGCCCTATACACTCACTATGCAAGATGCATAGGGCCCCGCCGCTGTGGGGGGGCCCCCCCAAGGGCGGATCGGCTTTGCTTCCCGAGCTCCAATCTCCTCCTCCCCCTCCTCCTCTTGTCACACAGCGGGAGTCAGAAGACCGCTGTGTCTCAGAGCTGACTGAAACCTTCGGCCAGCGCTATGACAAAGATCCCGCCCTCCTCCTAGACCAGCTCGTGTGATAGATACAGTGTTCTGTCTATCACACAAGCTGGTCTAGAAGGAGGGTGGGACTTTTGTCATAGTGCGGCATAACATTTCACATTGAGCTCCGTGACACAGCGGGAGATGCCTGCTGTGCGTAATCCACTGACACTGACTGGTGAGGCTACATTGATTGCCACAGTAAGACTGCAATGATGGGCACCATTAGGCTGCAATAATGATGGGCACAGTAAGGCTGCAATGATTGGCATGGTGAGGCGGCAGTGATTGGCATGGTAAGGCGGCAATGATTGGCATGGTGAGGTGGCAATTAACATGGCGAGGCTGCAATGATAAGCATGGCGAGGCTGCAATGATAAGCATGGCGAGGCTGCAATGATAAGCATGGCGAGGCTGCAATGATAAGCATGGCAAGGCTGCAATGATAAGCATGGCAAGGCTGCAATGATAAGCATGGCAAGGCTGCAATGATAAGCATGGTAAGGCTGCAATGATAAGCATGGTAAGGCTGCAATGATAAGCATGGTAAGGCTGCAATGATAAGCATGGTAAGGCTGCAATGATAAGCATGGTAAGGCTGCAATGATAAGCATGGTAAGGCTGCAATGATAAGCATGGTAAGGCTGCAATGATAAGCATGGTAAGGCTGCAATGATAAGCATGGTAAGGCTGCAATGATAAGCATGGTAAGGCTGCAATGATAAGCATGGTAAGGCTGCAATGATTGGCATGGTGAGATGGCAATTATTAACACGGTGAGGCTGCAATGATAAGCATGGTAAGGCTGCAATGATTGCCATGGTGAGGTGGCAGTGATGGGCACGGTGAGGCTGCAATGATTGGCATGGTAAGGCTTTAATGATTGGCACGGTGAGGTGGCAATGATGGACAAGGTGAGGCGGCAGTGATGGGCACACTAAGGCTGCAATGATGGGCACGGTGAGGTGGCAATTATTAACATGATGAGGCTGCAATAATGGGCACGGTGAGGCTGCAATGATTGGCGCGGTGAGGATTTAAGGAAGTCTCTCTGGGGATCCTGATGTAGGGGGAGGCTCTCTGGGGACCCTGATTTGAGGAGGGGCTCTCTGAGGACACTGATGTAAGGGGAGCCCTCTGGGGACCCTGACGTAAGGGGAGGCTTTCTAGGGGCCCTGACGTAAGGGGAGGCTCTCTGAGGACCCTAATGTAAGGAGGGAGGCTCTCTGGGGACCTATGCTCACGGCATCATGGGTCAGGTAGAGGGCCCCTTAGCAGAATTTTGCTTAGGGCCCCAGGGAGGTCAGGATCGGCACTGCCTGTGTCTATAGATAAACTTCAACCTTTTATCTCTGATCTGTTAGGAATTGTATGCATTTGGCAGAGCCGAGCGCTGGAGCCATAGCAACCGATCAGCCAATCACAGATCTTCCTAGAAATTTCAAACTGATGCAGGAGAAATGTTGTGGGAAATTTCTAGGAAGATCTGTGATTGGTTGATCGGTTGCTATGGCTCCAGCGCTCGGCTCTGCCAAATCTATACAATGCAAACAATGCATACAATTCCTAACAGATCAGAGATAAAATGTTTCCATTTCTGCTACCAGCCTGCTGCTTTTACATAAACAATCGAATACAGATATCATTCTTTTCTAGGTAAGTAACAGCTTCTTGCGGAGATATTGTCAGCAAAATAATTATTATTTAACAACTTCAGCCCCAGACCAATTGTCAGCTTAAAGCGGTGTTCCGGCCGAAATTATACTTTTTAAATAAAAATACCCCTATAATACACAAGTTTAATGTATTCTAGTAAAGTTAGTCTGTAAACTAAGGTCTGTTTTGTTAGTTTTTAGCAGTAGTTTGTTATTTTTATAAACTTGCAGCAGGCTGTGGCCATCTTAACTGTGGGCATCTGAAGTCAGACTGTATTTCTTCCTGGATCTCATCCTTGCAGATCTCGTACATGCTCAGTGCAGCATAAGCAGTGTAATGGGTTTCAGGTCAGGTTTCCATAGCAACGGCAGTGTCAGAGGAAGTTGCTGCCCCTTCCCAGGAGGCATTGCAAACAGGAAATGATGCGATGGGCCACGGCCAGGGAGGAGGAAGTGAAAAATGAATACAGCATATATACAGTCTGTGCTGAAAAAAAAATAAAAAAAATATCCAATTTGTTTACAGTGCACAGTTTAGTGAGGGATGCTGAAGAGTTGTAAAAGTGGGTGGAACTCCACTTTAAGGACCAGAGGTCTTTTTTCAATTTCGCACTGCACTGCTTTAACTGGTAATTGCGCGGTCATGCAATGTTGTAACCAAACGAAATTTGCGTCCTTTTCTTCCCACAAATAGAGCTTTCTTTTGATGGTATTTGATTGCCTCTGTGATTTTTATTTGTTGCGCTATAAACGCAAAAAGACTGCAAATTTTGAAAAAAAAAGATATTTTTTCTACTTTTTGTTATAAGAGAAATCGAATAAACTCAATTTTAGTCAAACATTTGGGCCAAAATTTATTCAGCCACATGTCTTTAGTAAAAAAAATGCCAATAAGCATATATTTATTGGTTTGCGCAAAAGTTCTAGCGTCTACAAACTAGAGTACATTTTCTGGAATTTACACCGCTTTTAATTTATGACTGCCTATCTCATTTCTTGAGGTGCTAAAATGGCAGGGAAGTACAAAACCCCCCCAAATGACCCCATTTTGGAAAGTAGACACCCCAAGCTATTTGCTGAGAGGCATGTTGAGCCCATTGAATATTTTTTTTTTTTTTAGTCCCAAGTGATTGAATAAAGACAAAAAAAAAAAAAGTTGTCACTAAATGATATATTGCTCACACATGCCATGGTTATATGTGGAGATGCACCCCAAAATACATTTTGCTGCTTCTCCTGAGTATGGGGATACCACATGTGTGGGACTTTTTGGGAGCCTAGCCGCGTACGGTGCCCCGAAACCCAAGCACCGCCTTCAGGATTTCTAAGGGTGCAAATTTTTGATTTCACTCCTCACTACCTATCACAGTTTCGAAGGCCATAAAATGCCAAAATAGCACAAGACCCCCCCAAATGGCCCCATTGTGGAAAGTAGACACCCCAAGCTATTTGCTGAGAGGCATGTTGAGTCCATGGAATATTTTATATTTTGCCACAAGTTGCGGGAATATTACAAACTTTTTTTTTTTTGCCCAAAGTTGTCACTAAATTATATATTGCCCACACATGCCATGGGCATATGTGGAATTACACCCCAAAATACATTCTGCTGCTTCTCCTGAGTACGGGCATACCACATGTGTGGGACTTTTTGGGAGCCTATCCGCATACTGCACCTCTAGACCCCTTTACATTACACAGCACCCCTTTACATTACACAGCACCCTGCACCTCTGGAGCCCTTTACATTACACAGCACCTCTGGACCCCTTTACATTACAAAGCACCTCTGGACCCCTTTACATTACAAAGCACCTCTGGACCCCTTTACATTACAAAGCACCTCTGGACCCCTTTACATTACAAAGCACCTCTAGACCCCTTTACATTACACATCACCATGCACCTCTAGACCCCTTTACATTACACAGCACCCTGCACCTCTAGACCCTTTACATTACACAGCACCCTGCACCTCTAGACCCCTTTACATTACACAGCACCCTGCACCTCTAGACACCTGTATGTTACACAGACACCCCCCCCCTAGCAGCTCTGGACCCCCTGCATGTTACACAGACCCGCCTACAATACAGACCCCCCTACAATACAGACCCCCACCCCTGCACAACCCCCCTACAGTGCAGACCCCCCCCTTCAGTACAGACCCCCCTACAGTGGAGACCCGCCCCCCTACAATGCAGAGCCCCCCCCTTTAGTACAGACCCCCCCTACAATGCCGACCCCCCCTACTACACCCCCCCAGTGTGTGGCACCCGGTGCGGCCCGCCCCCCCCGCACCCCCCTTAGTACGCCACTGCGCATACGGGACCCCGAAAACCAAGCACCGCTTTCAGGATTTCTAAGGGCATAAATTTTTGATTTCACTCCTCACTACCTATCACTACCTATCACAGTTTTGAAGGCCATAAAGTGTCCTGTCAGTGTCAGTGCTGAGTGCTGAGTGAAGGAAGAGGACGTGCGCCCAGCAGCTCCGGCCGCCAGAAGCCCACAGCCCCCAGCGAGCAGGACCCAGCCAGTGCATATCCCATCCCGGACCCCTGAGCAGTGAGGACAGGGAGCAGGAGTACAACGGGACCCCACTGCGGATCCCGCGGCCCCCCGCAATCAATCGGCCCCCTTTCTTTCTCCGCGCCGGCCCATCTGCCCATTGGGCATCAGAAACTAGGAGAGTCCCCGGCCTAGTCCCGGCCGAAGCCGGCCATCCGCCTCCCCAATCACCTCTCTAGCCCTCTTTTTCGGCTCAACAGGGCTGAGGCGAGCCTCCCCCCCCCCCTCCAAGCCCTTCAGCGCCCACCAAACACTCACGGAAGAACTGGGAGCCGTCAGGGCTAGGACAGGCCGCAGCTCGGGCCTAGTCCGGCGGCCATCTTGGTACACCCAAATCCACAGCACTTCACCTGCTTCTACATAGTACGGCGGCCATCTTGGTACACCCAGACCGGCCAAGTTATTTTAAAATGCAGGTTTTTAACCAAAGTTTTTAACCAAGTTTTTAACCAAGTTTTTGCAAGGCTTTTAATTACAGTATACACCCAGACCAGCCAGTTTTAACCACAAGTTTTTTAACAGCACACACCAGTATCATCAGCATCACCATATAGCCGCCTCTTCTTCCCCAGGTGATCAACATCAGGATTCACCCTATCCCCATCATTTGAGCAACCCGGTAAGGTAAATATTCTGGTAAGTATCGCAGGGGACCACCATTAGCAGTTGATCCAGGGACCAACGTCCGACCGCCCCTCGGGGGGTCAGGAAGGAATTTTTTCCTCTGCAATAGCAATTGGCCGCGCTAGTAGGGGTTTTTCGCCTTCCTCTGGATCAACGGGAGGGAGGGTGTAGGTCTACAGGGTTTCCCACAGATCCGCAACATCTTCAACCAGCTTGCGCAAGACCGTTATCGCCTCAACAAAGGCATCCACTTTTTTCAACGCATCATCTCGCCCACAGCAGGGAAAAAATTTTTTGGAGCACCTCAACATGTGCAATTTCAAATACTCAGCAGAGTCACTCCGCAGACTAAGAAATTTGACTGCAACTCTACCGACCGACATTCAAAAAATATTACAAAAAGAACGACTACTAAGGATCAATCCACAAGCAACGATCAAACATAAGAAGACTACAACTCAACCGCAACAGTTAGCATGCGCCTTGATTAACACCAGATCGGCGGTCAAGCACAGGCACGAAATCCATGACTTCATCACACAAAACAACATAGATTGCCTCTTCATCACGGAAAGCTGGCTAACACCCGACTGCAACACCATCCTAACAGAATTAGTGCCAGAAAACTACAGGATCCTAACCGAGCATAGGAAAGGAAAAAAAGGAGGAGGCCTAGCTGTGATCTTCAAAGCTCATCTAGCGCTCGTCAAACCTACGGTACAGAACACAGCAACTTTTATGGAGACACTTACTCTACAGATGCAAACCACACCACAAGAAACCATCCACATGCTGCTATGCTACAGACCACCAGGACCAAACACAAACCTACCGATACCACTCACGGAATTCATCTCGGCACACACCCTGAAAAACAACAAGGTTCTGGTACTCGGAGATTTCAACCTCTGGGCGAACTCCACCGAAGACCCCATCGCCACCACCTGCATCAATCAACTGGAAGACCTAGGGCTCCAACAACTAGTAAAGGCTCCCACACATGGGTCAGGTCACATCCTGGACCTCATCTTCAAGCAAAATACGGACATCAGCATTCGAGACAACATAGCGCTATCATGGTCAGACCACCACGCTATCAAATTTGAGATCGCCACCAACATCTTCCTGCAAAAACCAAACCCGGCGGCAACAACACACTGGATTAGATCGCAGAAGAAACTAGTTACATAGTTACATAGTTACATAGTTACATATAGTTAGTTAGGTTGAAAAAAGACACAAGTCCATCCAGTTCAACCACAAATTAAACAAAAAAAAAAAAAAAAAATATAATATATATATATATATATATATATATATATACAATCCCATATACCCCATTCTATACCCACAGTTGATCCAGAGGAAGGCAAAAAAACCCCAGCAGAGCATTCTCCAATTTGCTAAAGCAGGGGAAAAAAATTCCTTCCTGATCCCCCGAGAGGCAATCGGATTTTCCCTGGATCAACTTTACCTATAAATGTCAGTACCCAGTTATATTATGTACATTTAGGAAAGTATCCAGGCCTTTCTTAAAGCAATCCTACTGAGCTGGCTAGAACCACCTCTGCAGGGAGTCTATTCCACATTTTCACAGCTCTTACTGTGAAGAAAACACATTTTCACAGCTCTTACTGTGAAAAACCTTTCCTTATTTGGAGATGAAATCTCTTCTCCTCTAGACGTAAAGAGTGCCCCCTTGTTTGTCCTCTTTGTTGACCGTAAAGTGAATAACTCAACACCAAGTTCACTATATGGACCCCTTATATATTTATACATGTTGATCATATCCCCCCTTAATCTCCTCTTATCAAGGGTGAATAAATTCAGTTCCTCTAATCTTTCCTCATAGCTGAGCTCCTCCATGCCTCTTATCAGTTTGGTTGCCCTTCTCTGCACTTTCTCCAGTTCCCCAATATCCTTTTTGAGAACTGGTGCCCAAAACTGAACTGCATATTCCAGATGAGGTCTTACTAATGATTTGAACAGGGGCAAAATGATATCTCTCTCTGGAGTCCATACCTCTCTTAATACAAGAAAGGACTTTGCTCGCTTTGGAAACCGCAGCTTGGCATTGCATGCTATTATTGAGTTTATGATCTACCAAAACCCCCAGATCCTTCTCCACTACGGATTCCCCCAGTTGTACTCCCCCTAGCATGTATGATGCATGCATATTCTTAGCCCCCAAGTGCATAACTTTACATTTATCAACATTAAACCTCATCTGCCACATAGTCGCCCAATTTGACAGAGCATTGAGGTCAGCTTGTAAATTGGAGACCTCCTGTAAGGACGTTATTCCACTGCATAGCTTGGTGTCATCTGCAAAGACAGAAATGTTACTTTTGATCCCAGACCCAATATCATTTATAAAGATATTAAAAAGTAAGGGTCCCAGCACTGAACCTTGGGGTACACCACTGATAACCTTAGACCATTCAGAGTAAGAATCATTAACCACGACTCTCTGAATTCTGTCTTTTAGCCAGTTTTCTATCCATTTACAAACCGATATTTCCAAACCTGTAGACCTTACCTTACACATGAGCCGTGTGTGGGGAACTGTATCGAACGCTTTTGCAAAATCCAAGTATACCACGTCCACAGCCACGCCTCTGTCCAAGGTTTTACTTACCACCTCATAAAAAGAAATGAGGTTTGTCTGACAACTTCTGTCTTTCATGAACCCATGCTGTCTGTTGCTTAAAATATTTTTTTCCTGCAAGAACTCGTCTATGTGGTCTTTTAATAATCTCTCCAGTATCTTCCCAACTATAGAAGTTAAACTAACAGGTCTATAGTTACTTGGTAAAGACTTTGTTCCCTTTTTAAATATAGGCACCACGTTCGCCCTGCGCCAATCCAGTGGTACTATTTCTGTCATTAATGATTCCCTAAAAATTAGATACAATGGCTTTGAAATTACAGAGCTCAATTCTTTTAGGATCCGTGGGTGGATGCCATCAGGTCCAGGTGCTTTATCCACCTTTATTCTGTCTAAATATTTCTGGACCATATCACTTTTGAGCCATTGTGGATTTAGGGCTGTGTCACTACCACCCCCATTGTGGACATGAGCTCCCCCATGCTCCTTTGTATACACAGAGCTGAAGAAAGTATTTAATAAATTAGCCTTCTCTTTGTCCCCAGTCACCCACTCTAGATTATTTTGTAAAGGGCCTACATGCTCAGACTTGACCTTTTTACTATTAATATATTTGAAGAATTTTTTGGGGTTTGTCCTACTATCTTTTGCAATCTGTCTTTCGTTTTGAATTTTTGCATCCTTGATTTCCTTTTTACATATTCTGTTATGTTCTTTGTAACATTTAAATGACACTAGTGATCCTTCATTTTTATATTTTTTAAAAGCTCTTTTCTTATAGTTTATAGCTTTTTTAACTTTGGCCGTGAGCCACATAGGTTTTATTTTTAGCCTTTTAAATTTATTGCCCATGGGAATATACTTTGCAGTGAGTTCACAAACAGTCTTTTTGAAGAATCCCCATTTCTGTTCTGTGCCCATTGTTGCCAATATTCTCTCCCAGTCTAAGTTCTGGAGAGCAGCCCTCATCCTTGGAAAATTTGCCCTCTTGAAATTAAGTGTTTTTATCTTTCCTGTATGTGATTTTTGCTTACAGCTAACATCAAATGAAATCATGTTATGGTCACTGCTACCCAGATGCTCCTTTATCTGAACATTAGTAATATGCTCTGCATGGTTTGAGATTACCAGATCCAGCAGAGCATCATTCCTGGTTGGGGCCTCAATGAACTGGACCATAAAATTGTCCTGTAATAGGTTTATAAATTTTTGTCCTTTTAACTGTCCCAGCAGTGCCATTATTCCAGTCAATTTCTGGGTAGTTAAAATCCCCCATTATTATCACTGTCCCAGCCCTTGCAGCCCTTTCTATTTGAGCAAGGAGCTGAGTATCCACCTCCTCATTAACATTGGGTGGTCTATAACAAACTCCAATGATTAACTTTGAACTACGCACATCTGTATGCAGTTCCACCCATAATGCTTCAGACTCATCACACTCTCCATCCCCCAGGTCCTCTTTCACACTCGCTTTGAGATCACTTCTCACATACAGACAGACCCCTCCACCTTTCCTTTTAACTCTGTCTTTCCGAAAGAGTGCAAAGCCAGGAATATTTATAGCCCAGTCATGTGAGGACTGCAGCCAAGTTTCAGCAATACCGATTACATCATAGCTCTCCTGATGCACCAGAGCTTCCAACTCACCTATTTTGCTTGGCAGACTTCTGGCATTGGTGAACAAACACTTTAATGCATTACTATATTTTGACCAGTCACATACTACCCTCTTGGGTGTTCCGAGATTGCAACTAGGACTTTCTACTATATTTACCTTGGGTTTATGTGCTTTAGTTACCCTACCACTAATGCCCCTAATATTACCCTCTGGAATATGTTCCACGCTGACTATTCCTATCTCTGGCCCCTCCCCCCCCCCCATCGCCTAGTTTAACTACACTCGGAAATCTTCAAAACCACACTAACATACAAAATGGCTACACTGAATCAAAACCACTCAACAGAACGAACACTCAGCTTCATAAACAGGGCACTTCTACAAACAGCAGATGCAGTCGCCCCAAAACATCGAGCACCCATCCGCAAGAAAAATTCTGGATGGTTTAATGGCACGCTTACTCTACTGAAACGGGAACACAGAAGAGCAGAAAGAGCCTGGAGAAGAAACACCACAAAGGAAAATCACACAAAATACAGAATACTCACCAAGAGATATCATAAAGCAATTTTCACAGCAAAAAAAGAATATGTCTCAAACACCCTCTCAAAAGCCGTCAACCGACCACAGGAACTTTTCAAACTAGTCGCCCAGACTATGAACCCCACCTGCCTTGAGCCCCTAGGAAACGAAACTCAAGAATACTGCAACAAATTATCCGATTTTTTTTTTTTTTTTTTTTCATCAACAAAATAGTCAACATTCATAAAATAATTCAACAAAAAAAAACAACAACCAACTCTACTCAACTCAACCCAGGTAAGGAATTTTACATCCACAGCGCACAAGCACCACATTTTTCACTTACCCCGATCACCGTGGATGAAACCAAAAACGTCATCAAGAGCCTCCGAGACAGCACATCACTAAACGACATCATCCCCACAAAACTCTTGAAAGAATGCTCCGACATTCTGGCCCCCGCTATTACACACCTAGTAAATCAGTCGTTCAAAGAAGGATTGGTTCCGAATTCCCTCAAGCAAGGCATCGTTAAAGAAACCCAACCTCGACCCCAAAGATCCGAACAATCACAGACCGGTAACAAGCCTGAACACCATTTCCAAAATTATGGAGAAAGCAGTAGTACAACGGCTTCAACTTCATCTGGACACACACAAGCTCCTGGACCCACTACAATCGGGCTTCCGCCCAGGCCATGGCACAGAAACGCCACTTCTGAAAATATGGGATGATGCCCTAGAAGCAGCGGATGATGGAGAATCGTGTCTTCTGGTATTGCTGGATCTTAGTGCGGCGTTCGACACAGTGGACCACAACACGCTTCTCATCCGCCTCAAGGAAGGGGCAGGAGTTACAGATGTAGATCTTCCATGGTTCGCTTCCTTCTTAGGAAACCGGTCACAGACAGTGAAGTTAGGAGCCTTCACATCGGAAACCCGGGCAATCACTTATGGAGTCCCTCAAGGATCACCATTGTCACCAGTACTCTTCAACATTTACATCCGGCCACTCTTCAAAATTATTAGCAAATTTGATCTGTGCTTCCACTCATACGCGGACGACACTCAACTGTATTTCCGGATCACCGGACAAAAAGACCAATACCAGGAACTAGGAAAATGTCTCACATTGATAGATGACTGGATAACCACTAGCTCCCTCAAACTAAATGGATCAAAAACAGAACTACTGCTCCTCGACGCAAACTCAAGGAAAAAGACAAAGACCCCTTGGACACCACCAACCATCCTGGGACAGACCATCATCCCACGCACAAAAGCCAAAAGCCTCGGAGTCATCTTTGATTCAGAGATGACCATGGAGGCACAAATAGGATCCATAATCAGTGGATCCCACCATCTCCTTCGCATGCTACGCAGACTCATCCCCTTCATCACGGAAAAGGAAAAAGCGGTAGTAGTAGGAACGATCATCAATTCGCATCTCGACTATGCAAACTCCCTGTACATAGGATTACCGGATTACCAGATTGCGCGCCTTCAAAGTGTCCAAAACACAGCAGCAAGATTAGTCACCGGAAAGAAACCCTGGGAATCCATCTCCCCATCCCTAAGGATCCTCCATTGGCTCAAGGTAAAAGACAGGATCACATTCAAGACCCTCTGCCTCACCCACAAATGTACACAAGGAAATGCGCCTCAATACCTTTGTGAGAAAATAGAAAAATACATACCAAATCGCAGCCTTCGATCAACAAACCAAAATCTCCTTCTCATCCCCAAAGCCCGATACAAATCGAAGGGAGAACGAAGATTCGCAGTACAGGGACCTCGGCTATGGAACGCTCTACCAAACAACATCCGCTTGGAAGAAAACCATCAGGCCTTCAGGAAAAAACTCAAGACTCACCTCTTCTAAACGTGGCATCCCAACAAGAGCAGACAAGTGCCTTGAGGCGATTCAGTTCGCAGTTGTAGCGCTATACAAATCATTCATTCATAAAATGCCAAGATGGCACAAAACCCCCCCAAATGACCTCATTTTGGAAAGTAGACACCCCAAGCTATTTGCTGAGAGGCATGTTGAGCCCATTAAATATTTTTTTTTTTTTAGTCCCAAGTGATTGAATAAAGACAAAAAAAAAAAATGTATTCAAAAGTTGTCACTAAATGATATATTGCTCACACATGCCATGGTTATATGTGGAATTGCACCCCAAAATACATTTTTCTGCTTCTCCTGAGTACGGGGTTACCACATTTTTGGGAGTCTAGCCGCGTACGGGGCCCCGAAACCCAAGCACCGTCTTCAGGATTTCTAAGGGTGCAAATTTTTGATTTCACTCCTCACTACCTATCACAGTTTCGAAGGCCATAAAATGCCAAAATAGCACAAAACCCCCCCAAATGGCCCTATTTTGGAAAGTAGACACCCCAAGCTATTTGCTGAGAGGCATGTTGAGTCCATGGAATATTTTATATTTTGCCACAAGTTGCGGGAATATTACAAACATTTTTTTTTTTGCCCAAAGTTGTCACTAAATTATATATTGCCCACACATGCCATGGGCATATGTGGAATTACACCCCAAAATACATTCTGCTGCTTCTCCTGAGTACGGGGATACCACATGTGTGGGACTTTTTGGGAGCCTATCCGCATACGGGACCCCGAAAACAAAGCACCGCCTTCAGGATTTCTAAGGGCATAAATTTTTGATTTCAATCCACACTACCTATCACTACCTATCACAGTTTTGAAGGCCATAAAAATGCCAAGATGGCACAAAACCCCCCAAATGACCCCATTTTGGAAAGTAGACAACCCAAGCTATTTGCTGAGAGGCATGTTGAGCCCATTGAATATTTTTTTTTTTTTGTCCCAAGTGATTGAATAAAGACAAAAAAAAAAAAAAAGAAAAATGTTTTACAAAAAGTTGTCGCTAAATGATATATTGCTCACACATGCCATGGTTATATGTGGAATTGCACCCCAAAATACATTTTCCTGCTTCTCCTGAGTACGGGAATACCACATGTGTGGGACTTTTAGGCAGCCTAGCCGTGTACGGGGCCCCGAAACCCAAGCACCGCCTTCAGGATTTCTAAGGGTGCAAATTTTTGATTTCACTCCTCACTACCTATCACAGTTTCGAAGGCCATAAAATGCCAAAATAGCACAAACCCCCCCCCCCCCCCAAATGACCCCATTTTGGAAAGTAGACACCCCAAGCTATTTGTTGAGAGGCATGGTGAGTATTTTACAGCTCTCATGTGTTTTTGAAAATGAAGAAAGTAAAGAAAACAATTTTTTTTTTCAATTTTCAAAACTTTGTGACAAAAAGCGAGATCTGCAAAATAATCACCCTACCTCTCAGCAAATAGCTTGGGGTGTCTACTTTCCAAAATGGGGTCATTTGGGGGTGGTTTGTGCCATCTGGGCATTCCATGGCCTCCGAAACTGTGATTGGCAGTGAGGAGTGAAATAAAAAAATTACACCCTTAGAAAGCCTGAAGGCAGTGCTTGGTTTTTGGGGTCCCGTACGCAGCTAGGCTCCCAAAAAAATTCCACACATGTGGTATCCCCGTACTCAGGAGAAGCAACAGAATGTATTTTGGGGTGTATTTCCACATATGCCCATGACATGTGTGAGCAATATATCATTTAGTGACAACTTTTTGTAAAAAAAAAAAATTATTTTTTTTCTTCATTATTCAATCTCTTGGGACAAAAAAATAAAAATTTAATGGGCTCAACATGGCTCTCAGCAAATAGCTTGGGGTGTCTACTTTCCAAAATGGGGTCATTTGGGGGGGGGGGGTTTTGAACTGTCCTGGCATTTTATGCACAACGTTTAGAAGCTTATGTCACACAGCCCTTTCTGACACTTTTTGTTTACATGAAAAACATATTTTTTTTTTGCACTCTTCTAACCACTTGAAGACAAAGCCCTTTCTGACACTTTTTGTTTACATGAAAACATATTTTTTTTTTGCAAGAAAATTACGTTGAACCCCCAAACACTATATATATATTGTTAAAGCAAAGGCCATACAGATTAAAATGGTGGGTGTTGCATTTTTTTTTTCCACACAGTATTTGCGCAGCGATTTTTCAAACGCATTTTTTGTGGAAAAAATACTTTTTTTTATTTTAATGCACTAAAACACACTATATTGCTCAAATTTTTGATGAAATAAAAAATATGATCTTAGGCCGAGTACATGGATACCAAACACGACATGCTTTAAAATTGCGCACAAAAACGCAGTGGAGACAAGCTACATACATTTTTAAAAGCCTTTACAGGTTACCACATTAGATTCACAGAGGAGGTCTACTGCTAAAATTACTGCCCTCGATCTGACCTTCGCGGTGATACCTCACATGCATGGTGCAATTGCTGTTTACATATGACGCCAGACCAACGCTTTTTTAATTTAGTTTTAAACTGTTCCTTCCATTTTTTTTCTTAGTTATCATTTTTTATTGTTATCGCAGGGAATGTAAATATCCCCTATGATAGCAATAGGCAGTGACAGGTACTCTTTTTTTGAAAAAATATATTAGACCCTAGATCTTTCCTCTGCCCTCAATGCATCTGACCACACCAAGATCGGTGTGATAAAATGCTTTCTCAATTTCCCAATGGCGCGGTTTATATCTGGGAGGGGGGTCATTCCCTCCCACTGCTTGTAAAAGCAGTCTAGAGGCTAATTACCCACTAGAATTGCTTTTACATGAAAGCCGATCACTGGCTGAAAAGAATGATACCAAGATGATACCTAAACCTGCAGGCATCATTCTGGTATAACCATTCAAAGTCCAGCAACATACTGGACATATATTGTAATCTTTTTTTTTCATGCAGCCTCTTGGCTGAACGAAAAAAAAGAGATTGATTGGTGGGTATGCCCACCATTAGAATACCTCCCTTCATCCACCCACTTCTAATGGTGGGCATACATGCACCATTTATATATGCCGAAGCAGGGGGCATCCTCCCGCAAAAAAGTTATGCCACGTACACATGGTCAGACTTTTCCACGGGCAAGCCTCCGTCGGAATTTCGACCGTATGTACGTGGCATTAGGAGCAAAACCGCTCCTCCGCCCCTGCTGCCCCCATGCCTCGGCATATATGCTCTTTTTTTTAACTGTGGTGGTGAAATCACCTCCTACAGCGTTGGAGTCGTGGCTTTATGTATCGTGGGAGCAAACGCTATTGCTGTCAAGATAAATAAATCCTCCGCCCCTGCTGCCCCATGCTTCGGCAAATATGGTCTTTTTTTTAACTGTGGTGGTGAAATCAACCTCCTACAGCGTTGGAGTACCGGCTTTATGTATCGTGGGATAAAACGCTGTTGCTGTCAAGATAAATATATCCGCGCTGCAACTGAATGGCGCACCTGAAAACAAAAAAATGGCTAACAATAAAACACAGTAAACAAAAAATTACATACCTGAAAAGCAAGCATGATAAAACATAATAAAACATTGCAGAATAGAATAGAGTAAAAAAGAGCAACAATAGAGAGAATAGAGAGAGAGAGAGAGAAACAATAAAACGACAACTATTTTTGTTTTTTTTTATTTTATATTTTTTTGGGGTTTTTTTTTTTTTCGTACTTTTTTTTTATTTTTATTTTTGACACTTTTTTTTTTTAAACTTTTAAACTTTTTTTTAAACTATAACTGTAACGGTCGGGTCTCAAAATGCGATGGCATTCTTGAGACCCTGTAACTATAATTTTAACTGTCTGGTCTCAAAATGCAATGGTATTCTTGAGACCCTGTGAAAGTGTATCCTAACAACAAAGCCTGGGGAATGCCCAGGAAAAAACCCAAGCCTACTTACCACCAGCTCGCAGAAAACCAAATTAGCCTGTCTAACAGTGCGTTAAAAACAGGGGTTTAGTCCGCACGCATTTGCAAACGCATGCGTAAGCCACAGAGCCACGTCACGGCACCCTGATATCTGTGGTCCTAACACTAAACTATGAGTGTCCCCACAGTGGAGGCACATGCATTCTAATGGATAGATGAGGGCAGGTGGACTGAAGGGGAGCCCACTCCTTCTTAAAGGTACAGGAGCACACCAAGCACCCAGCAGATTGCACAATGGCTGCAAAGGTGTTGGTGCGTTGCTGGACCAATACAAACACCAACGTGATAATGATACAAAAAACTTGCCACCACCCTCATCTATAGCCAGCTCGTGCGGACTAAACCCCTGTTTTCAACGCACTGTTAGACAGGCTAATTTGGTTTTCTGCGAGCTGGTGGTAAGTAGGCTTGGGTTTTTTCCTGGGCATTCCCCAGGCTTTGTTGAAAGTGTATCCTAGCCTGTGAAATGCTGTACCCTACGCTAATACCTTACTAGTGAGTGGTAGCGTTCAAAACATTCACCAATGCAGAGACCAGGATTGTCAGGACAGCGTGGACAATAATAACGGGTGTCACGCCTACATCCGCGCTTGGTACAGACACGACATCTTCTTTGGGGGGCTCGTTGGGTAGGGGTACTCTGGCGGGCATAAGAAAAATGCCTCTCATGCAGCCGGCTTACTGCATTTGGCAGGGGATGTTGAGGTGCAGAACCGCCTGGATACAGGAGTTCTGTGACAACCTCTTCCTGGAATTCAAGGAAGGGTAAAGTCCCGCCTGAAGCTCCGTATAGCACATGAGCGTTCAGCAAAGCCAATTGGAACAAATAAATAGACACTTTTTTGTACCAGCGTCTAGCCTTATGGGCAACTAGGTACGGCGCCAACAACTGGTCGTTGAGGTCCACCCCTCCCATATTAAGGTTATACTCGTGGACACAGAGGGGTTTCGTCACAACACCAGCCGCCGTACGAATTTGGACTGTCGTGTCTGCATGAAGGGAGGTAAGAACGAAAACATTCCTATTATCCCTCCACTTCACAGCGAGCAAATTATTACACTTGAAGCAGGCTCTCTCCCCCAGCCTAAGAGGGGAATCTACAAGCCGCTGGGGAAAGCCCCGGCGATTAGGTCGCACAGTGCCACATGCTCCAATTTGCTGATCAAACAAATGACTAAACAGTGGCACGCTCGTGTAATAATTGTCCACGTACAAGTGGTACCCCTTTCCGAAAAAGGGTGACACCAAGTTCCACACTATCTTGCCAGCGCTCCCTATGTAATCTGGACAGTTCTCCGGCTCTACGTAACTATCTTTTCCCTCATAAACCGAAAAGCTCCACGTATAGCCTGTTGCCCTGTCACAGAGCTTGTAGAGCTTGACCCCGTATCTGGCACGCTTGCTGGGAAGGTACTGTCTGAAAGACAAGCGGCCAGAAAACTTAATCAAGGACTCGTCAATGCAGACAACTTGATTGGGCGTAAACAAGGCTGCAAAACGTTGGTTGAAGTGGTTTATGAGGGGCCGAATTTTGTAGAGCCGATCAAATTCAGGGTCTCCACGAGGACGACAAAGTTCATTGTCACTGAAGTGCATGAACCGCAAGATCTGTTCGTATCGTGCCCTGGACATGGAGGCAGTGAACACGGGCATTTGGTGGACTGGTGAGGTGGACCAATAAGTCCTCAGAGTCGGGAATTTATGTATGCCCATGTTGAGGGAAAGGCCCAGAAAGGACTTAAATTCGGAAACCGTAATTGGTTTCCAATCTCTGGCAAGGGAAGGCAACTGGGGATTAGCGGCGATGTATTGACCAGCTTATATATTACTTTGGTCCACAATAGATCTATAGAGATCTTCCGTGAAAAACAGCGAATAAAAATCGGATGGCTTAAAATCAGCTGTTTCCACCTGAATACCGGGTTGGCCAGTGAATGGGGGAAGTACGGGTTCTGCAGAAGTGGTGGGCACCCAATCAGGATTGGCGAATTCTGCAGGAAGGGCACTATGTGATCGACGGGCCTGCCTTTGTCTTCTTCTTGGTGGCAGCGGGACACTACTTGTGCTTGCCACCTCGCCAGCTTGAACTGCACTTATGGGACTCGCCACGTCATCACGTGTTACTGCAGTGCTGGATGTCCAGGGTGTACTAGGCCGCTGGTGCTTGCCAGTTCACCAGAAGGAATAGCGGCGCTAGTACTTCTCTGCTCCATACGAGAGACCTGCGGTTCCTGCACCTCAACAACAGCAGAAGATCGGGATCGGGTACGCCTGACCTTAGCAGGGACCTCACCTCTGTCGCCAGAGCTATCTGTCATGGAGCCGCTATCGTCTACTGGATCGTATTCTGAGCCTGATTCTGACAGATGAGTGACCTCCTCTTCACTATCTGACATACTCAGAAACAAGTAGGCCTGTTCACTAGTGTACTTGCGATTTGCCATTTTGGGCTCTAAATTTAGTAGTACACTAGTGAGATTCACGGGTAAAAAAGCTCCTAGGCTGCTGGCGACTGAATCAAAACGCTACCAAAAAAACTGTTAGCGATCACAGGGATCAGGCCTGACTCTGCGAACGCTGCAGTTATGTGTGCTTAGTGTTTTGTAAGTGACAGTGATCGATCGATACTGCACTTGGGTGGGCTGGGCGGAGGGGGAAAACGCAGGTGCTAGCAGGTATCTGGGCTGATCCCGCTAACAATGCGTTTTTTGGAACCCTAAACTGCTGGGACGCTAGTATAGATCTGATCAGATCAGATATTGATCTGTTCAGATACTGTACCACTAAGGGAGGTGTATGCTTTGCGCGTGGGTGTTTGTGGTACTGACACTAACCTGGGGCGACGCAGACCTTATTGATATCACCCGCCGGGCGATCAGGGGGTTAAACTGTTATTGGGTAATAAATGGCGGGTGCCCTGACACTATAAAAAACAAACTAACTAACCAGCGTCACCCGTAACAGTTATACGGTGATCACTGGTGAAAGGGTTAACTAGGGGCAATCAGGGGGTTAAAACCTTTATTGGGTAATATATGGGGGTACCTGACGCTATATAAAAACCTGACGGGGAACCTAAATAACTAACTGGCTAACCAGCGTCACCAGTGACACTTATACGGTGATCACTGGTGAAAGGGTTAACTCTAGGGGAAATCAAGGGTTTAAAACCTTTATTTAGGTTGTAATATGGGGGTACCTGACCTATAAACCTATTTATGAACCTATATAAACCTGGCGGTTAACCTAGAAAAAAACTGGCTACCTAGCGGCACCAGTGACACTAATGCAGCGATCAGAAAAACGATCGCTTAGTGACACTGGCAAAAGGGGGTGAAAGGGTTACCTAGGGGGCAATCAAGGGGTTAAACCTTTATTAAGGGGGGGGGGGGGGCCCCCCGGGGGGGGGGGGGCAGGGGGCTACCTTAGACCTAAAGGGGCCTAAAACTAACTGCCCTGACAGTTATTGCAGTCACAACCAGTGTTGGTCATCTTACTTTAAAAAAGTAATTAGTTACATTACAAATTATTTCTCCCAAAAAAGTAATTGAGTTAGTAACTCAGTTACTACATTGGAAAAGTAATTAGTTACTCAGCAAAGTAACTGACTTTTTTTTTTTTTAATATTCTTAGGGGCGGGTCTAGTATTACTGTAAGCAAGGGGCGCGTTCCCCCCTGCACGTCTATTTCCCCCCCAACACATATATCTGTTCCCCCTCTGTACCCCACTACACGTCTGCCCCCCCCACACACATATATCTGTTCCCCCTCTGTACCCCCATACACGTCTGTCCCCCCCCCCCACACATATATCTGTTCCCCCCTGTACATCTGTCCCCCCCAAACTCACGGATCGGATCGTTGCAGAGTCACGGATCGGATCATTTTTCGGATCAGCAAATAATAATTGAATTTGCAAAAACCTTTGAAAATTCCACCACCATAAAGCCCCCACTGTAATATCCACGTCATCTCCCCAACTGTAATATTGTCTGGGTATAGCCGGGTATGGCTGGGTATCGCCGAGTATGGCTGGGTATCGCCAAGTATGGCTGGGTATTACCGCGTATTGCAGAGTGTGGCGGGGTATGGCGGGGTGTTTCAGGGTATGGCAGGGTGTTGCAGAGTATTGCGCAGTATTGGCAGGGTGTTGCAGAGTATTGCGCAGTATTGGCACTGGCAGGGTGTTGCAGAGTATTGCGCAGGGTGTTGCAGAGTATTGCGCAGTATTGGCAGGGTGTTGCAGAGTATTGCGCAGTATTGGCAGGGTGTTGCAGAGTATTGCGCAGTATTGGCAGGGTGTTGCAGAGTATTGCGCAGTATTGGCAGGGTGTTGCAGAGTATTGCGCAGTATTGGCAGGGTGTTGCAGAGTATTGCGCAGTATTGGCAGGGTGTTGCAGAGTATTGCGCAGTATTGGCAGGGTGTTGCAGAGTATTGCGCTGTATTGGCAGGGTGTTGCAGAGTATTGCGCTGTATTGGCAGGGTGTTGCAGAGTATTGCGCAGTATTGGCAGGGTGTTGCAGATTATTGCGCTGTATTGGCAGGGTGTTGCAGAGTATTGCGCAGTATTGGCAGGGTGTTGCAGAGTATTGCGCAGTATTGGCAGGGTGTTGCAAAGTATTGCGCAGTATTGGCAGGGTGTTGCAGAGTATTGCGCAGTATTGGCAGGGTGTTGCAGAGTATTGCGCAGTATTAGCAGGGTGTTGCAGAGTTATGCGCAGTATTAGCAGGGTGTTGCAGAGTATGGAGGGATGGCTGCTGCCATCCGATCTCTCCCCTCCACTGTACAGATCTGTACACAGAGGGGAGACCAGCGTCATCTTGACGCCGGTTTGTTTACAAAGTGATCGCTCCGTCATTTGATGGAGCAATCACATTGTAAACGGCCGACGGGTGCACCAAGATGGCCGCCGCTCCGCAGCTAGGCCGGAGCGGCGGCCATCTTGGTGCACCCGTCGGCCGCCGCTCCGGAGCTAGGCCGAAGCCGCGGCCTTTCCTGAGGCCGCGGATGGCTCCGCGATCGCGGCGGGTAATTGCGGTAACGCCGCCCCAGTAATGGGAACGGCGTTACCGCGAGGGGAAGAGTAATCAGTTGGATTACTCGTTACCCTCTAAAGTAACGCAGTTTACTTTAACGTCGTTAGTGCCATCACTGGTCACAACTGACACTAAATGCAGTGATCAGTAAATAAATAATCCCTGCAATCAGTGACACTGTGACTGGGGGGGCAGGGGGTGATCTGGGGGGTGATCTGGGGGTGGAATGTGTGCCTATGTGTGACTGGTGTCAGTGTAGTGTTGGTGCACTAACCTGATGTCTTCTCCGCTCGGCGTCCCGGTCAGAAAGACCGGCACGAGGAGCGTGACATCACTTCCTCTTGCCTGTGTTTACAATACGCAGGCAAGAGGAAGCATCTGATTCGCCAGGAGCGATCGCAAGGGGGTGGCCAGAAACCACTGGCCGGCCCCTCGTCTATGATCGCTCCTGAAGCGATGCCGACCGTCCCCGCCGGACGAATGGCACGTACAGGTACGTGGTTTTGCCTGTACGTGCCATTCTGCCGACGTATATGTACATGGGGCGGTCGGCAAGTGGTTAAATTGACAAAAATAAGATGGATAGATTAACTAGGAAAGCTACAATTTCTGGGGAAATTGTGTGAAGTGTTCTTGCCTCCACCTACTGGAGTGGTTGGAGTAACTGTGAAAAGTGTTAAAAAGTATATTTTTAAAAGTATAAATAGTAGTAAAAAAGTTGAAGTTCCATCATTAGCTAAAAGAGCTGAACATATTTTTCCCCAAAAAATTTTTTTTTCAAACAAACATTTTTTTTTCAAATAAAAAAATTTTTTTTCAAATAAAAATTTTAGTTTTTTTCAAACAAAAATTTATTGGCTGATCATGGGGTGGTCATAATATTTTGTCTGATCATGAGGTGGTGATAATGTTTTGGCTGATCATGATTTTTAAAATATTTATTTTTTATTATTATTTTTTTTTCATGGGGTGGTCATAATATTTTGGCTGATTTTTCTTTTTCAAAATTGTTTTTATTATTTTTTTTTTTTTTCATGAGGTGGTCATAATGTTTTGGCTGATCATCGGCTACAGGAAATAGGTATATTTTTAAAGACATGTTGTATATTGCTAAATCCTTTTAATAATCCTTTTAATAATCTATGTCATAGGGGTATTTACATTTTTATTATGTTTTTTCTATTTGGCTTTTGTCTTCTGTCCTCTTCTGTCTTCTGTCTTCTGTCCTCTTCTGTCTTCTGTCCTCTTCTATCCTCTTCTGTCCTTTTCTATCCTCTTCTGTCCTCTTCTCTCTCGTCTGTCTTCTGTCCTCTTCTTCTCTCTCTTTCTGTCCTCGTCTCTCTCGTCTGTCCTCTTCTCTGTCCTCTTCTGTCCTCTTCTCTGTCCTCTTCTGTCCTCTTCTCTGTCCTCTTCTCTCTCTTCTGTCCTCGTCTCTCTCGTCTGTCCTCTTCTGTCCTCGTCTCTCTCGTCTGTCCTCTTCTGTCCTCTTCTCTGTCCTCTTCTCTCTCTTCTGTCCTCGTCTCTCTCGTCTGTCTTCTTCTGTCCTCTTCTCTCTCGTCTGTCCTCTTCTCTCTCGTCTGTCCTCGTCTGTCCTCTTCTCTCTCGTCTGTCCACTTTCTGTCACAACTGAGCATATACTGTATAATTACAGTTTTAAACTGAAATTCTTATTATAGGTCCTAATTTTTTTACATTCTGGCTCCTTTTGCAATTTGAAAAGTTCATATATTAAACATTTCTTTAAGTGGGCCTAGCTTAACAATCGCATAAAAACCCAAATTGGTCAAAATCATCCAGTTCAGAAAATATTTACATTGGACTACGAGCATTGTGTTGTGACCTTAATGGACAACGTCAGTGCATATGGATGCCTTATGCCCCGTTCACACGGTCGGAAATTCCTGCTCTCAAATTTTCCGACAACAAAATCCGATCGGACTTTTTCCGATCGTGTGTCGAGAATTCCGACGGACAAAGTGCCACGCATGCTCAGATCAAATTACGAGACTAAAGCTATTGGCTACTAGCCTCTACGTAGTTCCGTCATATGCAAAGAACGTCACCACGTTCAGAATGATCAGATTTTCCGACTGGTCTATGCAACACCAGTGTAGGACAAAATCTGTCAGAAAAATTCCGACTGATTTTGTGGTCGGAATTTCCAACTGTGTGTACGGGGCATTAGCTTTGTAGTGGTGTAACATTTTAGGTTGGAAAGGGAAGCTGTAAGGTTGATGTAGGAACATGTCTCATAAATGAGCCCCAGTTGTTCCAGTCTTATGGCATATCAAGTCTAGCTTCTTCTACTCATAGCCTCATGGAAGTCAATGCAAAAACGTTGGTACTTGGGCCCTAACGCAACGTATGGTAATGCTTAAAACACGGCATGTTAAGATGTATGGTGTACAACGTACATAAAACCAGATAAGGGCTAATTGTTCCCACACACTGCTAAAAAACACAGATTACTCACTGAAACACATGTGCATTAAGGGGGGGGGGGGGGGGGCTGCTAAGTTGCATTGGGGTCCCACTTAAATTGAATGGCAATGCCCGTTACCGCTGCAAATAGATGTAGAAGTTAGGTTTGAGGCTTTGGTTGAGGCAGGCCACCAATAGGGGAGTATAGGCAGTTCTACCATACCAGGTCCAACTGGGTGAGATAGAAAATATGGAACTGGCAATTAGGCTGTATGTGGCTTCACGATTTTGTATGGTGGGGCCAAGGTACGGAACAGACCTTGCACTGTAGGAGTGCTGCAGTGGAAGGGTTCTTAGGATTGCTAGGAAGGAGCTTAGGAGACGATCTCTGACATTCTCCACAAAACTGGCACTAAGGGGACTACAGAACTCAGGTTGGGTGCTAATGGGGCACAAACCATGCAAGAAAGGCTCTAACCGGAGGCAGGGAAGTGAGAGATCTAAGTGTGTGGAGGCTAGAGGAGAGAGAAAGGGAAGGAGGTGTGTCATTATTTCTAACGGAGGCCCCTGGTTAAGGAACAAATTTAGGTTAAAGTGTCAGGTTGAAACTATCATATGGCCTGGGTGGGGGGGGGGGGGGTAAGTGGAGCAAGTAAACTTCACACATCCTTCACCAGTCCTCCTTCATCCCATTGAGTGTCCCAGATTTGCCAATAAAATTTCTACACTGCCAACACCCAGAAAAAGGAAAAATACAGTATTGAGTCGTGGCTCTCAAGGGTCCATCACACTGGTATGGCCAAAAAGCCCAGGGACAATGAGGATATGCTATTTATAAAGTGTATTCTCTCACTTCTCCGATTCTCGCTTGGATACAATACATGGACTAGCCCTTTAAAATGTCAGCCCCATCCCTCCTACTCAAAAGCCACTGAGTTCTTATTTAAAGACCAACCCTGGAACTAAGAAAAATAAATCACCCAAGATTTAAAAAGCAACTGTTTTTCAATGTCTGACAGCACCACATTAGCGACAAAGCCCTTACAGAAAAAAGAAAAAGAAAAAAAAGAAAATCACTGTAAAGATTGATAATAATCTGGATGGACACTATAGGAGATCACAACTGTCCTAGTTTAAATAAAAAATCAAGGGTAGGTCCACTTAGAAGTGATCTTGGGCTGGGTAGTCACTGAGTCTATGGTAAGCAGCTGAGCTGGGGTGGAGCCTGGACTTAGTGACCACACCAACTACAACCTAAAATTATGATCCCGGTTATGGGTAGGCTTAAAGACTTGGCTCACCCAAAATTGCCATTTTAGGCAACTAGAAGAAGTAGGTGATCTAACCTGACAAATTTTGGGCAGACTTTCCCTTGAATTTTGGAACTTCTTTGTACTGTATCTTTTTATTGGGGTAATTTCTTGTCATCTTCCTTTCTCATGCCCAAGGTAACAGTAAGTACAGTGGTCTCCAAACTGCGGCCCTTTGCTTGCTTTTATCCGGCCCAGCAACAGTGGGGCATAGTTCCTACTACTGACACCAACAATGGGGCTCCACCAACAATGGAGCACGGTTTCTCCCACTGACACCAACAATGAGGAACTATTCTTCCCACTGACACCAACAATGAGGAACTATTCTTCCCACTGACACCAATTATGGAGTACTGTTCCTCCCACTGACACCAATGATAGGGCACTATTACTCCCCTTGATACCAATGATGGGGCACTATTTCACTGACACCAATTATGGAGCACAGTTTCTCCCACTGACACCAACAATGAGGAACTATTCTTCCCACTGACACCAACAATGAGGAACTATTCTTACCACTGACACCAATTATGGAGTACTGTTCCTCCCACTGACACCAATGATAGGGCACTATTACTCCCCTTGATACCAATGATGGGGCACTGTAAACTGGCCCTTTGTTTATAAAGTTTGTAGACCCCTGCAGTAGTTCATCAATGTAATGGAAGGATAACATCCCCCAATGAAGCCCCTGACCGACTCTTGCTATTGGCCAAAGCTGTTAAAACAGACATCTGCTGGACAAACCAATATTACACTCTATCAAATTACCAACCAAATATACAACAAACTAGGCACAAACAACACAATACGAGCATGTCACCACCAGTGACTGATGTGTATTAAGGCACAATGATCTGTACCTGGCCAGACATTGGATTAGCTATACCTTGCTCATGCTGCTTCACCTTAAACATTAGGAATGCAAAAAGAAAAAAAAATATATCTATAATAGTTTTCTGCCCTGGCTCCACCTTGGCAAAATCCCCTGGCTCCACCATGGCAAAATCCCCTAGCTCCACCTTGGCAAAATCCCCTGGCTCCACCTTGGCAAAATCCCCTGGCTCCACCTTGGCAAAATCCCCTGGCTCCACCATGGCAAAATCCCCTGGCTCCACCATGGCAAAATCCCCTGGCTCCACCATGGCAAAATCCCCTGGCTCCACCTTGGCTTTCAATCATTTTTAAGGATGAAATGACACCTTCCACTTAAAGCTGAACTCTGGGAAAGGTAAAGAAATTCCCTTGCAATGGCGATCCCCTTGCACTGCGAGGGTTACATGCTCCTCTTTTCCTGACCACGTGCCAGATACCCCAGAGCCGTTTCTCTACAGCTCTCCATTGGTAGTACTTTAGGGTCATTACATACAATGCAGGACTGCTGGTAGTACATTGCATGTAAGGACATCCCCATTTGTAGCACTTCTTACATCATTATGTACAATGCAGGACCAGCAGTCCTGCATTGTAAATGAGGACACTGAGCCTCCCTGCTGACAACCAGGAGTATCAGAGGGAAGAGGAGGGTCCTGGCTGCCGGAGAATAAGGTAAGTCAACCTCCTTCCTAATGTTCCCCTAGAGCAGTGGTCTCCAACCTGAATCCCGTGCGCCCAATTGCTGCCCTTTGCTTGTGTGCATGCTGCCCTTGGGGCATTGTTACCCACACTGATACGATGAACTATTTCTTCCACTGACTTCAACAATGGGGCATTTTTACTACCACTGGCACCAACGATGGGGCGTTTTTCCTTCCACTGTCACAACGATGAGTCATTAGTCGACCCCACTGACACCAATTATGGGGCACCGATCCTCCCACGGATGCCAACGACGGGGCACTATTTCTCCCACTGACACCAACGATGGGGCACTGAAAGGAAAAGAGGAAAAATCCTTGGTGCCGCACATCCACGGTGTCCTATGACGGTTATAAGAGAGCCAACGTCAGTCTGGGCCCCGCCAGGCCACGTTTCCAATGCGTTTCGCTGAGCCCTCCCCTCCTCCGGAGCTTAGTCATGGGGATCAATCATGGGGCACCATTCCTCCCATCTACACCAATAAAGGGGAACTATCCATCCTCCTACTGACAAGCCACTATATCATTTGTTTACTTTTTTACTCTGACCACCAAGCCTGAGACATTGTCTACACCCACTGATACTGAGGCATCTTCTACTCCAGCTGGCCACAGGCTGCCCCTTCTAAATTCTGATGGACAGTAAACCGGCCCTTTGTTTAGATAGTATGGAGAACCCCCATCCTAGAACAAAATGAGCCCTTAACCCTTGTAGTGTGGGGTTGCCCCATTGCAAGGGTATTTTTTATATGTTCCTAGAGTTCAGATGTAAAAATGACGGCACCAACAGAGAGGACAGCAAAACACCTACAACCAATTATATACCCCTGGAATTAACCCAACACTGAATTTTCAACATTCGGCAAGATTTTCTTACATTTACCAACAAGAATGATGTGCCAAGCTCTAAGAAAAGTAAATTTAATGCCATTTTTTTTTTTTTTTTTAATTTCTAAAGCTTAAAAAGAAGGTTAAAAACCACTGTCGGGTTCTATTTTTTATTTTCCATGTGTCTCTTCACTTTCTGTCTTGTAGATACAACAGGCAATGAGAGGACATCTCTCCAATGAGTGTTGGAATAAGTGTTCTCACTGGGAGATTTTCAATCTGTTCCTGTTCTGTTGGCAACTAAAAATTTGGGATTTCACTCCATTTGTAGTGACTCACCCACCGGGACAAATAAAGAGAGGGAGTCTCCCTAGGAAGGGCACAGACCAAGATAAATATAAGACATGACAGAGGTTCTAACTCCCCCCCCCCCCCCGTTGCCATTGAAATAATTGGGCACACATAAAAATGCATCTCAGTGCATGCATTAACCCCTTCCTGCCTTTAGCTGGGCTGTTACACCTGTGGGGGCAGGAAGGTCTGCTTGATCGTGAGACCATCATTACTGGAGACCCAAAGCGGTCTTTGAAAGCTGGATCTCTGTGATGGGAGCACAGAAACATCTCTGCTGCCCATGGACTCATATGTGCGGCATGTGGGCATTAAAGACCACCCTCTTTGCTGCCTCACATATGCATTATGTGTATGGCAAGAGGTTTGGATGTATGCCGACATATCAGGACACAAGTAAAAGTATCATGACGCGCATCCATGCCAATGCACATTATGATGCATGTTGACCTTCAATACAAAGTGCATTTTAATGCATTTCCAATGATTTCAAGGGAAAACTCATCAGCAGGATGGGTTGGGGGTGTGAATCCAGCCTATGGAAAAAAATCTATGGAGGTGTCAATCTAGCCTATAGAAAAACCTATGGAGGTGTCAATACAGCCTATGGAAAAACATATGGAGGTGTCAATCCAGCATATAGAGAAACCCATAGAGGTGTAAATACAGCCTATGGAGAAACCTACGGAGGTGTCAATACAGCCTATGGAAAAACCTATGGAGGTGTCAATCCAGCCTATGGAGAAACCTTTGGAGGGGTCAATCCAGCCTATGGAGAAACCTATGAAGGTGTCAATCCAGCCTATGGAAAAACCTATGGAGGTGTGAATCCTGCCTATGAAAAAACATATGGAGGTGTCAATCCAGCCTATAGAGAAACCTATAGAGGTGTCAATACAGCCTATGGAGAAACCTATGGAGGTGTGAATCCTGCCTATGGAAAAACATATGTAGGTGTCAATCCAGCCTATGGAAAAACGTATGGAGGTGTGAATCCTGCCTATGGAAAAACATATGGAGGTGTCAATACAGCCTATGGAAAAACTTACGGAGGTGTCAATCCAGCCTATAGAGAAACCTATGGAGGTGTCAATACAGCCTATGGAGAAACCTATGGAGGTGTCAATACAGCCTATGGAGAAACCTACGGAGGTGTCAATACAGCCTATGGAGAAACCTACAGAAACCTATGGAGGTGTCAATACAGCCTATGGAGAAACCTATGGAGGTGTAATTCCTGCCTATGGAAAAACATATGGAGATGTCAATCCAGCCTATGGAAAAAAACTAGGGGAGGTGCGTATCCAGCCCGACACTACCGAATTTTCTGTTTAAACACGCAATTAAGCATTTTCCTTGCACACTGATCAGCTTTGATCTTAGCTAATAAAAGTGTATGAGAATAATTTTGATGAATTTTAAAAAGGGAATTTTTTTTTCTACAAATATGTTAAAAAAAAAATACAAATATTTAAAAAATATCATTTTAGCCAGGTAGACATAAAATATTACATGAAAATATTTCATACACCACTTTTAGCCACAGGTACCGGAAAAGAACAGAAGATATCAGATTACACACACACCTGAATGAGTAAAAGGAGGGATGACCCCCCCCCCCCTCCCTCAACCCTTAGGGCGGCCCCATACATGGGTTGAATTCCAAAAAAAATTATCTTTCGAAAATCTCAACTAAGAATTTTCTTTCAAATTTCGCACCATTAGTGGAAGCAGCAGGCAATTTTTATTCGGCCGTGGAATTTGAGTGATTGAGCATGTTGGAAAATTTCTATCTAATGATGGGAGAATCGTAATATAATCAAAAAAGAAAGAAAATTCACAGAAAAAAAAAAATCAGAAGATTCACAGCCATGAAATTTTTTTTCCTGTAGCAACATGAGATGAAATTGAAGGCTCGGTTGGTCGAATTTCAAAATCAATGGTGCCCATCGGGTCACAAAACGCACAAAATTTTGGATATTCAAAAGAAAATTTGTTTGGAATTCGACCCATGTATGGCCTGCATTAAATCAATCGGTGAGTCAGCCTGCCAGGCATACAGGTAGTGCCGGGAAAACTAAGTGTCTATTATGCACCCTAATATTATTTTCTTTTTTTTTTTCTTGCAAAATAAAAGATTGATAAAACAATTGCATACATTATATAAAATATCAGTTTAAAAACATGTGAAGCTTATAAAATTAAAATTGGCCAAAAGCCATCATACGTTCTTGTGGTATGCCCAGCTACAACTTTTTTTTTTTTAAATTTTGGATAGAGTGGGAAAGGATTGGAACCCCTGTCATGTTTTTTTTAACATAGTCTCGGGCTCCATTACAAAGATTCCCCCTCACTTCCTGTCCTATTGGCAACATTTTACCGGAGAGCAAATTCTTCAACAAAATTTTAATTATTTTCTTCAATGGAGTAGGCAAAAAAGTTAGAACCCGTCTCAGATTTGTATTTCCATCTGTGTCCTTGCTGCGGATTATTTTTCCAACAACTTCCTGTCTGGTGAAACCCTTGTCAGCAGGACAGGAAGTGAGGGGAAATCCCTCTATTGGAGTCCCGGATAGCAGTATAAGTCTAATGCCCCATACACACGGTCGGATTTTCCGACGGAAAATGTCCTATCGGACAATGTTGTCGGAAATTCCGACCGTGTGTAGGCTCCATCGGACTTTTTCCGTCGGATTTTCCGACGGACAAAGTTTTATCTCCTGCTCTCAAATTTTCGGACAACAAAGTCCTATCGGACTTTTTCCGATCGTGTGTAGCGGATTCTGACGGACAAAGTGCCACGCATGCTCAGATCACATTACAAGACCAAAGCTATTGGCTACTAGCCTCTATGTAGTCCCGTCGTAGGCAACGAACGTCACCGCGTTCAGGATGATCGGATTTTCTGACAACTTTGTCCGACCGTGTGTATGCAACACCGGTGTCGGACAAAATCCATCGGAAAAAATCCGACGGATTTTGTGGTCGGAACTTCCGACCGTCTGTACAGGGCATAACAGGATTAGGGTTCTTCCTAACTCCATCCAGAACTCAAAAAAAAAAAAAAAAGTTTTTGGCTTGATATACCTTAAAAACTGCCGTATACCATATCTGGGTTACCTTGCGGTTGAAGCAGGAGGACCGCAGAGTTTAAAAAAAAAGGAGGACCCCACAAATATGAAGTGTCTGTAAATTATATGATATGACTACGCTAAACTCATACATATCCAGAGGGCAAAGAATTTTCGAGCATCCACGTAAAATTCAGTGTGTATAGAGCCGAAGCAAAAATTAAATGCAAAAAATACCAGTAAAAAAAAAAAAAAACACAAAAAAAAAAAAATCCTCTTTAAGCTTGACAATAATTTTAAAAAATAATTACAGAAGGGCATATTTTTTTCATTTACACAGTTAATAAATGCATTAGTCATTTAAATTTTTTTTCTTTAAGCAAAAGTTTAGTAACTAAAATACGTTTCCTGGTCACCAAAAAAAGCTACCCAGTGTGTACCAAGATTGTGAACTTTTATTTATTTTTTTTGGTTTTTGATTTTTTCTTTTTTTGCAAAATATCACCCTTCCTAAACAAATAATCTAGCCCTGCAAAAAAGGTACCAAAAGAAAAAAAAAATCTGTTTCCTTGCCTACAATGCACAATATTTGTAAAATCTGAAAATATTACATTTCTTTTCAAAAACTTCAAATACAACACAAAATCGTCGACGTTATTTAATAAACTGTAAAACTTTTTTTTTCTTCACCAAAATATTTTCTTTGTCACTGAACAGAATGTCCCTGCACGCGAGTCCATTTTTTGTGTGTTTTTTTTTTTTTTTTTTTTTTTTTTTTTTTTTTTTTTTTTTTTTTTTTTTTTGTTTTGTTTTTGTAAGAAAACATTCTTATAAGGTTATTAATTTAAGAATCGTTCAACTTGCATCAGGGTTCTTGTTTGATGTAGTAGCTGCCGGACCCGTTGCTCTCCTGGTCAGAGGCTCCTTGGAGAAAAGAATAATCATCTCCGTCTAGCATCTCCTCCTTCAGCTGTAATGTTGTTACTATGAGAAAACATAAAAAATAAAAAAAAGGTAAGTATAGGTAAAGTCTACATACATTAAATACTATACTGTTCATATGTTGGAAAAAAATACAAAAGCAGATAACTGCATGTCAAGACAATTAGTATATCCAGACCAGGGGCGGACTGATCATTAGGGCACTCGGGCACTGCCCAAGGGCCCGGGGCCAGTAGGGGGCCCCATGAGCTGGGACAGTCACACTCTTTGAGAAGGTGTTCCATCCAGACATAAAGGCAGCTGAAGTTATGTGCCAATCTCAACTTGTCTTGTGAAAATCAAACTTTTCCCTGTCCCTTTTCGGTTTCTCAGCCTCATTTATAGAAGCAGTTGAAGTTATATTCAAAATCTGAACTTTTCTTGTAAAAATCCAGCTGGTCTCTGCCCGGTGTCACCTTCTGAGCCACTTTGGTCAGGGAGTCTGCTCAGAATAATGAATTACCAATAAGAAGGCTCAGGAGGAGATAAGGCCATGCTGGACTTTACAGGAAGAATCATGAACTGCACAGAACTTCAGCTGCCTGTATCTCTGGATCTACTAATTCTTCTGACATGCAAATTTCTCTAAAGTTAACCACTTAAGGACCGAGCCTCTTTTTGAGATTTGTTGTTTACAAGTTAAAAAGTTTTTTTTGCTAGAAAATTACTTAGAACCCCCAAACAGTATACATTTTTTTTTCTAACACTCTAGAGAATAAAATGGCGGTCGTTCCAATACTTTCTGTCACACCGTATTTGCGCAGCGGTCTAATGCCCCGTACACACGGTCGGATTTTCCGACGGAAAATGTCCTATCGGACAATGTTGTCGGAAATTCCGACCGTGTGTGGGCTCCATCTGACTTTTTCCGTCGGATTTTCCGACGGACAACGTTTTATCTCCTGCTCTCAAATTTTCCGACAACAAAGTCCTATTGGACTTTTTCCGATCGTGTGTAGGGAATTCCGACGGACAAAGTGCCACGCATGCTCAGATCCCATTACAAGACCAAAGCTATTGGCTACTAGCCTCTACGTAGTCCCGTCGTACACAACGAACGTCACCACGTTCAGAATGATCGGATTTTCCGACAACTTTGTCCGACCGTGTGTATGCAACACCAGTGTCGGACAAAATCCGTCGAAAAAAATCCGATGGATTTTGTGGTCGGATTTTCCGACCGTGTGCATTACAAGCGCACTTTTTTCTGGAAAAAAATTTTTTTTTGAATTAAAAAAATAAGACAACAGTAAAGTTAGCCCAATTTGTTTTTATATTGTGAAAGATAATGTTACGCCGAGTAAATTGATACCCAGCATGTGACGCTTCAAAATTGCGCCCGCTCGTGGAATGGCAACAAACTTTTAGCCTTACTGATAGGCTGCATTGATAGGCACTGATAAGGCAGCACTGGTGGGCACTGAGAGGCAGCACTGGCTGGGCACTGATGGGTGGCACACAAGAGCATTGATAGGTGGCACTGATAGGTGGCACTCAAGAGCATTGATAGGTGGCACTGATAGGTGGCACTCAAGAGCAATGATAGGTGGCACTCAAGAGCATTGATAGGTGGCACTGATAGGTGGCACTCAAGAGCAATGATAGGTGGCACTAATAGGTGGCACTGATGGGTGGCAGTAATGGACAGTGATGGGCACTGGTAGGCGACACTGATAGGCAGCACTGTTAGGTGGCACTGATGAGGCATTGATTGACACCACTGGTGGGTATTGATAGGTGACACTCCTGGGCATTGATAGTTGGCACCGATTGGTGACACAGATTTACACTGGTGGGCACTGATATGCACTGTGTGGGCACTGGCAGGCAGTACTGGTTGGCACAGATGAGGCGGCTGTGCCTCTTCCTCTTCGGGACCGATGTCCCTTACACAGAAGCCGGTGATCGGCTTTTTTTTTCTCCTCTGATCTGTGACCACCCGAGTCTCATTCACCACCCTCATTGACCACACCGGACCCCTGCTGTGAGCCACATACGACCATAGTGTGGTCATGCAACACTGTACCCAAATACATTTTTTTTCACACAAATAGAGCTTTCTTTTGGTGGCAATCACTGCTGTTTTTTTTTTATTTTTTTGCTAAAAAAAAAAAGAACATTTAAAAAACATTTTTTTTTTTCTTAGGTTCTGTCAGTAAATTTTGTAAATAAGTAATTTTTCTCCTTCACTGCTGTGCACTGATGAGGTGGCACTAATAAGCAGCACTGATGAGGTGGCACCAATAAGCAGCACTGATAGGCAGGACTGATAAGCAGAACTGATAAGTTGGCACTAATAAGCAGCACCGATCGGCACTGATGAGGCAGCACTGAAGGGCACTGATGAGGTGGCACTAATATGCAGCACTGATGGGCACTGTTGGTGCTGCACCGATTATCTGTGCAGATCTCGCCTGTGAGGAAATACCGCTGATCGTCTCTCCTCTGACGCTGTCAGTGTAAGGCGAGGAGAGCAGGTGACCGGCGTTTACATGTGATCAGCTGTGATTGGACACAGCTGATCAAATGGTTAAAGAGCCGTGTCATCGGGCGCCAGCCCGATGAGACCGGTGATGTCATCCCAGAACAAGAGAGCATCCCGCCCGCAGTCATTTGTCTATACAGTCGGCGAGAGGCAGTTAAATTATGTCAGTAAAATGTTTCCATAGAGTTTTTTTTCTATCATTATTATAAGTTTAATGTAGCCTTACACAAGCAGATTTGGGGGTTGACTTACTAAAACTGGAGAGTGAAAAATCTGGTGCAGCTGTACATAGAAACCAATCAGCTTCCAGGTTTTTTTTTTTGTCAACACTTTAAGAATATGTCAACCCAAAATTTCCTATTCCTGATATGTGGCTGCTGTACCATGTATTTGTATGGAAAAGTATCCTGTTCTTTTTGTATTGCTACCTTTGTGTGAAATCCCTCGTGTTCCTGCCAGTCCCTCTGCTTCCCTATTCATAACTGACCACACCAAGCATGAAAGTACAGCGTGGTCAGTTTCCTGGCTGTGCTGGGAACTCAGCCTATTCTCTAATGAATAGACCTGTGCACAACTATACCCCCCTCCCCTGAACAGCCATTCACTGGGAAGACCAGTGGCCTGCTGTTTCTTCTCCCCCAGCTCTCTAAGCCTATTATACAGCTGATAACAGAAAGTATGTGATCACTTAACCACTTAAGGACCGGGCCTATTTTTCAGTCTCTGTGTTTACAAGTTAAAACCATTTTTTTTAACTAGAAAAATATATAAATGCTTGGGGGTTCTAACAGCCTAGAGCAGGGGTCTTCAAACTATGGCCCTCCAGTTGTTCAGGAACTACATTTCCCATCATGCCTAGTCATGTCTGTGAATGTCAGAGTTTTACAATGCCTCATGGGATGTGTAGTTTTACAACAGCTGGAGGGCCGTAGTTTGAGGATCCCTGGCCTAGAGTATAAAATGGCGGTTGTTGCACTACTTTGTCACACCGTATTTGCGCAGCGGTCTTACAAGGGCACTTTTTTGGGGGGAAATTTTTTTTTTTTAATTAAAAGAACAAGATAACAGTAAAGTTAGCCCATTTTTTTTTAATATTGTGAAAGATAATGTTAGGCCGAGTAAATTGGTGGAATGGCGACAAACCTTTACTCTTAAAAATTTCCATAGGTGACTTCCAAAAATTTCTACAGGTTACCAGTTTTGAGTTACAGAGGAGGTCCTTTGCTAGAATTATTGCTCTCGCTCCAACGATCACGGTGATACCTCACATGTGTGGTTTGAACACTGTTTTCATATGTGGGCGCTACTCACGTATGCGTTCACTTCTGCCCGCAAGCTCGTTGAGAGGGGGCGCTTTAAATTTATTTTTATATTTTGTTCTTATTTATTTCAGTTTTTTATTTTATGTGCTAAATTTTGTAATAAGCTCTCGTGTTCTACTCATATTTTTTTTTTTTTTTCGTTTTGCTTCATATGTTCTATAGAAATTTTTCTGGCATGTATGCCTCATCATTCATACAGTACCTGAATCTCTTTTTCCACTTAAAGCTCAATTTTGGGCATTTTTATTTTTTTCAATTTAACCACTTTCATACCGGACCTATTCTAGCACACCTCTCCTACATGTAAAAAATCATCATTTGTTTGCTAGAAAATGACTCAGAAGCCCCAAACATTATATATGTTTTTTTTTTAAAAGCAGAGACCCTAGGGAATCAAATGGTGGTCGCTGCAACTTTTTTTTATGTCACACGGTATTTGCGCAGCAACTTTTCAAACGTCTTTTTTTGGGGGGGGGGGGGGGGGGGGGGGGGCCCTGTCAGCCCAATTGTATTGTATAACGTGACAGAAGATGTTACGCCAAGTAAATAGATACCTAACATGTCACACTTTAAAATTGCGCACACTAGTGGAATGGCGCCCAAACTTCGGTACTTAAAAAATCTCCATAGGCGACGCTTTAAATTTTTTTACAGGTTAAGAGTTACAGAGGAGGTCTTGGGCTAGAATTGTTGCTCGTGCTCTAATGTTTGCAGCAATACCTCACATCTGTGGTTTGAACACTGTTTACATATGTGGGTGCGATGTACATTTGCGTTCGCTTCTCCATGCAGGGATGGGGGCACTTTATTAAAAAAAAAATATATATAATTTTTTTTTCTTTTCATTGCTTATTTAATTTTTTTTGATTTTTACACTTTCCCTTTAATTTATCTTCTTTTTTTTATTTTTTATCACTTTTATTCCTATTACAAGGCATGTAAACATCCCTTGTAATAGGAATAGGGCATGACAAGTCCTCTTTATTGATATAAGACCCCACATCTCTTCTCTAGGCACAAAAGGCCGGGATAACAAAAAAAAAAATAAAAATACACGGCAGTAACGTCACGCTCGGGCCTCCGAATATCCTAGATTGCCGGGGACCATCTGGTCTTTAGTATTCTCTATGGTGAACTTCCGGGCGCAGGCAGATTTCTTCAGATCGCACGGGCGAGCTGGTAGAAGCACTGGAGGGTGGCAGGAGGGGGGAGGGTCGCCTGTGAGAACAATCAAGCGGCTATGATTGTTCTTATTGTGCAGGGAATCGCCGGCTGAAAAAGATGATATCTGAATGATGGGTGCAGCTGCGCCCATCATTCAGATATCCCCATTTAAAGTCCAGGACATCATATGACGGCCTTGGGTGGAAAGGTAAAAATGAAAAGGTAAAAATGAAAAGGCAACTTGGGTCGTAATGTTTACCTGTGTTCTCTAGCTGCCCCCTGCAGTACTTCTTTTTGTCCACAAGATGCCCTCAGTCTCCCGGGTTGAAATACACCCAGCCTCACTCAACCTGGAAGACCTAGGAGACACTTAAAGCAGGGCTCCACCCTAAAGTGGAACTTCCGCTCATCAGAACCCTCCCCCCCATCTGGTGCCACAATTGGCACCTTTTAGGGGGGAGGAGGGTACAGATACCTGTATAATACAGGTATCTGCACCCACTTCTGGCCATAGATAGCCGCAGAATCTGCAGGTATTTACGCCACTTCCTGTCACCCCCCCCGCTGTCTGCTGGGAAACACACCGATCCCAGAGACAGCAGGGAGCGTCCTTATTGCGCAGCGCGACTCGCGCATGCGCAGTAGGGAACCGGGAAGTGAAGCCGCATGGCTTCACTTCCTGATTCTCATACCGAAGATGGCGGCGGCAGCACCCGAGAGCTGATCGACAGATCGGCTTTCGGATGCCGACATTGTAAGTGTCCATATTTTAAAAGTCAGCAGCTGCAGTATTTGTAGCTGCTGAATTTAACCGCTTCCCGACCGCCTCACGCCGATATACGTCGGCAGAATGGCACGGCTGGGCAAAACCACGTATATATACGTGGTCCTTGAAGAGCCCAGCCGTGGGTCGCGCGCGCCGCCGGCGGCACACTCGCGACCCGGTCGGGAGCTCCGTGACCACGGGCGCGGGACCAGCGGACCCGATCGCCGATGGTGTCCCGCGATCGGGTCACAGAGCTGAAGAACAGGGAGAGGTCTGTGTAAACAAACCTCTCCCTGCGCTTCGTACACTGCCTGTCACTGATCGGCTGTTCCCTGTCATCGGGAAAGCCGATCAATGACATCAGACATCAGCCCCGCCCCCTAATGTAAAAAAAAAAAAAAAACACAACACGTCACAGATCATGACCCCGCCCCCTAGTGCTTCACTGCCAGTGTCATTTACACAGGAATCAGTGCATTTAAATAGCACTGATTGCTGTATAAATGACAATGGTCCCAAAAATGTGTCAAAAATGTCCGATGTGTCCGCCATAATGTCGCAGTCACAATAAAAATCGCTGATCGCCGCCATTACTAGAAAAAACTAAAATATTAATAAAATTGCTATAAAACTATTCCCTATTTTGTAAACGCTATAACTTTTGCGCAAACCAATCAATAATCGCTAATTGCGATTTTTTTTACCAAAAATGTGTTGAAGAATACGTATCGGCCTAAACTGTGGAAAATTTTTTTTTTTTTATATATTTTTTGGGGGATATTATAGCAAAAAGTAAAAAATATTGCATTTTTTTTTCAAAATTGTCGCTCTATTTTTGTTTATAGCGCAAAAAATAAAAACCGCAGGGGCGATCAAATACCACCAAAAGAAATTATTTTCTATTTGTGGGGAAAAAAAGGACGCCAATTTTGTTTGGGAGCCACGTCGCACGACCGCGCAATTGTCAGTTAAAGCGACGCAGTGCCGAATCGCAAAAAGGGGCCTGGTCCTTTGGCTGCAAATTGGTCCGGGGCTGAAGTGGTTAAAAAAATAAAAAAATAAAATAAAAACGGCGGAACTCCCGCTTTAAATGAAGGGTGTTAGGCCCCATCCACACTTTGTGAGGAACACACATTTATCGCATTGCCTATAGGTGTTAGAGACAAGCTATGATTGTCTCTGGAGAGAACAGCAGATACCTTCTAGGAGTATTCTGAATATTTGCTATTTAAATACCATTTTTTCTTAATTGGTGTTTAATATACCCTGTATGTTGTTTTATGTAATAAATCGGTTTTTTTTATATTATTAATTTGTTTGTCATTAGTACCGAGATAGTCCATCACACTATTTTTGAGTTTGGGATTAATTACGATCAGTCTCAGCAAACTGCCCTACTTTCCCATTTCTCATTGCCCCGCATTGCCTAGAGGGCAACCCATTCAAGTGAACATGCGACAAACGGGCCAAAGAAGCTCCAGAACCTTTTTGTTCATGGAGCGTTGGATGTTTTTTTTTTTTTTTAGCACATGTTTGTAGCAGACACCGCGCAGAAAAAGTGCACGTCTGCTCACAGCGTTTGGAGTGCCATTAAACAATTAATGGAACTGCAAGTGCGGTGCGCATTTGTAGCATGTTTACGGCATGTATTTGAAACGAGCAGCAAAACGTGCATTTCCTGTGCTGGAAACACCAAGGGTGACTGCGGTGTAAAAATCATCAGTCGGTGTGAACCGTAAGACCCCTTTCACACTGGGGCGTTTTTTAGGCGTTTTTCGGGCGCTTAAGCGTTAAAAAAAGCGCCTGTAAAGCGCTTGAAAGAAGCCTCATCTGCAATCATGAGTGCTTTCACACTGAGATCCCTTTCACACTGGGGCGTTTTAGCTTAAAAAAAAGCGCCTGTAAGAAGCTGCAACTGCAATCCCAATGTGAAATCCCGAGTGCTTTCACAATGAGGCGCTGCGCTGGCAGGGCGTCAAAAAAAGTCCTGCAAGCAGCTTCTTTGCAGCGCTTTTGGAGCGGTGAATACACCACTCCTAAAACGCCCCTTCCCATTGAAATCAATGGGAAGCGCCTGCAAAACGCCCGAAAAAGCGCTTTTGGCAGCAGCGCTTTGTGGGCTCTTTTAACCCTTTATTTGGCCACTAGCAGGGGTTAAAAGCACCCCACTAGCACTCAAAAAACGCTGGTAAAGCGCTGCTAGTTTAAGCGGCGCTTTACGAGCGTTTTTCAGGCGCTGGCAGTGTGAAAGGGCTCTTAGGCCCCTTTCACACTGGGACGGTTTGCAGGCGCTATTGTGCTAAAAATAGCGCCTGCAAACCGTCCCGAAACAGCTGTTGCTGTGTCTTTGGTGTGAAAGCCCGAGGGCTTTCACACTGAAGCGGTGCGCTTGCAGGACGCTGGAAAATGTCCTGCAAGCCGCATCTTTGGCTCGCTATAGGAGCGGTATATTTACCGCTCCTATAGCGCCCGGTCCCATTGAAAACAATGGGGCAGGGCGCTGAACCCGCCCGCAAAACGCCGCTGCAGCGGCAGTTTGCGGGCAGTATTGACCCTCTTTCAGCCGCTCGCGGGGGGTAAAACCACCCCGCTAGCGGCCGAAATGCGCCGCTAAAACGCCGGTAAAGCTTTACCGCCAGCGCCCCACCGCTCCAGTGTGAAAGTAGCCTTAAAGCACTTGGGCTTTCACATTGGGATTGCAGATGAAGCTTCTTTCAAGCGCTTTTTTTAACGCTAAAGCGCCTGAAAAAACGCCCCAGTGTGAAAGGGGCCTAACTGAATGACATTTAGATTGCTAAAGCCCTACCTGTCAAACAATTGCCAGTAAAAAGAATACCGTGTTCACCTTTATATCATTTATTGCACCTCAGTGTTGCTGGTCTCCTGCAGCCTCTTTCTGTCTACACGTACTCCAGCGATAGCTGCAGGTCATTTGTCAGGGTGGATTTCCTGAGGGTGACAACAGTGGACTATATCTGTACATACCGCAACAAGATGGTGTGATCAGGCCCCTACAGCTGTCACCAAGGTTGGGGGTAATCTTCAAATAGGGACACCTGTTCCGGTGACAACTGTCTACCCATTTTTGTGGCTAGAGATGCACCTTAGGCCGGCTTCACACTGGGGCGGTGCGGGCGGCGACGGTAAAGCAGCGCTATATTTAGCGCTGCTTTACCATCGTTTAACCCGCGATATGCGGCCGCTAGCGGGGTCGTTTGCGGCGCTTTGCCGGCGGTATCCCCGCGGTGTCCCATTGATTTCAATGGGTAGGAGCGGTATAGGAGCGGTGAATACACCGCTCCTTCACCGCTCCAAAGATGCTGCTAGCAGGACTTTTTTTACCGTCCTGCTAGCGCACCGCTCCAGTGTGAAAGCCCCCAGGGCTTTCACACTGGAGACACAGCAGCAGCTGTTTCGGGTCGGTTTGCAGGCGCTATTTTCAGCGCAATAGCGCCTGCAAACCGCCCCAGTGTGAAAGCAGCCTTAAAGCGGTTCTGCACACACTTCATTTAGTAAATCTCTTTGCCTTCCAAATCAGGCAAAGAGTACTAAATGAAGTGTTTTTTTTTTTTTTCACTTACCTTGTAATTGCTGCTCTGTCTCTTCAGGGGTGGGCGGGGTCTGTGCGTCAATCCTTGTCATGCCGCACTGTCTCCTGGGATCTGGTGTCATTGATCCCAGGAGTCAGTGCGGACATCTGCCGAAATCTCGCGAGATTTACGGGGCTCTTGCGAGATTTCGGCCACATCTGCTGAAATCTCGCGAGATTTCGGCGAACGTGAGCTACACTTTGCCGTTACTGCGCATGCGCGAGATCGGCGCAGTAACGGCGGTGCATGCTGGGCCATAGAAGGTGCCTGTGTGGTTTCACATGCCCACAGGCAAGATGGCACCCAGCAGCAACACTTTTTATAAGTGTTTATTTTTGACGAAAACCGGCAGCAGTTTGCTCTGAAAACGGAACACATGAGTTCTCATTGCACAAAAAAATAAAAACATTAGACAGTGTCACTCCGCTTTAAAGCGGAGTTCTGCCCTAAAGTGGAACTTCCACTCATCGGATCCCCTCCGGTGCCACAATTTGTAGCTGCTGACTTTTAATAATTTTTTTTAAGGTGGACCTCCTCTTTAAAGCAGAGGTCCACACAAATGACTCACTTAAGCTTAACCCCATTAGTGCATTGCACAGATCTGCCAATGAACAAAAAAACTTTTTTTGATGCTGCATTTACCTTATTAATCGGTCTTTTTAGTGTTTAATGGCACTTCCTGCTTGTCACCCCCGCGGGAGTAGGCGGGTCTATAATTTTTCCCCGGCGGCGCACTGTCTCCTGGGAGCCAAGTGTCAGCATTCCCAGGAGTCAGTGCAGATCGCGGCCGAGAGAGATCGTAAAACAGGAAGTGACGCTGCTCTCTCCCCGTACGGAGCTTTGCATCATCCGTGTTTGTTTCTGTTGCCATCACAACGGGGCGGGAACTTTCCGACGCCGCCCACCCGTTGTGGTGGCAACCTGGAAGTTTACGGTGCTTCCCCCCCATCAAGACTGAGCATGCGCGGGAACGAGCGGTGAATGCTGGGAGCACAGCATTCACTGCATCCAGGAAATAAATGCTTGTGGGCTTCACAAGCAAGATGGAACCGGCCATCATCAATTATTATAACTTAGTTCTTTTATGCCAAACCAGACATGGGGGGGGGGGGGGGGGGAGATATTACAGCTAGCAAGTGACTGTAATATTGTAACTATGAAAGTGTATGAATGACTGAAAAAAATAAATAAATAAATGAATGGTCGGTGGACCTCTGCTTTAACAATATTGCACAGTGTTTGGCCAACACAAGTGAAGTTGCCATCATTATCATCCAGCCCAGTCTCTGCAAAGGTCTAAAGACACCCTAAAGTTTGCCAACACACCCTTTCATATATTTTATATTGGAGACAAATTCACTTTAACCACTTGACCACTGGGCACTTAAACCCCCTTCCTAACCAGACCAATTTTCAGCTTTCGGTGCTCTCACACTTTGAATGACAATTACTCAGTCATGCAACACTGTACCCATATGAATTTTGTGTCCTTTTTTTCACACAAATAGAGCTTTCTTTTGGTGGTATTTAATCACCGCTGGGTTTTTTAATTTTTGCGCTATAAATCAAAATATACTGAAAATTCGGTAAAAAAAAATAAAAATTCTTTGTTTCTATTAAAATTTATTGCAGAGTATTGCAGTGTTGCACAGTATTGCACAGTGGTGGCAGAGCGTTGCACAGTGGTTGCAGAGCGTTGCACAGTGGTTGCAGAGCGTTGCACAGTGGTTGCAGAGTATTGCACAGTGGTTGCAGAGCGTTGCACAGTGGTGGCAGACTATTGCACAGTGGGGGCAGAGCATTGCACAGTGGTGGCAGTGTAGCTGTCACTGACCAGCGTTGTGGGCACTACACATCCAGCCCACAGCGCTGGTCCCATCTCCCCCCCTGCGCGCTTCTCCCCTTTCACTGTACCAATCGGTACAGAGAGGGGAGGGAGGAACCGGCGTCATGACGTGACCCCGGTTTGTGTACATGTGATCGCTATCGCTATCAGCGGCCGTTTACCGTGATCCGTGATGCGCCGGGTCCTCAGTACCCGGCGGTCACGGATGTTCCCGAGTGCGCGCCCCAGGGGGCGCGCGGGAACAAGTTTCTGGGAGGACGTCCGTAGGACGTCCACCCAGGATAACCCGACCGCGCTGTAGCCGTCTTTCGGCTATGGCCCGGTCGGTATGTGGTTAAAGATGAGTGCCCTCTAAAAAAAAAATTTTTTTTAAGTCAGCAGCTACAAATACTGCAGATGCTGACTTTTAATAATCGGACACTTACCTCTCCCAGGGTCCGGCGATGCAGGGGAACGAAGCCCCCCCTCGTTCCCCGCTCCGCTCGCGGCGCCGGCATTCTTAATGTGGGCACCCCGGCTGTGAAGGCACAGCCGAGGTGCCCATAGTAAGAATGCCGGCGCCGTGATACGACGCTCAGTCATCTGGGACACGTGACAGGTCCCAGATGACTGTGCGGCGCCGAGGGGAAGTGATGTCAGTGCCCGGGCAATGAAGGTGGCAGACTACGAGGGACCCCCTAGCAACAGGCATTTAGAGGTGAGTAAAAACATTTTTTTCCAATTATTTTTTTAATGATTTTTAAGCAAATTTTTTTTTTTTTTTGGTGGCAACACCACTTTAATTACTTCCCACTTTCAGTGGTTATACCAGGATGATGCTTGCACCACCAGGCATCATCCCGGTACCATCCGTTCCAGGCAGGGATTCTGAGTGAGGCAGAAGTGATCTGAGTGGCTAATTAATTAGGGATATGGATGTTTTTAGCGGACAGGATCAGCTCGGATGCTGGCGGGTATCAGCAGACACATCTCTGCTGACATCAAGGAAGAGAGCAGAAAAGGCAGAGAGCAATGGATGGTCCGATGGGGGTCCAAAGGGCCCAAGGTTCTTGCCTGTCCTTCTATAAGCATCTACCAATTCTTCTCTCCCAGAAGGTCGTCTTCTCTTAAGGCCCGTACACACGATCGGACTTTTTGACAACAAACATGCAAATTAGCTGTTTTTAAGGCAACATCGCACCGTGTGTATGCTCCATCAGACAAACTTTTTCAGTTTTCATCTGACTTTTGTTGGCTGTGCGAACGGACAAACTTTCCGGCAACAAAAGTCAGATGGAGCAAAGTCTGATCGCGTGTACAGAAAACCATAGGGCTTTTGTACAAAGTACAAGCACGCATGCTCAGAACCAATGCAAAAGATCAGACAACAAAACAGAAGTTGACCAAAGGTGGCAGCAAAGAGCAGAAAAAAACACGTGATTTGGTGAAAGTTGGCTGAAAAAGTCCTGCCCCGTGTATGCAATACAAGTTCACGGCCGACGCCCTTTGTACAAAAACCCACGGGAAAGTTTGTACAAAGTCCGATCGTGTGTATGAGGCTTTATAAGCAGAACTAGTGTGTTTCTGCACAGTTTTCTTAGTCGCCCCCTGTAGTCTCACAAATATATTGCTTGATCCTGCCAGTAGAGTTGCCACCTCATCCCTTTAAACCCAAACACGTATTCATTACACAGGTTCTGTGGCTGATTAAGGTAATTAAACTCACTTGTTGCCTTATCTGCATTTAATTAGCCTCAGAACCAGTGTAATTCATATGTGTTCGGGTTTAAAGGGATGAGGTGGCAACTCTACCTGCCAGTGAAGTCCTGTGATGGGGCGACAATGATGCTGCACTTGTCCCTGAATTCAGAGTTGCCACTATCATGTAGGCCATGGGTGCTCAACCTGTGGGCCTCCAGCTGTCTCTGAACTACACGTCCCATCATGCCTCTGGCTTTGGGGAGTCGTGCTTGTAACTGTCACCCTTGCAATGCCTCATGGGACTTGTAGTTCCGCAACAGCTGGAGGTCCACAGGTTGAGCACCCATGATGTAGGCAGTGCCTGCTTATACTACAGTGGGATAAGAAGATGTTGCTACCAGCATGGCCACTGCTGATTGACAAGCCTGTAGCATGCCAGTCAGCACCTGACCACATCTAGTCATGTAGACCAGTGTGTGACTTGTTACTATCACTGAGTGTTAGGTTGGCCATACTTTATACAATTTTCCTTTAGATCAGGGAAATGCAATTAGCGGACATCCAGCTGTTGCAAAACTACAAGTCCTTTCATGCCTCTGGGTGTCATGCTTGTGGCTGTAAGTCTTGCTATGCCTCATGGGAATTGTAGTTCTGCAACAGCTGGAAGTCCGCTAATTGCAAATCCCTGCTTTAGATTTACCAAAACCAGCTAATATGAGGTCAAACCCAAACACTTTTAATTCATGTGTGATCAGGCAGGCCCTTGCACTACGGAGCCTTGAAAAGGTATTCATACGCCTTGAAATTTTCCACATTTTGTCATGTTACAACCAAAAACATAAATGTATTTTATTGGGATTTTATGTGATAGACCAACACAAAGTGGCACATAATTGTGAAGTGGAAGGAAAATGATAAATGGATTTCACATTTTTTTACAAATAAATATGTGAAAAGTGTGGGATACATCTGTATGGCGCCCCCCGGAGTCACTACTTTGTAGAACCGCCTTTCACTGCAATTACAGCTGCATGTCTTTTTGGGGATGTCTCTACCAGCTTTGCACATCTAGAGAGGGACATTTTTGCCCATTCTTCTTTGCAAAATATCTCAAGCTCTGTCAGATTGGATGGAGAGCATCTGAACAGCAATTTTCTTGCCACAGATTTTCAATTGGATTTAGGTCTGGACTTTGACTGGGCCATTCTAACACATGAATATGTTTTGATCAAAACCAGAGGTAGGCAACCTGGGCCCCACCAGCTGTTGCAGAACTACAAGTCCCATCATGCCTCTGGGAGCAATTGTAACTGCCAGCCTTGCAATGCCTCATGGGAAATGTAGTTCTATAACAGCTGGAGGGCCCCAGGTTGCCTACCCCCGATAAACCATTCCATTGTAGCTCTGGCTGTATGTTTAGGGTCGTTGTCCTGCTGGAAGGGGAACCTCCGCCCCAGTCTCAAGTCTTTTGCAGACTAACAGGTTTTCTTCTAAGGTTGCCTTGTATTTGGCTCCATCCATCTTCCCATCTTCCCATCAACACTGACCAGCTTCCCTGTCCCTGCTGAAGAAAAGCATCTCCACAACATGATGCTGCCACCACCATGTTTCACAGTGGGGATGGTGTGTTCAGGGTGATGTGCAGTTCAGCCACACATAGCGTTTTGCTTTTAGGCCAAAAAGTTCAATTTTGGTCTCATCTGACCAGATCACCTTCTTCCACGTGTTTGCTGTGTCCCCCACATGGCTTCTCACAAACTGCACATCTTATGGTTTTCGTTCAACAATGACTTTCTTCTTCCCGCTCTTCCATAAAGAGCAGATTTGTGGAGAACACGATTAATAGTTGTCCTGTGGACAGATTCTCCCACCTGAGCTGTGGATCTCTGCAGCTCCTCCAGAGTTATCATGGGCCTCTTGGCTCTTCTCTGTTGAACGCTCTCCTTGCCCGGCCTGTCAGTTTAGGTGGACGGCCATGTCTTGGTAGGTTTGCAGTTGTTCCATACTCATTCCATTTTCAGATGATGGATTGAACAGAGCTCCGTGAGATGTTCAAAGCTTGGGATATTTTTTTTTTTAATAACCTAACCCTGCTTTATACTTCTCCACAACTTTATCCCTAACCAGTCTGGTGTGTTCCTTGGCCAGCATGATGCTGTTTGTTCACTAAGGTTCTCTAACACACCTATGAGGGCTTCACAGGACAGCTGTATTTATACTGAGATTAAATTACACACAGGTGTACTCTCATTAGGTGACTTCTGAAGGCAATTGGTTCCACTAGATTTTAGTTAGGGGTATCAGAATAAAGGGGGCTGAATACAAGAGACGCCATTGTGCGCCTCGTGACCCCAGAAGTGCAGATGAAAGAATTTGTGTTTGCCAGCAAATGATTTTATTGATGCTTTACATCCATTGCACGTAGCCATTTGGCTTTATTCAATAAACGTTACATGTACAGTATTACACTATTGGAGCTCTCCATTTGTATGGTTTATGTTCTGGCTGGTTTGGATATCCCACTGAGTTTGACCCCACCGGAGGACCCATCCTACTACCAGAGTGTCCCAGAGGCTTCCTGGTTTTCTATACCCTGCAGAGGTTGTCCTGCCTGCCCGTCTGACCATTCTAGCAATACCATCCGGTAAGCATCCCTGATCACTGAGCGTGGGGGTATTATAGAATGCTCTGCATTAGGTCACATTACGATTTAAGTTTTATTTTTTTTTATTTTTTTTTAAATTTTTTTTTTATTTCAAGGAACAAGGCCCACGCGGACCAACGTGTTACATATTAACAAACAATACAGGTAGTGGTTCAACAATACATTTCACATTTTAGAAACGAGCCAGACAGTAGGCAGTAACCGTGCAGAACGGGTTCATAACCATTGTAGTGTACTGAAAATTGAATAGTCCTCTCCTGCCTAGTGGCAAGAATATGTATGTATAGGGTGAATCATGTTTGGGGTGTTCTTGTTGATCTCTGCATGCAGGGGGGTTGGTAAATAATCACCTCCCCATTACGTGTAGCATATAGTATACCTTATTGTATAGTCTAAGGAGTCTCGTGGTCCCGCGGGTCCAGTCCCCAGTTATTTTTCTTTTTTATTCAAGTAGCTGTCGTCGCCCCCCCCCACCCCAGCCCCCCATTTGTGGGGAGCTGCAGTGCAGGCAGGCGAAGCCAACCGGGAACCAGGCGAGCAAAAAAGAGAGATTAAGAAGAAAGGGGAGTAGGCAGAGAATAAGAGATGGGGGGGGAGTGGGAGGGGGAGGAGAGAGGGGGTGCGTCCCGTGGCCACGGAACGCCTCCAGATCTTGTGTTAAGTTGGGGACCAGTGTCCACCCATCATCACGGGTAGACCTCTAAGATAGCATCCTATTTTTAGTGTTCACTCAGTGTCGTCTGATCCTAGGAGAGTTTGGCCTTCGTCAGAATATATAAATATACTCCATAATTGCCAGGTTTTGGTGTACGTCTCATGTCTTTCCTGTGCTGTTAAAATGAGATCTTCCATTTTTCTTATTTCTTCTACCTTTCGAAGCCATAGTTTAATGGTCGGGGGGGTGGCGGACTTCCACGATTTAAGTTTTATATCACTTTCAAGATTAGCACAATTTTTTTGTTTAATGGCTGAATACAAATGCACGCCCCATTTATAATTATTCTGCCATTTCACAATTATGTGCCACTTTGTGTTGGTCTATCACAGTGATGGGCAACCTCGGCACCCCAGATGTTTTGGAACTACATTTCCCATGATGCTCTGGCACTCTGCAGTGTAGTTGAGCATTATGGGAAATGTAATTCCAAAACATCTGGGGTGCCGAGGTTCTCCATCACTGGTCTATCACATAAAATCCCAATAAAATACATTTTTGGTTGTAACAGGACAAAATGTGGAACATTTTAAAGGGGGTATGAATACTTTTTCCAGGCACTGTACGTAATTGAAGGTTTAACCTAAAGGAAATTGAATTAAAAAAAATTGTATAATGTATGGCCAGCTTTAGTTTTTTAAGTATTTGGTTCCAGGGTCTTTGTTGCACATAGCATCCAAAGTCTTCATTTCATTACACCAAGTTGTACTGGTAAAATAAAAGTGAAACCAAAAGATAAAAATGTATTTTTCATGGTCATGTCTCTGTCCTAGGAGTCTAGGCCCACCTCTTTGGACGACTGTGAGCACTGACTGGTGTGTTCTGGTGGGGAAGGGCATTCCCCTGTCAGAAGAGAATAGCTTAGTGGGGAGATCGCCGCACTAACATCGCATAGTTAGTACAGCAAGCTCCTCAGTTATTTTTCATAGTAAACTGTGTTTACACATAGTGTGTACCACTCTTTCCGAAAGTCCTCTGTGACGGTAGGGGCACCCAGAATCCCTTGGAAAGGTTGGGAAACCCATGTTTTAGCTCCCCATGCACCTATTATGTCTAAGTCACCCTGTGCCATCCTGGCACAGGGTGAGTGAGAAAATATATCTTGGATTACTTGTAAGTAAGTAATATTTATCCACAATATCTCCCAGGATATATGTAAAGACTATTGTTAGTTTGTTGAAAAACTCAAGATGTTACTTGAGAGAGCTGATCACATTGTCCTCTGTACAATGTAGGAGACGGGCCGACTCCTAGTGGAGCTCCTGCTATTAGGACAAAATGTCTTGTGGTTGTAAATGATAATTTATAATCTACTGTGTGAAGCTCGGTGACAACAAGTCTGACCTGTAGTGAAATCCTGATGGGCACAGAGTCACATCGGCTGCTTAAAGGGATTCGTTAATTAGCTCATGTTAATTTGTTACAGGTGTATTGTTAGAGTAATATGAGCAGAAGGGGGGGGGGGGATCTCTTCTTCTACTGTATTATGGTTGTCATTTTGGTTCTAATAAATCAGTCCATGTTGAGCAACTAAGCAAGTGACGTCTTGTTTTGTGCTTGTGAGCAGGTGGAATATCTTATATCTATATTCAGACTGGGAGGAAGTGGTATATGACGAAAGTACTCAAGCGGAGTGTGGGAGCGTTTCGTCACATCCTCCATCTGCATTCTAATCTTGTTACCGTATCATAAAATGAAGCTTAAAGTGTCTATATCACGTGACAACAATGTCCAACTACCCTGATAAAAGATATGCATGTCTTTCATACCTTTTATTTTATTTATTTATTTTTTTAAAGTTGCTCACAACTTTTAACCTTTATTTCAAGAAACAATATACTTTTACAAAAATAAAAATACATTTTACAAAAATAAACTAAGAACAGGATTTATGTTATCAAGAGAACACAATTAACGCCAATGCAAACATACTGAACAAGGGCGTATACTGAACACTATAGATAGGCACTGAAAAGATGATTTTGGCTGGTGCGGTCACGGTCTAGCACCTGCAACCAGGAGGGATTCTGAAATCTGCAATTTAATTCAAAAATAGCAAATTAGGCAAAAAAAAAATTATAAAAAATTAAAAAAAAACTACTGATATACCGAAAGAAATCAACATTTAATGCATATGGTCCACTATTTAAAGTGGTTGTAAACCTCACACCTGAAATCTGAACAAAGAATATCCCTCTATAGCAGGGATCATGCCTCTGGGTGTCATGCTTGTGGCTGTTAGAGTCTTCCCTTGCCTAATGGAACTTGTAGTTCTGCAACAGCTAGGTTGTTCGCTAGGAGGTCCGCTAATTGCAAATCCCTGCTCTATATAGTGTATTCTTGTCTGTTAGGCCCCTTTCACACGGCCGCAATTTCAAGGAATGCCTGTGTAAGTGGCATCAAAATCGGGCCAAAGTAGTGCAGGGATATCAGGAGAGCGGCGCCGGACGGACGGCCCGCTCTCTAGTGCGCATGCGCGGGGGCTCAGGGCTCCGGCGCATGCGCAGGAGCCGGCTCGGCGCATGCGCACACCTGGCGGCAATGACGCGCAATTAGCGTCGTTCTGGTGCCTATTTAAAGCTGCCTGACGCACAGGCACCTTGCTGGTCTGTCTCTCCAGCTTAGTGCCTGTGTGTCCTGTGTCCCCAACAAGTTCCTGATCTGTTCCTACTGTTGCCTGACCCGGATTGCCTGACGTTCCTGATATCTCCTGTGTTTGACCCTCTGGCCTGCCCTACGGACTTTGCGGATATCTCCTGTGTTTGACCCTCTGGCCTGCCCTACGGACCTTGCTGATATCTCCTGTGTTTGACCCTCTGGCCTGCCCTATGGACTTTGCTGATATCTCTTGTGTTAATCCCCTGGCTTGCCTGCTGAAACTCTCCTGTGTTTGACCCTCTGGCTTGTCCACACAATCTCTACCGGATCTCCCAGTGTTTGCACCCCAGCCGGGCGTTTGGTACCTGCCTCCTTATTCTGCCATCTGCCGGCCTGCCCGGGCCAGGTCATCACCACCTCCAGGCTCCCTACCAGTTCTGCTTACGTATCGGAGGTGACCTGTGCCTCCTGGTACCATCTGCTCCCTGTCCCATCTCCAGGGGGCAGACTGCGCTGGGTCGCAAGGGTGAACCGCTCTCGGCATCTCGGCCTCGGTAAGTACAGCTCTGACAAGGGACTACTTTGAATGACTTAAAGTTGTACTAATATGAGTGGCTGTCATTGGAAATCATGGGGAATGACTTGTCATGCTACTTTGCAGTCCCAAATCGTGGGACAAGTAGTATAAGTGTGAAAGGGGACATAAGAGCACTAAGTGTCATTTCTATCTGCTGCTTCGTTCCTCTGCTATCAGCATGAATCACTTCGGACAAGTTTTCCTGACACCAAGAGAAAAAAAAAAAAAAGGTGACAGGGGAGGGATCTGCAGCTGGTTGACAGCCTCGGGTCTGTTCCTGTGTGCAGGGGGAAGGGGGTGATTCTTCCGTCCAATCAGCTCTCCTCGCTGAGCTCTAAAGTGTGTAATTTCAGCGCTCTGCCCCCCTTTTTCTGAACTCTGAGACAATCTTTATAATTCTGGTCTTTAAACGGAAGTATAGAAAAAAAAATAAATACTGCAGGTAAACCTGTACAACGTATATAGGAGGATTGGTTTCATCTCTCTGTGTATCACCTGAGACCAGTCACTTCATTGGGCATATGAACGGGTTTTACAACCACTTTAAAGTGCAAGGCCCGTTTCACACGGGACAGATCTGTAATGATCCGCCCTGTAAACATCCGCTGATCCCCGCTGAGCCAGTGGATGGCAGGGCGGTCCCTGCACACTGTGCAGGGACCGCCCTGTCAGTTCTCCGCTCTCCTCTATGGGGATCGGATGAACACAGACCGTCTGTCCGTGTTCATCTGCTCTGCTCTGCAGACGCATAGAAAAATAAGATTTTCCTCCGTCTGCAGAATCGGACCATAGTGGAGACGGACGATATCGGGTGTCAGCGGATGTTCATCCACTGACACCCGCTATCCCATAGGGATGCATGCATGTCCGTATTTCATCCGAAAACGGATGGATGAAATACGGACATACGGTCCGCATGTGTGAAAGGGGCCTAACTATGGGTGAAATAAAAAAATAAACGCCATATATATCACACAGTCTGACATTAGCATTGGGCGAGGCTTGAGGCATTAGTGTTTTACTTTAACCACTTCAATACCGGCCATTGTCATATGACGCCCACAAGGTGGATCTCCCATCCTGGGTGGGCGTCATATGACGTCCTCGCATTACCGGCCGCCTGGGGGGCGCGTGCATGCCCACGGCATCGCTCGGGACCCGGTGCGAGTGCCTGGCGGCCGCGATGTCCGCCGGGCACCCGCGATTGCCCGTTAAAGCAACGGGACCATGCGGGACCGTGGAGCTGTGTGTGTAAACACACAGCTCCACGTCCTGTCAGCGGGGAGGAGACCAATCATGTGATCCCAGTACGGAGGAACACATGATCGGTCTTCTCCCCTTGAGTCCCCTCCCCCCACAGTTAGAATCACTTCTATAGGGAACACATTAACCCCTGCAGCGCCCCCTAGTGTTAACCCCTTCCCTACCAGTCACATTTACACAGTAATCAATGCAATTTTATAGCAACGATCGCTGTGTAAATGTGAATGGTTCCAAAAATGTGTCAAAAATGTCCGCAATGTCCACCGCAATGTGGCAGTCACGGAAAAAAAAAAAAAAAAAAAGGTGAAAGAAAAAAAAAAAACGCCAAAAAAAAAATTAACCACTTGCCGACCGCCCCCTGTATATATACGTCGGCAGAATGGCACGTACAGGCAGAACCACGTACCTGTACGTGCCATTCTTCCGGCGGGTGGGGGGTCCGATCGGACCCCCCCCGGCCGGCGGGGACGGTCGGGATCGCTTCAGGAGCGATCCGGGATGAGGGGACGGCCAGTGGTTTCTGGCCACCCCCTCGCGATCGCTCCTGGCGAATCAGATGCTTCCTCTGTCTGTGTCAATCAAAACACAGGCAGAGGAAGTGATGTCACGCTCGGTGCGCCGGTCTATGTGACCGGAACGCCGAGCTGTGAACATCTAAAGGTTAGTGCACAAACAGTACACTGACACCAGTACACATAGGCACACAAAACACCCCCCTGTCACCCCCTGATCACCCCCCAGATCACCCCCTCCCCCCCCAGTCACAGTGTCACTAATTGCAGTGATCATTTTTTTACTGATCACTGCATTTAGTGTCAGTGTGACTGTAATAACTGTCAGGGCAGTTAGTTTTAGGTCCAAGGTAGCCCCCCACCCCCCCCTAATAAAGGTTTAACCCCTTGATTGCCCCCCAGGTAACCCTTTCACCCCCTTTTGCCAGTGTCACTAAGCGATCGTTTTTCTGATCGCTGTATTAGTGTCACTGCTGTCGCTAGGTAACCATTTTTTTTTTTTAGGTAACCGCCATGTTTATATAGGTTCATAAATAGGTTTATAGGTCAGGTACCCCCATATTACAACCTAAATAAAGGTTTTAACCCCCTGATTGCCCCTAGAGTTAACCCTTTCACCAGTGATCACAGTATAACTGTCACTGGTGACGCTGGTTAGCCAGTTAGTTATTTCGTTATTTAGGTTCCCCGTCAGGTTTTTATATAGCGTCAGGTACCCCCATATATTACCTAATAAAGGTTTTAACCCCCTGATTGCCCCTAGTTAACCCTTTCACCCCCTTTTGCCAGTGTCACTAAGCGATCGTTTTTCTGATCGCTGCATTAGTGTCGCTAGGTAACCATTTTTTTTTTTTAGGTAACCGCCATGTTTATATAGGTTCATAAATAGGTTTATAGGTCAGGTACCCCCATATTACAACCTAAATAAAGGTTTTAACCCCCTGATTGCCCCTAGAGTTAACCCTTTCACCAGTGATCACTGTATAACTGTCACTGGTGACGCTGGTTAGCCAGTTAGTTATTTCGTTATTTAGGTTCCCCGTCAGGTTTTTATATAGCGTCAGGTACCCCCATATATTACCTAATAAAGGTTTAACCCCCTGATTGCCCCTAGTTAACCCTTTCACCCCCTTTTGCCAGTGTCACTAAGCGATCGTTTTTCTGATCGCTGCATTAGTGTCGCTAGGTAACCAGTTTTTTTTTGTATTACTGTTACGGGTGACGCTGGTTAGTTAGCTTGTTTTTTATACTGTCAGGGCACCCGCCATTTATTACCCAATAACGGTTTAACCCCCTGATCGCCCGGCGGGTGATATCAATTAGGTTTTAGGGTCAAATAAGGTCTGCGTCGCCCCAGGTTAGTGCCAGTACCGCAAACACCCACGCACAAAGCATACACCTCCCTTAGTGGCACAGTATCTGAACAGATCAATATCTGATCTGATCAGATCTATACTAGCGTCCCAGCAGTTTAGGGTTCCAAAAAAAAAACGCATTGTTAGCGGGATCAGCCCAGATACCTGCTAGCACCTGCGTTTTCCCCCTCCGCCCAGCCCAGCCCACCCAAGTGCAGTATCGATCGATCACTGTCACTTACAAAACACTAAGCACACATAACTGCAGCGTTCGCAGAGTCAGGCCTGATCCCTGCGATCGCTAACATTTTTTTTGTGGTAGCGTTTTGATTCAGTCGCTTCAGTCAGGAGCTTTTTTACCTGTGAATCTCAAAAAAATAAAAAAAAATAAAATAGTTGTCGTTTTATTGTTCTCTCTCTCACTCTATTCTCTCTCTATTGTTGCTCTTTTTTTACTCCATTCTATTCTGCAATGTTTTATTATGTTTTATTATGTTTTATTATGTTTTATCATGCTTGCTTTTCAGGTATGTAATTTTGTTTACTGTGTGTTTTAGTGTTGAGCATTTTTTTGTTTTCAGGTGCGCCATTCAGTTGCAACGCGGATTTATTTATCTTGACAGCAACAGCGTTTGCTCCCACGATACATAAAGCCGCGACTCCAACGCTGTAGGAGGTGATTTCACCACCACAGTTAAAAAAAAGAGCATATATGCCCAAGCCTGGGGGCAGCAGGGGGGGGGGAGCGATTGGCTCCTAATGCCACGTACATACGGTCGAAATTCCGACCGTGTGTACACGGCATAACTTTTGCGGGAGGATGCCCCCATGCATCGGCATATATAAATGGTGCATGTATGCCCATCATTAGAAGTGGGTGGATGAAGGGAGGTATTCTAATGGTGGGCATACCCACCAATCAATCTCTTTTTTTTTCGTTCAGCCAAGAGGCTGCATGAAAAAAAAAAGATTACAATATATGTCCAGTATGTTGCTGGACTTTGAATGGTTATACCAGAATGATGCCTGCAGGTTTAGGTATCATCTTGGTATCATTCTTTTCAGCCAGTGATCGGCTTTCATGTAAAAGCAATTCTAGCGGGTAATTAGCCTCTAGACTGCTTTTACAAGCAGTGGGAGGGAATGTCCCCCCTCCCGGATATAAACCGCGCCATTGGGAAATTGGGAAAGCATTTTATCACACCAATCTTGGTGTGGTCAGATGCTTTGAGGGCAGAGGAAAGATCTAGGGTCTAATAGACCCCAATTTTTTCAAAAAAAGAGTACCTGTCACTGCCTATTGCTATCATAGGGGATATTTACATTCCCTGAGATAACAATAAAAATCATAACAAAGAAAAAAAATGGAAGGAACAGTTTAAAAATAAAATAAAAAAGCTAAATAAATAAAAAAAAAAAAAAAAAAAAACAAAAAAAAAAAAAAAAAAGCACCCCTGCCCCCCCTTCTCTTGCGCAAAGGCGTACACAAGCGTTGGTCTGGCGTCATATGTAAACAGCAATTGCACCATGCATGTGAGGTATCACCGCGAAGGTCAGATCGAGGGCAGTAATTTTAGCAGTAGACCTCCTCCGTGAATCTAATGTGGTATCATGTAAAGGCTTTTAAAGGCTTTTAAAAATGTATGTAGTTTGTCGCCACTGCGTGTTTGTGCGCAATTTTAAAGCATGTCGTGTTTGGTATCCATGTACTCGGCCTAAGATCATATTTTTTATTTCATCAAAAATTTGAGCAATATAGTGTGTTTTAGTGCATTAAAATAAAAAAAAGTGTATTTTTTTCCACAAAAAATGCGTTTGAAAAATCGCTGCGCAAATACTGTGTGGAAAAAAAAAATGCAACACCCACCATTTTAATCTGTAGGGCCTTTGCTTTAACAATATATATAGTGTTTGGGGGTTCAACGTAATTTTCTTGCAAAAAAAAAATATATGTTTTCATGTAAACAAAAAGTGTCAGAAAGGGCTTTGTCTACAAGTGGTTAGAAGAGTGGGTGACGTGTGACATAGGCTTCTAAATGTTGTGCATAAAATGCCAGGACAGTTCAAACCCCCCCCAAATGACCCCATTTTGGAAAGTAGACACCCCAAGCTATTTGCTGAGAGCAATGTTGAGCCCATTAAATATTTTTTTTTTTTGTCCCAAGAGATTGAATAATGAAAAAAAAAAAAATATATATATATTTTTTTTTAAAAAGTTGTCACTAAATGATATATTGCTCAAACATGTCATGGGCATATGTGGAAATACACCCCAAAATACATTCTGTTGCTTCTCCTGAGTACGGGGATACCACATGTGTGGGACTTTTTGGGAGCCTAGCTGCGTACGGAACCCCAAAAACCAATCACCGCCTTCAGGCTTTCTAAGGGTGTAATTTTTTTATTTCACTTCTCACTGCCAATCACAGTTTCGGAGGCCATGGAATGCCCAGATGGCATAAAACCCCCCAAAATGACCCCATTTTGGAAAGTAGACACCCCAAGCTATTTGCTGAGAGGTATTGTGAGTATTTTGCAGATCTCGCTTTTTGTCACAAAGTTTTGAAAATTGAAAAAAGAAAAAAAATTTTTTTTTTTCTTTACTTTCTTCATTTTCAAAAACAAATGAGAGCTGTAAAATACTCACCATGCCTCTCAACAAATAGCTTGGGGTGTCTACTTTCCAAAATGGGGTCATTTGGGGGGGTTTTGTGCTATTTTGGCATTTTATGGCCTTCGAAACGGTGATAGGTAGTGAGGAGTGAAATCAAAAATTTGCACCCTTAGAAATCCTGAAGGCGGTGCTTGGGTTTCGGGGCCCCGTACGCGGCTAGGCTCCCAAAAAGTCCCACACATGTGGTATCCCCATACTCAGGAGAAGCAGCAAAATGTATTTTGGGGTGCAATTCCACATATAACTATGGCATGTGTGAGCAATATATCATTTAGTGACAACTTTTTGAAAAAAAAAAAAAATCTTTTTTATTTTTGTCTTTATTCAATCACTTGGGACTAAAAAAAAAAATATTCAATGGGCTCAACATGCCTCTCAGCAAATAGCTTGGGGTGTCTACTTTCCAAAATGGGGTCATTTGGGGGGGTTTTGTACTTCTCTGCCATTTTAGCACCTCAAGAAATGAAATAGGCAGTCATAAATTAAAAGCGGTGTAAATTCCAGAAAATGTACTCTAGTTTGTAGACGCTATAACTTTTGCGCAAACCAATAAATATACGCTTATTGGCATTTTTTTTACTAAAGACATGTGGCTGAATACATTTTGGCCCAAATGTTTGACTAAAATTGAGTTTATTAGATTTTTTTTATAACAAAAAGTAGAAAATCTCTTTTTTTTTCAAAATTTTCGCTCTTTTTCCGTTTATATCGCAAAAAATAAAAATCACAGAGGCAATCAAATACCATCAAAAGAAAGCTCTATTTGTGGGAAGAAAAGGACGCAAATTTCGTTTGGTTACAAAATTGCATGACCGCGCAATTACCAGTTAAAGTAGTGCAGTGCGAAATTGAAAAAAGACCTCTGGTCCTTTGGCTGCCAAATGGTCCGGGGCTGAAGTGGTTAAAGTGCCGAATCGCAAAAAGTGCTCTGGTAAGGAAGGGTAAAAAATGGCCCGGTGCTGAAGCGGTTAAGTAAGTTTACAACTGCATGTTCACCAAAGGCTGACCTGTGGACAGGGTAATAATGCTGCTGTGTGATTTCACGGCAAAACAAACAAACAATGTTGTCACCTTGTTGAAGGAAGTGGAAACATGACAGATCTACTGCTAGGAACAACCGGTAACAAAAACTTTAAGGACTCAAAAACTGATGGTTGGATGCATACAGGGTAGTTCTGGTATAGATCTGTGAAGTCCATCCAAGTTTTATCCTATGTTGAGCCTTGATGAAGAGGAAGTGGTGGTGTCCCCGAAACATGGCGACTGTTTTTATGACTTTATTTACCAACAATTAAAATGATCTTGGACAATTATATCCATGTTTTGTCCGGTGCTCCTCTCTGTATATCTATGGTATGAGCTACTGTCAGGTGCGCATTTAAGGAAGCCTTAGACCCCTTTCACACTGGGGCGTATTTCATGCGTTTTTCAGGTGCTTTAGCGTTAAAATAAGCGCCTGTAAAGTGTCTGAAAGAAGCCGCAACTGCAATCCCAATGTGAAAGCCCGAGTGCTTTCACACTGAGGCCCTGGGCTGGCAGGGCATCAAAAAAACGCTCCTAAAGCGCCCCTTCCCAAAAACACTTTTAGCAGCAGCGCTTTTAACCCATTATTTGGCCACTAGCAGGGGTTAAAAGTGCCCCACTAGCGCTCGAAAAACGCTGGTAAAGTGCTGCTAGTTTAAGCGGCGCTTTATAGGCGTTTTTCAGGCGGGGGCAGTGTGAAAGGGCTCTTAAAGCACTTGGGTTTTCACATTTGAATTGCAGATGAGGCTTCTTTCAAGCGCTTAACAGGCACTTTTTTTTTTTTTTTTTTTAACGCTAAAGCGCCTGAAAAACGCCCAGTGTGAAAGGGGTCTTACTCTTTGGAGCCTCCGCACCAGAACTTTTGAGCTTTTTGGAGGTTTCCTTCATCTGACAGCACATGAAGGGTTAAAAATTCCCAGCACCTCTTTGGGTATATTTTGGGGGGTTTTATGCAAATTGACAGACTGGATCATATATGTAATTTTTTTTCCCCACAGATACATTATAAACAAAGTAAATATGATTGACTGGCTGTTTTCATCCAACTGCGGCAGTTTAGATAAACAATTTCGTGTCTTCGTAATACTCGTTTTTGTGGGCAGCTACAGGATCAGAGCAGAAGATGCCAGGACTTTAGCCAACATCTTTTTTGTAGCACTGGACAGAGTTGGGGAGGGAAAGAATCCTCTTAGAGTATGTAATGCAGTCTGTGTCTACGTTGGGGGGGATTTCTGTCACAACAGGAAGTGATGGGAAATCTCTCTAGTGGATGACCATCAACATTCCCATCGCACTCGTTCCTGGAAAAGGCTTGAAGATATTGGGTGCTGCAGCAACCACCAGCTGAAGACGGGATCATACATGACAGTGTGGATATGTGCCAGCACACTAAAAAAAAAAGGCATGCCGTGAATGCTAACTGCACATTGGCTGTGCTCTCAACCAAACAGTCAAACCATCCAATGGCTGGTGTCATAACGGATCACATGTGCAGCACCGTGGCAGTTGAAGATTAAACAGAGGCAAAGATGGCAGCTTCCTTGGCTGAAAACGATAGGGGGGTTTACTTCCACTTTAAAGTATGTTCAGAGGGACAGGAAGTGAGGTGAAATCTCCCCAGGTTGCATGTAGACAGCTATAACACTTATACAGTAAAACCTTGGTTTGAGAGTACCGTACATACTCGAATATAAGCCGAGGCACCTAATTTTACCACAAAAAACTGGTAAACCGTATTGACTCGAGTAAAAGCCTAGGGTGAGAAATGCACAGCTACTGTAAGTGGAAAAGAGGGTCAACAATGCCCATTTGCAGCCTCACTGTGCCCATTTGCAGCCATAGGTCCCCCCAAGCTTCAAACTTGGTAGTTAAGGGTTCCTAAATGCCCCTAGCTGCAGCCAAAATTTGGGGTCCCGAAATGACATTGCTGCAGAGGGACACAGTTGACCGGCTTTGGGGCCCACATATCTCGGGGTCACTTAGTGCTAGAAACCCAAAATTTGGTATGCAAACCCAGTGGAACTAGCACTACAACTTATCACCAAGTGGCCCGGAGATACGGGGCCACAAAGTCGGGTCGGAAAATGTCATTCTCTGTGCTTGACTGTAAGCCGAGGGGGGCTTTTTCAGCTTTTTTGTGCTGGAAAAAAAAAAAAAAAAAAAAAAAAAAAAAAAAAAAAAAAAAAAATCGGCTTATACTTGAGCATATATGGTAACATGGTTTGAGAGGGTTTTGCAAAACAAGCCAAGTTTATCAAATTTTGACTTGATAAACAACACTGTCTTGATATACAAGTAGCGTCATGTCACAGCTGAGTATAAAAGAGAAGAGAGGTTCCTCTAAGTGTAGTAATATGGTTACATTTAATGAAGGTCCAACATTTAGCAACTCACATGGTTGATGATTAAAAGGAGGCACATCTAAGTATTCAGGGATCCGGGGTAAAGCTGTCCACATAGACCATCGATGTCATCCCTTCCACGTGGCGCCACACGAGCGCTTCAAGCCTCGCTTTCAGATTGCTCTACTGCGGTAAGAGCCGGCGGTGCGGGGGATGGTCTATGTGGACCTCTTTACCCCGGATGCCTGCATACTTACATGTGCCTCTTTAATCATCAACCATGTGAGTTGCTAAATGTTGTACCTTCATTAGATGCAACCATATTGCTACACTTCGGGGCGCCTCTCTTCTCTTTTATATTCTGTAGGTTCTGCTGGATTTTGCTTCCAATTCCCTTGTGGAGGCTTCCATTTGTGGACGGACATTTTATGGTTACACAACCCATCACATTGCTATAATCTTTTTATATGGACTATAAACTAAAAAGGACCTATGAATAAATGGTTGTGGAACAAATCATCTAAGTTTCCATTATTTCTTATGGGGAAATTTGCTTTGATATACAAGTGCTTTGGATTACAAGCATGTTTTTGGAACAAATTATACTTGCAATCCAAGGTTTTACTGTACAAAAAGTATTTCCTTCCCAAAGTCTAACCAATACTTTAAAAAAAAAAAAAAAAAGCTCCCCAGTTGTCAGGGAAGTTCAGGATGAAAAATGTTGACTAGAGAAGATGATCTTAACCTCTTCGCGCCCGCGCTATAGCCGAAAGACGGCTGCAGCGCGGACGCTCCCTGCAGGGAGGACGTCCCTGGACGTCCTGTTGTTTACTTCCCTAATGCGCGCTCCGGAGAGCGCGCATCGGGGAAGTTCTGTGCTGGCCGTGTCCGTCGGACACGGCCGGTCACAGATCGCTGTAAACGGCCAATTACAGCGGCCGTTTACAGTGAGATCGGCGTGTCCAATGAGAGATGATCTCATATGGAAACATATGAGATCATCTGTCAGCGCCGCTCTCTCTCCTCACACAGACAGCGTGTGGGGAGAGAGAGAACAACGGCTGCAGCGCCGTAAGTAAGAAAAAAAAAAAAAAAAAAACGAAATGTGCGATCTGTGTCCCCATTCACCTGCCGCCATCCGCCTGTCCCCATCCACCTGTCCCCATCCACCTGTCCCCATCCACCTGTCTCCATCCACCTGTCTCCATCCACCTGTCTCCATCCACCTGTCTCCATCCACCTGTCTCCATCCACCTGTCTCCATCCACCTGTCTCCATCCACCTGTCTCCATCCACCTGTCTCCATCCACCTGTCTCCATCCACCTGTCTCCATCCACCTGTCTCCATCCACCTGTCTCCATCCACCTGTCTCCATCCACCTGTCACCATCCACCTGTCACCATCCACCTGTCACCATCCACCTGTCCCCATCCACCTGTCCCCATCCACCTGTCACCATCCACCTGTCCCCATCCACCCCATCCACCCGTCACCATCCACCCCAACCACCCGTCCCCATCCACCCGTCCCCATCCACCCGTCCCCATCCACCCGTCACCATCCACCCGTCACCATCCACCCGTCACCATCCACCCGTCACCATCCACCCGTCACCATCCACCCGTCACCATCCACCCGTCCCCATCCACCCGTCCCCATCCACCCGTCCCCAGTGCCACGTGTCATCAGTGCCACGTCAGTGCCATCTGTCATCAGTGCCATATTAGTGTCACGTGTCATCAGTGCCACATATTAGTGCCGCATATTAGTGCCATCTCTCATCAGTGCCACGTATTAGTGCCACATGATAGTGCCACGTATTAGTGCCATCTGTCATCAGTGCCATCTGTCAGTGTCACATGTCATCAGTGCCCCGTATTAGTGCCATCTGTCATCAGTGTCACGTGTCATCAGTGCCCCATACTAGTGCCATCTGTCACCAGTGCCACATCAGTGTCACATGTCATCAGTGCCACGTATCAGTGCCACCTGTCATCAGTGCCACGTCAGTGTCACGTGTCATTGTCCTGGTGCTCCAGGGCCTTCAAAAGTGTAATAGGTAGTCAACAAGTTAGATGTGTAATTTATGCTCCTAGAACACGTGATGGCGCTCCCTGCATGTTGGGCCTCTCTATGTGGCCAGGCTGTGTAAAAGTCCCACACATGTGGTATCATAATACTCAGGAGGAGTAGCAGAATTTATTTTGGGGTGTCATTTGTGGTATACACATTCCATGTGAGAGAAATAACCTATTACAATGACAATTTTGTGAAAAAAAATAAAAAATAAAAAAATAATTAATTTTGCAAAGAATTGTGGGAAAAAAATGACAACATCAAAAAGCTCACCATGCCTCTTACTAAATACCTTGGAATGTCTACTTTCAAAAAAGGGGTCATTTGGGGGGTATTTGTACTTTCCTGGCAAGTTCGGGTCACAAGAAATGAGATCGGCCACCAGTACATCAGATGTGATCAATTTTGTACAATTCGCACCACAGTTTGTAGAGTCTGTAACTTTCACAAAGACCAAATAATATCCACTAATTTGGGTTATTTTTACCAAAGATATGTGGCAGTATAAATTGCGGCCAAAATTTATGAAGAAAAATTAATAATTTGCCAAATTTTATCACAGAAACAAAGAAAATGCGTTTTTTTTTCTTTTTCGGTCTTTTTTCATTTATAGCGCAAAAAATAAAAAACCCAGAGGTGATCAAATACCACCAAAAGAAAGCTCTATTTGTGGGAAAAAAAGGACAAAAAATTCATTTGGGTTCAGTATTGCATGGCTGAGTAATTGTCATTCAAAGTGTGAGAGCACCGAAAGCTGAAAATTGGTCTGGGCAGGAAGGGTGTTTAAGTGCCCAGTAAGCAAGTGGTTAAAATCTAATCAAAACCTACTTCTTCTTTTGGATAAGGTTATTACCATGTCGGTTTATTTTATGAAGTCTGTGTCCTCACTGGGGAGATTTCTCTTTACTTCCTGCTCTAGAGATGCAACAGGAAGCGAGTGGAAATCTCTCCTAAGTGAACAAAAACCCCTCTTAGGCCTTGTGCACAGAGTAAAACCAAGCATTTGCATCGCTGTAGTGACGTCCACGCCTGCCTTTTACCTTACTACTGAATGTGGCTGTTCAGACTAGCAAATTAAAGCTGGTGTGTAGGCGGGGTTGGGGGATCTCCCCCATCAGGAAGGCTGTACAGGGCCCCATCATTTCTAACAGTGGCCCTGTGTGACCCATTCCCCTTCTTGGCGTTTGACCCAGTGTAATGTGGCATGCTAGTTTTAACTTTGCACGTTTCATTCAGCCTGCCAAAAAGCACCCATTAAAGTTAAGTTAATGGTACCATGCTGCAACTGTGGCTATAGTGGCTGCAGCGTGGTATTTCAATGTGTAATCCCCCTTGGGATTGAAAAACAGGCCTTTCAGAGCCTGCTGCCAGTGTGAAAGAGGCCCTAGACAGTTTCCCCCATTGGAAGATTCTCCCATTGCTCCTGTTCTGCTGACAACTGTACAAATGTAGATTTCCCCTTACCTGCTTGCTGTGGGACAACGGTCACTGGAATAAACAGAGAAGGTGAACCTCCTCAGTGGGGATAGACAGCAGTCAAAACCTGACAAAGGTTTGTAACTTTCCTCTACACCAGGGGTCTACAAATTGTGGCCCTTTGCTTGCCTTTATCCAGCTTTTGGATATGAGGCACTATTCCTTGCACTAATGAAATGCACCATTCCTCCCAATGACGCCAACGCTGGGGCACCATACCTCCCAATGACGCCAACGCTGGGGCACCATACCTCCCAATGACGCCAACGCTGGGGCACCATACCTCCCAATGACGCCAACGCTGGGGCACCATACCTCCCAATGACGCCAACGCTGGGGGCACCATTCCTCCCAATGACGCCAACGCTAGGGGCACCATTCCTCCCAATGACGCCAACGCTAGGGGCACCATTCCTCCCAATGACGCCAACGATGGGGCACCATTCCTCCCAATGACGCCAACGATAGGGGCACCATTCCTCCCAATGACGCCAACGATAGGGGCACCATTCCTCCCAATGACGCCAACGATAGGGGCACCATTCCTCCCAATGACGCCAACGATAGGGGCACCATTCCTCCCAATGACGCCAACGATAGGGGCACCATTCCTCCCAATGACGCCAACGATAGGGGCACCATTCCTCCCAATGACGCCAACGATAGGGGCACCATTCCTCCCAATGACGCCAACGATAGGGGCACCATTCCTCCCAATGACGCCAACGATAGGGGCACCATTCCTCCCAATGACGCCAACCATAGGGGCACCATTCCTCCCAATGACGCCAACCATAGGGGCACCATTCCTCCCAATGACGCCAACGATAGGGGCACCATTCCTCCCAATGACGCCAACGATAGGGGCACCATTCCTCCCAATGACACCAACGATAGGGGCACCATCTCTCCCAATGACACCAACTATGGGGCACTATTTTTCTCACTGACAACAACGATGGGGTATTATTTATTCCACCAACAATGGGCCACTGTTTCTCCCACAGACACCAATGATGGAGCATTGATTAAGGCCTAATGGCCGAAACGAGTTGGCTTTTTTGACTGTTGTTCACATGCTATAATAAAATGATGTTCTAGCCGACTTTCATGTCACCAGACTTCCTCCCTTTTTACATGAAGGTTTACAGAGACTTCCCAAGCTGAGTGCTGTGTTCTTGAGGCTCACCAGGCATTGAACAGGAGGCAGCAGCTCGGGGGCACACCTGTTTCAATGATGGAGCACTATTCTTTCCACTGACACAAACAATAGGGTCCAACTCCTCCCACTGATAAGGTCCAACTCCTCCCACTGATATCAAGGATAGAAGACTATTCCTCCAACTAATACCAATGATGGGGCACTATTTCTCCTACTGACCAAAGGCTCTATGTATTATTTTTTTTTTACTCCCACTGACCACCAACTATTGTCCACTCCATCAGATACTCCAACTGCTCTCTCTAGTGCCCCTAGAGTCTAAAAAGGACTGTAAACTAGACCTTTGTTTAGTAAATTTGGAGACCTCTGCTTTCAATTATTAAAAAAATAAATAAAAAGTTTTATTTCTTTTGTAATGCCTTCATCCTTTACCAATTGCCAACAAGGACACTAGCAAAAGAGCGCCTGCTTGTTCCATGAAAAAATTTGGGTTAGAAAAAAGCAATATCAGAAAGGTCAGAGTTAAAATGCTCTAACGTGGGATTGGCCTGCAAGAGTTTTCAAAGCTTAATCCACCCAAAAGTGAAAGTTGCAGATGCAGGGCCTTTCGTCAACCTTTAATAAATTGGAGGATTCTGGAAGAAATTTGGGCATCGGAGGTCCCAATTCGTCCCACCTGCCGCAGCAGTCTCATTGTCCCTGGCAGATTTATTTATGCTACAGTAAGGCCCCTTTCACACTGAAGCGTTTTTCAGGCGCTACAGCGCTAAAAATAGCGCCTGAAAAAAGCGTGTCCTTCCAATTCAGTGTGAAAGCCGGAGGGCTCTCACACTGGAGCGGTGCACTAGCAGGACGGTAAAAAAAAAAAAAATCCTGCTAGCAGCATCTTCCAAATGCCATTGTGCTTTTGCCTCGGAGAGTCACGCCTGCAACTGTTAAACCCTCGCAATGCCTCGTGGGAATTGTAGTTCATGAATGGCTGGAGGGCTAAAGTTTGACAATGCCTGCTCTATAGTATTCCCCTTCGCTCCTCTGTTAACCACTTTCAGACCGGACCAATTTGCAGCCAAAGGACCAGGCCCCTTTTTGCGATTCGGCACTGCTTTGCTTTAACTGACAATTGCGCGGTCGTGCGACGTGGCTCCCAAACAAAATTGACGTCCTTTTTTTCCCACAAATAGAGCTTTCTTTTGGTGGCATTTGATCGCCCCTGCGGTTTTTATTTTTTGCGCTATAAACAAAAAAGAGCGACAATTTTGAAAAAAAAAAACGCATTCTTTTTTATTTTTTGCTATAATAAATATCCCCCAAAAATATATAAAAAACATTTTTTTTTCCTCAGTTTAGGCCGATACGTATTCTTCTACATATTTTTGGTAAAAAAAAAAAAAAAAAAAAAAAAAAATCGATTGATTGGTTTGCGCAGAAGTTATAGCGTTTACAAGATAGGGGATAGTTTTATAGCATTTTTATTAATAATGGCGGCGATCAGCGATTTTTATTGCGACTGCGACATTATGGCGGACACATCGGACATTTTTGGGACCATTGTCATTTATACAGCAATCAATGCTATTTAAATGCATTGATTCCTGTATAAATGACACTGGCAGTGAAGGGGTTAACCACTAGGTGGCAGTGTAGGGGTTAAGTATGCCTAGGGGTGTGTTTCTTACTGTGGGTGGGGGGGGCGTGGCTGTCAGCTAGTGAATGCTGATCTCTGCTCCAATCACAGGAAGCAGAGATCGGCGTCACTAGTTGCTAGGCAGAACGGGGAGATGCCGTTTATTTCCGCATCTCCCCGTTCAGCCTTCCCGTGACACGATCGCGGGTGTCCCCGCGGCGATCGAGTCCGCGGGACCCGCGACTGGCCTCACGGGGGTCCCGACCGCCCGATGGCACGGCGGCATCTTAAAGGGGATGTATATATACGCCCTTATGCCTGTCCGTGCCATTCTGTCGACGTATATCGTTGTGCGCCGGTCGGGAAGCGGTTAAAGGTTATGTAGGGAGGTGAAGGGAGGGGGCGAAGGAGTTGGGCCAGAGCAGGCAGTAATTAGACACATCCAAAGGAGTAGAGTAGGGCTGCAACTAACGATTATTTTCATAATCGATTAGTTGGCCGATTATTGTTTCGATTAATAACCTTAAAAAAAAAAAAAAAGTGTGGTGTACAATTTAGTTAATATGTAAAGTTTTAAAAAAAGGCAATTTATTCTTAAATATCTCTATGCAGTGGTGAATATAAATAACCAACTATATGGTTAGGGAGCAAAATCTCTAATCCACTCAGAGAATAACAGACAGAAGAGATATACTGTATATGCTATTACAGGGTATATACTATTAAAGGGTGAATCTGGTAAAAATCAGACTCAGCGATCAAATTTTTTAATTTAAAAAACAAAACGATGTCTTCCTTTCAAAAAAAATATGTAATTATAAGAGCATTCGTTCGATTTTCTAATCGTTAGTGGGGTCAGATCGACGTTCATTTTCAGCCACAGTGACTAGAAAACTTCTCGGTCAAAGCAATTTTCAGAGTGAATGTGGTTTTCGTTCAGAAATTACATTCATTTTAAAAACAGAATGTTAAAAACAAGTGAAAATTTCCAACAACATTCTTTCATTCAGCAAATGTACAAAGATTTTTCGTCTAAATATTCTCGTCTGGAAATGGATCCGTGTGGCCACCTATGCAGTTTTCTTTTGCTCTGTTCTTCAGTGCTTTTTGCTGTGCGTTTTGATTTTTGCACACGTGATTTTGCTGCAATTTGCATTTTTTTTATTTTTTTTGGCCAATTTGTTGTTGGGCAGATTAAAAAACACAAATTGCTGCAAAAACGCACTACATGCTTTTCTGCAGCTTCTCCATTGAAGTATATTGAACCAAAAAAAAAGCAGTTTTGCATTAAAAAGTCCCTGACCCTTTCCAAATACGCAGCGGCTGAAAAAAGCATAGATGTGATCGTGTCCCATAGTAAACCATGTAAATGAACTGTAGTGCGTTTCTGCAAAAAGCACCAAAAAAAACATAGATGTGAACCAGGTCTAAGATGTTTAGTAATATAATAGGGTTAAAAAAAACTAAACTTAGCCCTTTATAGCACACAAAAAAAAAAAAAGAAGCAGATATCACTACTGTAAGGGGTTTCTTTTTTTTAATGTAGAACAGTGAAAGTAATATTTACAGGAGCGATTATTTGCTCTTTTTGTACTATAAAAGGACAATTTTTTATTTTTTTTAACCCCATTATGGTTACTGGCCGATTAATCGATTATGAAAATAGTAATCGATTAGTTGTTTCAGCCCTGGAGTAGAGGGGCTAAGACATGGTGGAGAAGTAGTGAGAGGCATATGGAGGTGCAAAGGCGTGGGGGACAAGGAAGGGTTGGGAAGTGAAGATGGTGGGAGGATAGGAGATTGGGAGTGCTGCTGTGCTAGGGAACGGACTCTTCCTGGAGTAGCCTTCCCTCTTTTCCCTAATTTACCCCCTTCCCTTCGTTCCCATTCCCACTTCTCCTCCCCTCTCCCCCCGCCCCTCATACCCCACCTTTTCCTTCCTCATTTCCACCCCTTTATACCCCCCCTTTCTTCTTCCCTTCATATGTTCCTTCCCTCCGCCCCCCCCCCCCCCATCTCATTTCAATTCCCAACTTATTATATTTTTACTATCTACCTGGACAGATACCGGCTATTTAACCCGGTTCTGGGCTCTTTTGGTCAGCTTACTATTTATGCCACCCAGTGTCCGTTCTCCATTTGGCGTACATCAGGTCGTAGGTAAAAAGATCATTAAGTGGGGCGACCAACAGCATATTTATGATATTGTGCTCTGTATTACAAGTTTGTAATGTTTCTAACTGTACTTTGTTTTATGTAGTATCACATCTAACAGTTCAAAAACACACTCCGGAAGCCGTAAAAAGCCCCGACTGGAGGAGGAGAGAGAGATCACTGTTCCTAATCACTTGGAACAGCAGATGGGGATCTCTCTCTCCTCCCCTGTCAGAGGGATCCCCTTTCTGGCTCTGTGGAGCAATCGCGGGTAGCCGGCGGACATTGTGGTCGGCAGCCACATGTATCGGCTTCAGCGTCGCACCTTCCACAACACTTAAAGCAGCCGATGTACACCTACGGTGTGTGTTCTCTCTCTCTCTTATTGACCCGAGTATAAGCCGAGGGTGAAAAATGCAGCAGCTACTGTAAGTGGAAAAGAGGGTCAGCAAATGCCCATCTGCAGCTGTCCCCTGTACAAATCCCCCCCCTGTGTCCCTATTGCAGCCTACCTGTGCCGATCTGCCACCCTCCGATCTGCCACCTGTGTCCACCAGTCTGTAGTCCGGTCTGCAGTCTTTGCGATCTTTAATGCCTGTGCCGATCGCTGGATGTCCTGTGTCCCCCATTGCTGATCCGGACGATCAGCGTGTAAGGCGCCATTACACATTCAAAAGCTGCGCCTCCTCCTCCTCCGTGATAGGAGGAACACTCTGTTTTCCCAGCAGTCAGTGTGCAGTGTTCCGCCTATCACGGACATCCTCTCATCCTCGTCCATGAGATGAGAATGACAGGACGTCCGTGATAGGCGGAACACTGCAAACTGACTTACTGCTGGGAAAATTAGTGTCCGCCTATCACGGACCGGGGGGGGGGGGGGAGGAGGAGGCGCGGCTTTTGAACACTGCCGTCTGTCTGCATGACACGCTGTTCATGTAGGCAGACGGCGCTGACTCGAGTATAAGCCGAGGGGGGGACTTTCAGCCCTAAAAAAAAGGGCTAAAAATCTCGGCTTATACTCGAGTATATACGGTACATTTTGTTTGTGTACAACGTCACATGACAGCGCAATCGTCAGTTAAATTGATGCAGTATATCATAATATATCGCCATATAGCAAAAAAATGGCCTGGTCAGGAAGTGAGTAAATCTTTCTGTGGCTGAAGTGGTTAAAGGACCCAATTGAGCTGTCAAACGATGACAGAACGTTGTGTTGTACAGGACTACAGGGAAACTGGGCAAATCAAAACTACCTTGAAGGAGGCTACCATCAGGCCCAGGTCTGAAGTTTCTCCTGTAGAAGCAACACTCTTGCCTGAACTTTGTTCAGGACTAGACCCAAATCAGTTCCAGCACCAATTTCTAAAGGTTCAGAATCCATCAAAACTAGACAGCCCAAGCCACACTGTCAGACAGCACCCTGGCTGACTGTTCACTCAACAGGAGGTCATCCAAGATAGCACCCAGTCTCACACCTTCTGTGGGTGGAAACAGTAAGGAAGTGGGGGTAGTTAAAGGTGCCCAACGACCAATGTAAATGAGGAATTCCTGTTGCATGGCCCAACCGGCCTACTAACCGAGTGAGTCTTCATATAAAAGGGAAATCGCTGAGGCAATGCCAAAGGCTCGTAGAAAGTGCGCAGTGACCAACTTCTTACCAGAATGGAGTCTTGTAAAGTGCCTGAAAGAGACTTCCAGGCTATTCCCGCAATGTCCAGTCTTGCGGGGTTTGGACATAGCAATGCAAAAATAAAAAAGGAAGGAAGAAGAGGAGGAAGGGGAAGGAAGGAAGAAGGGAGAAGAAGAAGGGAAGGAAGGAAGAAGGGAAGAAGAAGAAGGAAGAAGGAAGGAAGGAAGGAAGGAAGGAAGGAAGGAAGGGGAAGGAAGGGAAGGGAAGGAAGGAAGGAAGGAAGGAAGGAAGGAAGGAAGGAAGGAAGGAAGGAAGGAAGGAAGGAAGGAAGGAAGGAAGGAAGGAGGGGAAGGAAGGAAGGAAGGAAGGAGGAAGGAAGGAAGGAAAGGAAAAAGGGAAAGAAGAAGGAAGGAAGGAAGGAAGGAAGAAGGAAGGAAGGAAAAAGGAAGAGGAAGAGGAAGAAGGAAAAGGAAGGAAGGAAGGAAGGAAGGAAGGAAGGAAGGAAGGAAGGAAGGAAGGAAGGAAGGAAGGAAGGAAGGAAGGAAGGAAGGAAGGAAAGAAAGAAAGAAAGAAAGAAAGAAAAGAAAGAAAGAAAGAAAAGGAAAGGAAAGGTGTCTTATCCTGGGCTTGTCTACAGTGTCCAATCCACCTGTGGATGGCAGTAAACCCAAAAAGGTGAAACACTTCCTAGTTCTCTAAATGGACGAGAAGGAAAACTTGCTTTCACTATTTCTTTCCAGTGGTGTTGCATGCTGCTCTGTTTATATGTCCTTTTTTGAGCAGACACAACCCTAACCCTTCCAATCTTCAATGCATCCATCAAAAGGTAGGCGCTACTACAACAAATAAAGTATTAAATGAAAACAAAGATAATCTTCATACAAGTCCCATAACAAGTGTTATCGTAATCTCCATAGAAAGCTCCTTTCACCGTGCAAGTAAATGTGTGCTATTCATAACTCTCTCCGTATAGTGCTCCACCAACACATGTGTGAACAATGCACACTTACCAACCTTTAAAATGAAAAAACGCTTTTTCAAATAAATCCAGCCTTATTGTATCCGGCAGTTCCTATGGTGGTATGCGTATAAGTGATTAGGTTGGCGCCATATCTTATTTAAACATTTTCTAGTTCAATGCATCTATTATGAAATATAAAAGGCCAACTGCAGGGAGGCCCCCAGGTGTAGGAAGTGAAGCTCTTTGGGCCTTAAGTTCACCAACACTCTGGCGGTACGGCTCCAGCCTTTTCTGCTGTGGAGCACAGGTTGTGCTGGCAACTGCCTCTTCAGATATAAACACCTTTATCAATGCCAACATGATTACAGTGATAACAAATGACAAAATCACACATTCCAAAAACAGCTGATCTCATGGGACCACACAAAATACTCCAAAAGTTAAATTCAAATGAACATGAAGCAGTAGCAAAGATACAGTGGAAAAAATAATTATTTGATCCCCTGCTAAGTTTGCCCACCTACAAAGAAATAAAGGGTCTATAATTTTTGATCATAGGTGTATTTTAAATGACAAATAAAAAAATCCAGAAAAAAAAAAAAAAAAACACACGTGACACAAATGTTATAAATTGAGTTGCAGTTCAGTAAAATAAGTATTTGATCCCCATGCAAAACATGACTTAGTACCTTAGTACCCTTATTGGCGAGCACAGAGGTCAGACGTTTCTTGTAGTTGGTTACCAGGTTTGCACACATCTCAGGAGGGATTTCGGTAGACACTCTTTTCTACAGTTCTTTAAATCCTTAAGGTTTCTTGGCTGTCGCATGGCAACTCGAAGTTTCAGCTCCCTCCATAAATTTTCTATAGGATTAAGGTCTGGAGACTGGCTTGGCCCTCCATGACCTTAAAGTGGATGTAAACCCCCAAAAAATTTTTTTTTGATGTCATAATGTAGATAATAAGATTTCCTTTCATTTGAGCCCAGTCTTGCCACACAGATTTACTCGAGGCCTGAGCAATCCTCTTTTATTGTTCAGTTAGAGAAATCTTGACAAAGTCTTGAAAACTTTGTCAAAAAATGCCCCCTTGCTGTGAGTGACAGGTGATTTACATATCTCATGCACTAGCTTGAGACAGGCACATCCTGTGTAAAAAGTTCACAATTCACATCCCCCTCCCCTCCCCTCCAGCTCTCCCAGCTTTACTGTGTTTTGACTGGATGTTTCTCATCATGGGATGCAGTGAGCAGTCAGCAGACTATAGACAGACAAGTGATTTAGGGGACATGTATGTAGTCAGAGCTGGGCAGAGTAGAACATCCAGTGATCTGATGATAACCTGTCTCAGGCTAGTGCATGAGATATGTAAATCACCTGTCACTCACAGCAAGGGGGCGTTTTTGACAAAGTTTTCAAGACTTTGTCAAGATTTCTCTAACTGAACAATAAAAGAGGATTGCTCAGGACTCGAGTAAATCTGTGTGGCAAGACTGGGCTCAAATGAAAGGAAATGATATTATCTACATTAAAGAAAAAAAAAGGAATGTAACCAATCACCGCCCTTAGGTACACCCCTCCGCGCTCTTTGGATATTACCACCCTATAGTTTGCTCTAAAATCGTCAATAAATAAATCAATATTATATAATATTTAGTTATATAAAAAAATAATGAAAGCAGCTACTTAAATGTAAAATGGAATAAAATATGGCAATCTTATTAAAACGTATTAAAAAGTCCTTTTAAAAAATGCAGCAGCGCTTAACCGCTTCCCGACCGCCCACTGCATATATACGTCAGCAGAATGGCACGGGCAGGCAAAACCACGTACCTGTACGTGGCCCTTTAAATGCTTGCCATTGGCGCGCTCGCGACCCGGTCGGGAGCTCCGTGACCCCGGCCGCGGGACCAGCGGACCCGATCGCCGATGGTGTCCCGCGATTGGGTTACGGAGCTGAAGAACGGGGAGAGGTATGTGTAAACAAACCTCTCCCGCGCTTCCTACACTGCCTGTCATTGATTGGCTGTTCACGGTCATCGGGAAAGCCGATCAATGACATCAGACGTCAGCCCCGCCCCCTAATGTAAAAAAACACACACACACGTCAGAGCCCATAACCCCTCCCCTCCCCTAGTGGTTAACTCTTTCACTACAACTGTCATTTATACAGGAATCAATGCATTTAAATAGCACTGATTTCTGTATAAATGACAATGGTCCCAAAAATGTGTCAAAAATGTCCGATGTGTCCGCCATAATGTCGCAGTCACAATAAAAATCGCTGATCGCCGCCATTACTAGTAAAAAAAAAAAAATATTAATAAAAATGCTATAAAACTATCCCCTATTTTGTAAACGCTATAACTTTTGCGCAAACCAATCAATAATCGCTAATTGCGATTTTTTTTTTACCAAAAATATGTAGAAGAATACGTATCGGCCTAAACTGAGGAAAAAAAAAGGTTTTTTTTTTTTTATATATTTTTTGGGATATTTATTATAGCAAAAAGTTAAAAATATTGCATTTTTTTCAAAATTGTCGCTCTATTTTTGTTTATAGCGCAAAAAAATAAAAACCGCAGGGGCGATCAAATACCACCAAAAGAAAGCTCTATTTGTAGGAAAAAAAAAGGACGCCAATTTTGTTTGGGAGCCACGTCGCACGACCGCGCAATTTTCAGTTACAGCGACGCAGTGCCGAATCGCAAAAAGGGGCCTGGTCCTTTGGCTGCAAATTGGTCCGGGGCTGAAGTGGTTAATGTGCTTCTTCTTAAACCACTCCTTTGTTGCCTTGTGGTATGTTTTGGGTAATTTTCATGCTGAAAGATCCATCCATGACCTTCTTCAGTGTTCTGGCTGAGGGAAGGTGGTTCTAATCCAAGATTTTATGGCCCCATTCATTGGCCCTCAATGCAGCAAAGTCGGTCTGTACCTTTAGCAGGGAAACAGCCCCAAAGCATAATATTTTCCACCTCTGTGCTTGACTAAGGATGATGTTGTTAAGAGTCATAGTCAACATTTTTCATTCTCCAAACACGGCAAGTCTCCCTCCTCCAAAAGGCCCATGTACAGTCATGCCAATGAACATCTAAATGATTCAGAGAAGGATTGGGAGAAAGTGCTGTGGTCAAAATTTAGCTCTTTGGCATTAACGCAACATGTTTGGAGGAAGGAAAATTCTGACTATCAACTCCCAAAAACACCTCCTCTATAGTCGAGCACGGAGGTGCAAACATGATGCTTTGGGGCCGTTTCTCTGCTAAAGGTACAGGCGACTTTGCTGCATTGAGGGGCCACGTATTGTAAAATCTTGGATGAGAACCTTCTTCCCGCCAGAACACTGAAGAAGGTCATGGATGGGTCTTCCAGCATGACAATGACCCAAAACATACCATCAGGGAAACAAAGAAGTGGCTCAAGAAGAAGCACATTAAGGTCATGGAGTTGCCTAGCCAGTCTCCAGACCTCAATCCTATAAATGTATGGAGGAAGCTGAAACTTTAAGTTGCCAAGCGACAGCCAAGAAACCTTAAGGATTTAGAGAAGATCTGTAAAGAAGAGTGGATAACCAAAATCCCTCCCGAGATGTGTGCAAACCTGATCACCAACTACAAGAAACGTCCCACCTCTGTGCTCACCAACAAGGGCTTCTCCACCAAGTACTAAGTTGTGTTTTGCTTGGGGATCAAAATACTTATTTTACTCACTGAACTGCAACTCAATTTAGAACATTTGTATCATAAGTTATTTCTGGATTTTTGGTTGATATTCTGTCTAGCGTTTAAAATACACCAATGATAAAAATGATAGACCCTTCATTTCTTTGTAAGTGGGCAAACTTACATCTGCAGGGGATCAAATAATACATTTCCATACTCTATGTGCCAAGGGAAAAATTCACAACCAAAAAAATGAAAAGGCAAATGACACCTTTGGCATCTTTTGGGGGGGGGGGGATCTGACAGGTACCCGTCCCTACTTCCGGGAGACCTGGCTGCGGCAAAGTCCAGCGGAAGTTCGACCCCCCTCCTCCATCACCCCCGCCACCAGGCCATTCACAAAGCGCAGCTGGGTCAGTTCACATTAGCCCTGGGTCAGTCTAACCTTGCAGATCAAATAACCTTGTGTAAACCTTCCCCGTCTGTACTGTCTGATACCTGTCTAAAAAGAGACATCTCCTAACTAGATTTTAACTTCCATGCTATCTAAAACTAAAAAAAAAGTTTGGCCTGGAGTTGGATTTTTAAAGGATAAGTTAAAAAAAAAAAAAATTATAAAATGTACATCTTTTCGCAGGTATAAAAAAAAAAAAAATGTGCATTACTTGGAGCCTGTAAAGCATTGCACCCACAAGCAGCAATTGCGGGCCATGCAGGACTCGTGCAGACTTGTCAGTGTGTCTGTCTACTTGTACCTCATAAGGGCAGGCAGATACACACCGACAGAAAGAGACAATGAACTACCAGAACGCTCTTCTGTCTGTCACTGTATGACCATAGAAGTTCATGGTAGCTGCATGGTAAATCATTGAGACCTATAAGCCGACAGCAGCAAAGGCTGTCGGTACTTCTAGAGTTACATTCACAGAACTAGGAGCCTAGCACGGCCGCATTATTTTCATACAGTGACAGAAGATGCCCGCCGCTTGCACTGGGAAGGGGTAAGAAGCTGCAGGGGGTGGAACATGAGCCAAAAGGTGAACTTATCCTTTTACATAACAGAAACAAAATGTTTGAAATGTTTAAACCTACTTGGTCTCTAGAAAATTAAAAAAGCCAAAC